>CM064552.1:1927868-2261155 GCA_032716605.1 Paralithodes platypus | reverse complement strand
ATGAAGCAGGAGATAATGAACAAGTCATATTATCTAATATTTAGATTTCAGTAAAGCTTTCGACAGAGTCCCCCCATGAGAGATTGATGAGCAAGGGTGAGGCGCATTAATCGGTGGGGCGTTGTTGGGATGGATTAGGTCATGGCTAATTGGTAGGAAGCAGAGAGTCAGCCTCAATGGTACGAATTCAGAATTGGGGACCAGTCAAAAGTGGTGTTGTCCCCCAGGGATCTGTATTAGTACCTCTGTTGTTTGTTATATACATAGGAATGTACCTGGATTTAGGTCTAACTAATAGGATAAGTAAATTTGCAGACGATACCAAAAGGGGGAGAACAATTGATTCAGATAGAGATATAGAGTGTCCTCCAAACGTATCTTATACCTTACACGAATGGTCAGTAACTTGGCAGATTCTTTTAAAATTGACAAATGTCAAGGTATTAAAGATAGAGAAGATGCATACACAGGTGAAATATAAACTAGCTAATATGGAATTAGAAAACCCGACGGTGAGAAAGCTCTATTGTGTTTGTTAGCAATGATTTGAAGCCTAGAAAACAGTGTAAAAGCGTTCGAAACCAAGGCAAACAGGATTCTCGGGTTCATCTCTAGGAGTGTGAGTAACAGAACTGCTGATGTTATCTTAAAATTTTACTTGTCATTAGTGAGACCCCATATGGATTATGCTGTTCAATTTTGGTGTCCTTATTACAGAATGGAGAGAATTGGAGAGAGTAAGGCAGGGGGGCAAAAAAGCTGGTCACCAAACGTATATGAGAAAATGATCCATAATATTAGAAATCTTCCGTATAAAGAAAGGTTGAAGAAATTAGGCTTACATTCGTTAGAGAGACTCAGAGTTAGACCGGACATGATAGAGGTATTCAAGTGGGTTAGTGGGATTAATAAAGGAGACATGAAAGATGTACTAAAGCTCAGTGATAGCGAAAGAACTCGTACAAATGGTTTCAAATTAGATAAATTTCGTTTCAAGAAAGATATAGGCAAATATTGGTTTGGTAACAGATTTTTTAGATAGGTGGAATAGGCTACCAAGGGGCTATAGTTGGTATCAAGAACGTTAGGGAGCTTTACAGATACAATTAGATAGGCATATGGCCGAGATGGGATGGGTGTGAGGTTTGATCTGTCATGTGTGGCCCAGGTGTGGGGATCACAGCAATCCCCGTTTTTCTGACCTCTGACCGTTTCGGTGAGGTAAGTCCTAATGGTGGTTGTTTAGCTGGGCTTATAATTAGGGTTGGGTGTGACAGGGATCTGCCTGTTGTGGGCCAATCGAGGGGGGGGGGGGGGGGGTTTTCTGCAGACTCCCATTTTCTTATGTTCTTATGTTCTTAAAGGGTTGACCGAGTTCTATGCCTTTTCTTATCCTATATATCCTCCCTAATCAGAAGAAATTATCTATTAGACAAAATCAAATTTAAATGACGCTATCGGAATGATCGAGTTGCCAACTGGAATATAATTAAATTTAAATTAAATTACATTAAATAGGGCCTAATACATATACAAAATAAAATTAATACAATTAAATTAAATTAAAATGGCTATGAAAAGGGTAGATAGTGTCCATAATAATCTACCCTTATAATGGTAAGTAAGTAACCCATCGAGTATATGGATAGAAACGTAAATCTGGTATCTTCTACTAGTTATCGTTCGTAGCAGGAGTCATTTCCTGTGTACTCCGAACTAAAATTTATATCGTTTCCCAATCAACAAATTGACAAGAGTCTATTATTTTGTACTTAACTGATTCTATATTCTAGGTATTCACTCCGCATTTCTTGGAATTCTATTTTCCCATCTTCAGGGAGAACGTGATAAGCTATTCCGTTTGTATTACTCCGGAATATTTTGTTTTATATTATCTAACAGCAATAAATCCTCAGTGTGATATGAAATAATTTTCCTCGATACTGCTATTTATTTTATTGTTTGTATTATCTATCAACAATATTAGGCCTATAAGATATTTTCTCTAGGCCTATTAATTTTAAAAACAAATTTATATGAACTCCTTTTATCTGTATAATGCGATAAGATAGTTCCTTTATACTCAAGATTCACTTTATATGAACTTCATTTAACTCCATTTTGCCTAAACTTCGTTCAGCTCGTATTTTGTTAGTACAGTATTCCTATAACTGCAATTCTGTTGTATTCTCACTTGATCTCCATATTTCCTTGGAGCAATAAGTTAAGATAGTTTGGCCTCCACTGAACACCATTTCCTTTTTGTATGCCATTGTATTTTTTGTTTCATCGATGGTCAGTGCGATAAATTAATAGGTTAAGGGGGGATGGGCGTATTTATTTCCTCATTTATATATATATATTTGTATCATTTATTAGTTTCCTCTTTAGACCTCCAACAAGCTCCCCCCCCCCCCCCCCCCCCCCCCCCAACCCACCAAGCCCCGGCGAAAGATCTTAAAATCGCCAAACTAATGGGTCGAACATCATACATTCTGAAAACTAATGGGAATAAACATGAGGAAGAAGGGGGACCAGAAAAACGACCCATCTCCCCTTAAGATAGTTTGTCCTCCACTGAACACCATTTTCTGTTTGTATGCCATTGTTTTTTTGTTTTGTTTTTGTTTTGTTTTCCTGGATGGTCGGTGCGATAAATTAGTGTCTCCGTACTCCTTTGGGCTCGGATTCCCCCTCCTTGTTAACAATGATCCCCTGGTGTATTGCTTAGAGCTGGGGCATTATGGCTCCCTAGTAACAGTGACGAGACACTTCCTTTGTACTCCTTTCAACTCAGCCGGCCCCCCTCATATCTTAAATGGTCCTCTTGCCTGCTGCTGCTGCTGCCGCCGACTCCTTGGCAACATCAGCCTCAACTTATTACTCTCTCTCTCTCTCTCCATGCTCTTTTGAGATAAATACTATACCTCATTCCATATTATCTATCGTCTATCCACTTTATTTGTTCCCCATATGACGTCTCGCATAAATGTTCGTGCCGTTTTTAATATTCTATTCTATATAATCAGGCCCAATCCACACATTTTCTATGTTTTTCTCCCCCCCCCCTTTTTTTTTTACTGCATGGATATCTCTAAAAACAATAAATACAGTGGGTTAGTAGAATCAAGTAGCATTATAGTGACATGTATGTTTGAATGTATGTGCAATGCCTAACGTCAACTATGTTGGATTGCATAAGACATTTTAGGATTGACTAAATTTACGAGGTACAGACGGTGTGACGTTTGCATACTTTATCCATTATTTCTATTCACAGCTCCATTTCTTAAGGTAACGTCTCTTTCCAAGTTATTTCATACTAGTGGATGAAATAACTTGGAAAGAGACGTTACTTTAAGAAATGGGAATGCTAATCCGTGTACTCTGTAAACAACACTTATCTCACATTATTTGTTCAGTGTTAGGCATCTCGAAGGGAGATAATTGTTGAATACAGTCACACGTATAAACCTTCGTCAGGTGATCGAAGTGTATAGTAAACAGAGAGAGAGAGAGAGAGAGAGAGAGAGAGAGAGAGAGAGAGAGACAGAGAGAGAGAGAGAGACTAAAAGGGTGTCAGAGAAAGTGTGAGAAACAGAGCATGGCCTTGTGGAGTTAACAACAGTGCATCTCTCTCTCTCTCTCTCTCCAAAATGTTCGTTATGGCCGATAATCAACGTGAGGACATTGCAACGTCCCATCAGCTGTAGTCATTATATTATAGGCCCCTTGTTTTATTGTGCGACAACATTAACCTCCATCAAGACAGTGCTTCGAGGCTTGTGTCTCGCTATAAGGTTAACAACATTGTATATATAACGGGAATATATAACCTACATCCAAGGTACTGAAGTTTTCGAAGAGAGGCTCCAGTCCTGACGTTATTCTTGACTTACAGTGTGTTGGCTTAATAATCCAATAGGGTTGATAGCATCTGAAGTCCTCTTTTAACTAAGTAACCTACATCCTGCATTAGTACCTGATGACGTGTAACAAATACCAGACTCCGATGCAAACAATCTTCATTACTTTATGTGATATCTGACATATTCCCGTTTTATATACAATTTTGTTTTCCTGACATATTTAGTGGGGTGACCGGGTCACTTCAACCAGTAGCTCTCAACCAGTACCAAATCAACCAATACAGTTAGGTTAGGTTAGTACTACATTTTGGCACTGGTTTGCTTGGTCTGGGTTAATTTGGCACTGGTTGAGAGCTACTGGTTGAAATGGTCTACTGGTTGAAGTGACATGGAACCATTTAGTGGGTGTTTGAGAGCCCTGTACATTAGCGTGGCTGATGGGAGGGGCTACAGTGTGGCAGGGGTTCGATCCTCAGCGCCACCAGGATCTGTGAAGTTGGGGGTTCACATGTAAAGCCTAGCCGGAAAAAAAAGTAATAATTAAAAAAAAAAAAATCTGCTCCCACTATCTATTATTTCACATCCTGCATATTTTAATTGTCCAAACCTAACTTACCTTCATCACTTTCTTCTCCGATACAAATCTACCGCTAGTTGGTCGTGTGACACCTGTTCTCTGGAGTAGCTGCTACCTGCGGGGGTGGTTAAGATGTGTAATGAGATACCTGGATGGTCAACCTTACCTGTGCTGCTGCTTCTTCCTAATTAACCTCTCTCTCTCTCTCTTTCTCTCTCTCTCTCTCTCTCTCTCTCTCTCTCTCTCTCTCTCTCTCTCTCCCCCCCCCCCCTTGCATGCCTGCGCTTCCTCTACTACCCTCAACATTTTGCTTTATAATTCGTTAAGGCATTTATAAATGATGTTCCTCACACATGTTTTTTTTTATATTTTGTTTCCTTACTTCCATCCTCTGCTTATTGTCTCTCCTTTAATCTCCCTACTTTTCCGTCTAGTATAATTATTTACCCCCTCCTCTCTCCCATTCACTCTTCCCATCCTTTACTCCTCTTCTCTTCAAACAAGATCTTGTTGTGTATGTCTCTATCTCCTTTTGTTTTCTACTATTATCTCTCCACCTCTTGTTTTTCCTCTGCCATCCTTTTTCTTCTCCCCCCTTCCCTTCCTCCTCCCCTCCCTGCCCCCCCCCCCCCCCCCCGCCAACTCTGTGTATATTTACCATGCGAGGGTTAGTGTTTGAGGTGCCTTATATGGAAGACCCCACGTTCGAATCCCGATTAGGCTGGACTGGGGCTTCTTTGCGAGAATGATAATATGTCTTTTACCTGGTTAAAGAGCCTTCATTATACCCTTATACATAACTATATTATCAACATTTATATAGTTACGGAGAGCAATTAAATAGCATGAACTTAATACAGACAAGTAGAGAAGCAAATTGCGAAAAGAATAATAAAAAAATATAACAAATGAGAGAGAGAGAGAGACTGAGACTGAATCCGAATCGCCTTGCCGTGAGAAACTCTGCCTGGATAATAGAGATATGGCAACATTTAGTTAGTGCCGGGGGTAGGGAGGGAGGGAGGTAGGTAGGTGAGGGGGTGGATGGAGAGGAAGGGATGGTAGGGGGGGGGGGGGGGTTGAGCACGTGGCTCTTGAAAGGTAAACAAACACGCGTGGTCTTAATGATTGCGTAACAGGAGAACTGGAGATGGTGATTTGCTTTTGTTAGCTGAGGTGATTGTTTTTTTATCGATGGTGTTTATTGATTTTCGTGATAGTGGTGATTGTGTTTGGTGGTGGTGATTGTTACCTTTGTTATTCGTGGATTGCGATGATGTTTTTTTATATATATTAGTAGTGTTTGCTTTTCGTTTGGTGGTGATTGTTTCTCTTGATATTGAGATTATTGTTTTGTTGTGGATGATTGTTTACACTTGGAGGCAGTGGTTGTTTTATTTGGTTGTTGTTAAAGGTGATTTGTGTTTGCAGTGGTGCTGATAGTGATATTGTTGCTAGTGGTGATTGATTTATTTTAATTTATTTATTTATTTGTTTATTTATTTATTTTGTTGGTAGGCCTACTGATTGTTTATAGGTGGTAGTGATTGCAATTATGTTGGTCGGTGGTTTATTTTGTTACTATAGGTAGCGCCAGTCAACTTAACAATAGTCTTGGCCCCTTAACTTATTATAACTCGAAATGAATGAAAGCTAACTGGATGACGTCTCTATCTTTTGTGAAGAGTCCACCAGGATATCGGTGTTGATATTTACAGCCAGTTTGCTCTAGGCCCTTTTGAGTTACAGATCAAGATTATTATAAAGTTCGTTGGTGCTACCTATAGGCCTAGTGGTGTTTGTATTTGTTGGTAGCCTATATATTTGTTTTCCAGACCAGATGACTGGAGTAAAATAGGAAAGAAGAGTAATTGGACAGAGGAAGAACAAGCGGAGAAGTGAGAAGTACAGTAGAAGACTGAAAGTTCTCGGGCTCAACCAAGTGCTTCTTATTTGTTTTGTTAATGGTGATGCTTTTTTCGTCTGTTTTTACTGGAATATTGTTGTTTTGGCATTGATAGGTTGTTAATGATATAGTCATTGTGTTAGTATAGTTTTTGTTTTTTGTGGTTTTTTTTTGTGGGGGTGGGGGGGGGGGGGGGGAGATGTGGTGGTGGAGAGTTGCAGATAATATACTAGATGCAGAACATACACTTCAGGTTGTTTTCATTGTTGATATTTTAGTTTTTATGGTTGGTCATATTATTGGAATTTTAATTAAGTTTTAATATTTCTATTATGGGAATTGAATTGTTTAGTAGTAATGTTGTGGTCAGTAGTTAAATCATTTAGAAGGAATATAATACCGGTACTAGTGTTGGGAGTTACAGGGAATAGTTAGAATCTCAAAGGCTTTGCGATGTTTTCCGAGGAGAGAGAGAGAGTGAGTTTGGGTGTGTGTGAAAATTAATAAAGCAGGAACAGAGCCAGATCTAGTAGCCTCTTGGTCTGGCCAGATGAAGCTTTTAAGAGCTCGTTAAAGACTAGTGTTACGTCACTTACTACCAGAGAGAGAGAGAGAGTGTGTGTGTGTGTGTGTGTGTGTGTGTGTACTAATATCATGGAGTGTATATTCATATTTCCATGACTAATATAATATGGTTTGATTATGAAAGAGACGGAAAGATTGGGTGGATGTGGGGGAGGGGTGCTAAGATAATGGGGGATATGAGGAAAGCAGTGGTAAGGAGAGAGAGACGATAAATATGTTTAGCGTTGTGGAGGGAGATGTAAAGAGAAGGAAATACAAAATGCCATGAATACGTGAGTGGAGACATTATACCCACGTGATCGGAATGGGGGTATAAACATCTCCATCTAGGATAATTATTCTACCGTTGGGACCCAACCCAGATTCACTAACGGTCGTACGATCCGAAAACTCCCTTGCCGTTCCCTTACGTCTCAACGCTGGTATTCACGAAGCGTCGTAGCGGCCATCTTTGATCGTAGGAAGCCCCTAAAATCCCCTTTCGCAAAGGGTGGTCCAGACCACCCTTACATGAATTTGACCCGGATATAGGTACACAAATATCGATAACACAACCCGCGACCATAACAAATTGTCTGCAGTATAGCTCTTTATGACACACTAAGTCATTATTGAGGCAATAATAGCGCAATATGATTGTTAACTTGTGTTTACAACACCATTAAGGCATTTAATACAAAGTATGAATATATTTGTATCCTTAATGTCTTATGACAGCCGAATTAAGCTATGAATAGGCTACATATGCCAGCCTAGACCTAGTCAAGGTTAATTGATGCACAAATTCATGTGCTGCGACAACACGTAGCCTACCATTAGTAGATTTTAACCCTCATTTATTGCGGAAATGTTTTATTCCAACTCCCCACCACCTCTGAGTTAGATTAGGGTAGCCTATTTCCTCAACAAATTTGAAAGTATCACAGGAACAAAATTATGAAAAGAATTACCCTAGGCCTAGCCTAAAAAATGAATAAATAATAAACGCTGTGTGAATAATTTTGTTTAGCCTAGCCTAGCCTAGGCTATAACCTAGGTTTATTTTGAAAAAGTTAGGGCTATTTAGGCTAGACAAGTTAGGCCTATGTATGGTATTTTGGTTAGGCTAGCAATGCCTAGCAGGGTTAGATTAGGGTAGCCTATTTCCTCAACAAATTTGAAAGTATCACAGGAACAAAGTTATGAAAAGAATTACCCTAGGCCTAGCCTAAAAAATGAATAAATAATAAACGCTGTGTGAATAATTTTGTTTAGCCTAGCCTAGGCTATAACCTAGGTTTATTTTGAAAAAGTTAGGGCTATTTAGGCTAGACAAGTTAGGCCTATGTATGGTATTTTGGTTAGGCTAGCAATGCCTAGCTGGGTTAGATTAGGGTAGCCTATTTCCTCAACAAATTTGAAAGTATCACAGGAACAAAATGATGAAAAGAATTACCCTAGGCCTAGCCTAAAAAATGAATAAATAATAAACGCTGTGTGAATAATTTTGTTTAGCCTAGCCTAGGCTATAACCTAGGTTTATTTTGAAAAAGTTAGGGCTATTTAGGCTAGACAAGTTAGGCCTATGTATGGTATTTGGTTAGGCTAGCAATGCCTAGCTGGGTTAGATTAGGGTAGCCTATTTCCTCAACAAATTTGAAAGTAGGCCTATCACAGGAAAAAAAAATATGAAAAGAATTACCCTAGGCATAGCCTAAACAAAAAATAATAGGCTAGCCTATATGGTGTTGTGAATATTTTTGTTTAGCCTAGCCTAGGATATAACCTAGGTTTATTTTGAAAAAGTTAGGGCTATTTAGGCTAGAAAAGTTAGGCCTACGTATGGTATTTTGGTTAGGCTAGCAATGCCTAGCTTGGTGTAGCCTAAGCATGGTAAAGTAGAAGCCTAGCAGGTTAAGATGGTGTTTGCAGGCATACCGTCCTCATTGTTAACTAGCTGTTATTAGTCCCATGCTGGTAATATATTTGATGATGGCAATAAGTCATGGGAGGTGAGGGGGACAAAGCCCCCCTCAACCTATCATTATTCCCCATGGCCAACTGTTGGATAATAGATTGAAGATGCCTATGCTAGGCCTATTTTGAAAAGGTAGATAGGCCTTGAGGTGTTGTGAATACAACAAAATTACCCTAGGCCTATTTTGGAAAAATTAGGCCTAGGCTAAGTCTGGCATTTTGGCTTAGCTAGAACTGCCTGTGTAGGCATAGTCGCATAGACATAGTAAAGTCTGGCATTTTGGTTTGGCTCACCCTGTCTAGGTGTAGACATGGTAAAGTAGAACAATATACTGTGGTTAAGGTATAAATAATACACTCCCAACTAGCCTAACATATGATTATCAATGATCAATCCGTCGAAAATCCTTTAACTTGGGCCACTAACAGGCTTCCCTTCAGTAAATTTAACTTCAATAACAAAAACATTAGGTGGGAAGAGGTAAATCAAGAAATGGAGGAAATAGACTGGGAAGATTTAATGGATAACCTGACACCAGCAGAATGTCTAGTCTTAATAACAGAAACCATGACCCAAATCTGTAGCCACCATATACCTGCAAGACAAACAAAACGAAGAAGCAAACAAGATCGGGAAAGGAGGAGGTTGTACAGAAGAAGAAAATTACTCGCACAAAGACGCACACATCAAAATCTACAGGATAGGCAAAAGGTCGAAATAGATAGAGAAATTGTGGAAATTGAACAAAGGCTAAGAATATCATATGAACTACAACATATGGAAGAGGAGAGGAAAGCTATTGCAGGTATAAAGGAAAATTCCAAATACTTCTTTTCATACGCCAAACAAAAGGCTAAAACAACATCAAACATCGGCCCACTGAGCAAAGGGGACGGCTCTTTCACAGGGGACAAAAAGGAAATGAGCGAACTCTTAAGCAGGCAGTATGAAATGGCATTCAGTGAGCCTGATGAAACAAAAGTCATCAGAGACCAAAATATATTTTCATGGAAACCTCCCCCACGGAAACCCCTCAGATGCTGGATATTGATTTCGGTCCAAAAAACATAGAAGAGGCCATTTCCAACATGCCATCCCACTCGGCACCAGGCCCGGACTCATGGAATTCGATCCTAATGAAAAAATGTAAGGAAAACCTCTCAAAACCCCTGGCTATAATGTGGAGAAGGAGTTTAGACACTGGTGACATACCAGATAGCTTGAAAAATGCAATAATTGCCCCACTGCATAAAGGAGGGAGTAAAGCACTACCAAAAACTACCGCCCGGTAGCTCTAACCTCTCACATCATTAAAGTTTTCGAGCGAGTCCTGCGAAGCAAAATTTCAACATTCATGGAGGCAAATGAACTACACAACACCGGTCAACATGGGTTTAGAGCGGGAAGATCATGTCTCTCACAACTTTTGGAACACTATGACAAAATTCTTAAAGCGCTAGAAGAAAAAAAACGTGGATGTCATTTACACCGATTTTGCTAAGGCATTTGATAAATGTGACCATGGTATAATAGCCCACAAACTGAAAGCAAAAGGTATAACTGGGAAAATCGGACGGTGGATATACAATTTCCTTGTAAACCGAAAACAATCGGTAGCAGTAAACCAAGTCACTTCTGAGCCTTCGGATGTCAAAAGCTCAGTGCCCCAAGGAACAGTGCTAGCGCCCCTTCTGTTCCTCATACTAATTTGCGACATAGATACCAACACCAGACACAGTACGGTGTCGTCTTTTGCTGATGACACAAAATTAAGTAAGATAGTAAACACACAAGAGGACACGGGCCGACTGCAGGAAGACATGAATGTAGTGTTCCAGTGGACCAGGGAAAACAACATGCAATTCAATGAGGAAAAATTCCAATTAATACGGTACGGAGATAATAATGGTGTTAAAGAAATTACAAATTACTTAACAGAATCTAACCACATAATAGAACGGAAAGACAGTGTGAAAGACCTTGGGGTATTAATGTCTGAAAATATGGGTTTCAAAGTACATAACCAGGTCAAAGTGGCGGCTGCGAAACGTCTAACGGGTTGGATTCTGCGTACTTTTAAAACACGCGGTGAATTGCCTATGATAACGCTCTTCAAATCTCTAGTGCTACCGCGGCTTGAATACTGTAGCGTATTAACATCCCCATACAAAGCAGGTGAAATAAATGACGTAGAGAGTGTACAAAGAAATTTCACTTCGCATATAATAAGTTCGATAAAACATCTACACTATTGGGAGCGTTTAAGAGCACTGAATCTGTACTCACTGGAACGTAGAAGAGAACGTTACCTAATAATATACACATGGAAAATCGCAGAGGGTTTAGTACCAAACCTACATACTCCGATAGTCATGAAATTCAGTGATAGGAGAGGCTGGGAATGCGAAATCCCCCGGATGAATAACAGGGGTGCTATGGGCTCTCTGCGAGAGGGCTGGTTATCACACAGAGGCCCACGTCTCTTCAACAAACTCCCACGGCGAGTAAGAGACATGAGGGACATCTCGTTAGACAACTTCAAGAGAGCCCTAGATGTCGAACTGCAAAAAGTGCCAGACGAGCCCATCCTCGCAAGGGAGCGAGCTGTCGCTTCAAACAGTCTACTGCACCAAATCACCATCCATAACGAGGGGCGTCGCGCTCCTTGGTGCCGCTAGAGGAGCGGCGAACACATCCAAAGGTAAGGTATCCCTGTAGCCTAGCTAGACTAATTTCTTATCATCAATTCACAAGATACTCTATTCTTCTTCCTGCTGGCTGTGGTGGATCGAATTAGCCATGCTAAACAATGACAAGCTCATAAATTAAAGTATATTAGGTTCTTCTTGGCGCTTCAGTCATGTGGGTGACATATTGTTTATTTACAAAGGCCAAGCGCCTGATTGGTCAAGAGAAGCCTTGGTGAAAATAACCGAAAGTGAGCCGTAAGGGAGCTCAACGATGCGTTCGTGAATACACCTTCCGCACTCCCTTAGGAACGATCGTAGGTTGCTGTACGACATCGCACGCTACGACCGTTAGTGAATCTAGGTCAGGTGAAGGTATTGAGGGATAAGCCTTTACAACGGCACCTCGTATCTACATTCTACTTTTCCTATTTTTCTGAAGAGTGTAGAGGGGAGAAGGTGTGTTGGAGAGAGAGGACGCTGTTGGAGTGGCTTTGATGTGTGTGTGTTATTAGTAAGTATGTCTTCGAGGTGTCCCCCGATTGGGTGTGAGCATGTGAAACATGCTCAAATATTGCTGCTATGTTGGTTTTAAGCTTACGGGATGTGGGGTGGGGGGGTACAATAAATACATACATACTTAAATAAATAGATAAATATGATACAATCGCCCTCTATGCTGGTTACTTCAAATGTCTATTTTTGTTTCTACGCAAATCACCGTCTTGATAAAAGCGACGAGTTTAGTAATAACCACCTTCCATCCTCGGCAAGGCATCATACATCTTCAGATATATGATAACGATAAATCTCTGCCACCTCCTTCCTACCCTCAACCCCGATCCCCCCTTACCACCATAAAACAAAAAATAGTAATATTTATAATAAAACTAAACAAAAATATATAAATTGTAGGAAGTAGTTATCGCAAGACGCCCGCGCCCCCCTTCCGGGAACTGGGTAATATCGCCGCTATCAGGGACACTTAGCGCTGATTTCCGGCAATTTAGCTGTGGGGATTGCAGGGGAAGAGAACAGAACATTTGGAACGCTGCTGGATACCTGGGCCACACATTTTGTACAGGCGAATACCGTGTGTATATATATATATATATATATATATATATATATATATATATATATATATATATATATATTGAGAATATATCACAAATACACGTGAGCCACTAAATGTTTCTAGTCTCTCAGTGGGGATCGAACCATCGACCATCAGAACGATAGCCGACGCTTAATCAATTACACCACGGCAGACTGCCGTGGTGTAATTGATTAAGCGTCGGCTATCGTTCTGATGGTCGATGGTTCGATCCCCACTGAGAGACTAGAAACATATATATATATATATATATATATATATATATATTAGTAGGGCAATGAGAAGAAATACGTTGTGGAACATCATGATTTATTCTAATTTTCGGCGACGTCACGCAGCCATCTTCAGGAAAGGGTTACCAACAGATCCTAAAAATTGAGTATAACTGTATATATTGCTAAAACAATATACCGAGTTTTACTAAATTTTTAGGATCTGTTGGTAACCCTTTCCTGAGGATGGCTGCGTGACGTCGCCGAAAATTAGAATAAATCATGATGTTCCACAACGTATTTCTTCTCATTGCCCTACTAATTTGGAAGTTGCGGTGTCCAAGATCACCTGCTGAGGTTCTCATATATATATATATATATATATATATATATAATTAGTGGTCGGTGAACTGGTTCTTAAATATAGGACAGATCTGCATAAGCTCACATATTTTACTTATTATTCTACAACTATACCGGTATTTATATATATATCGTATTGGATTTTTAAATCTTAACCCCGTCAGCATGATGACGCCTAGGCCCCTATTTACCTTTAATTTGGGCTAAAATTATACGGTTTTATACAGTTTAGAAAGTAAATATATTCAGAGGGTTGGAGTCCTAGAGGTATTTTATAATATATGTACAAACAAATATCGTCTACTGATAACCAGATTATGATGATCATTACGTCATCTTGCTGAAAGGGTTATTGTAAGTCCATACATGCTGTCTGCTGTAGTCCATACATGCTGTCTGCTGTAGTCCATACATATTGTCTGCTGTAGTCCATACATGCTGTCTGCTGTAGTCCATACATGCTGTCTGCTGTAGTCCATACATGCTGTCTGCTGTAGTCCATACATGCTGTCTGCTGTAGTCCATACATGCTGTCTGCTGTAGTCCATACATACTGTATATGGAATTGTAGTATGAATAGCATTGAAGACCAAACCGAACGGTCTTTATTGGAAGTACAGTGTTGTAATATAATTATCACACACACACAGAGTAAAACAATGCATATCTCTCACTCTCTCTCTCTCTTAGGCACCAAAACCATTTTACGCGACTCAAATATTCCACGTTTGATTATTATTAATTGTTTTTTTGTTTTTTTTGTAATTATTAGTATTGTGTTAAACTAGTATTAATTAATGTTTTCTTTCTTGCAGGTACGGTACGCTGACCATGGGTAAAGGGACAATAGATGGTTGGAGAACTTGAATGGTCTGGGTTGAAAGGTGTAGGGAAGGCGGTCTGACTCTCAGGTACAGTGACTTTGGGGGTTATTTAGAAAACTTAATGTAGGCCGTTATTAGTGTTATTATTAGCATTACTGTTATCCCTGTTATTATTATTTTAAAGGGACTTTAATAAGGTTTCTTCGGGTAGAATGCCTTTTTGGTTTATTTGATAACTAGTTACCAGATCAGATCAGATGGCTAAAGTAAAGTTGGAATGTAGAAGCGTTTGGAGAGAGGAAGTTAAAGTGGAGAAATGCGAAGTAAAGTACGAGATGTACAGTTCTCGGGCTCAACCAAGATGCTCCAATGTTGCTAGTATTATTATGATGTGATATTATTTGTTATAGGCTACTGAGAACACCAACCTTAAAACTAAAGTTCACTCATATCTATATGAAAAAATATATAATTATTATTATTATTACTTTGGTCACTTTAATAACCTCTAGACTGATAAACACCCTAACATCATGCCCCGAAATATAAGATCTCTATCGATTATTCTCAACAGCTTTCCCCTTCCCCATTCTCCCCCACGTCCTCCTCCCCAACACCCCTTCCCCTATTTCATTATGCCGGGGCCGAAATACGTGGGCCGAAATTCCCAGCCTGGCCGATATCAGCAGCCCGGGGTTGATTTCGGCCCCTGGGAACAGCTGCTGGGGACAATGGGGGCAGCTGGAGAGAGAGAGAGAGAGAGAGAGAGAGAGCGAGTGTGAGAGTCAGAGAGAGAGAGAGAGAGAGTGTGTGAGAGAGAGAGAGAGAGCATGACACTGGTGTGTGTGTTTAAGTATGTCTTTGTGTGTTGATATTTGTCTGTGTGTGTGTGTGTGTGTGTGTGTAAGTGATTGCGATAATTTGAATTATTTGAATGAGTTAGTGTGTGCATGTTATAAAGTAAAGGCGGGTGTGTTCTGTGCAGGGTGTCGAACAGGATCAGTTTTATGTTTAGTCTTGAATGAATATGAGGAATACAAAACAAATAGAAATAAATAAATAAATGAATAAATAGCACGAGGTAGCATTGTTTTGCCCATTTTATCCCTTCCAAAGTTATAATTCGAACTATAAACCACAATTTTACATTTGCATATACAATTATAAAGGCAAAGAGGAATGGGCTTGGCGTTCGTTTGACACCATGAGTGAGAGTGAGTGTGTTTAATGGGGGAGGGGGGGGGGGGGGGTTACGAGACTGGATAGCATCAAATATGGTTAATAATAATGTTTTAAAATTGGTTAGCTAGAGAAGAGAGTGAAATTTGAAATGAAAACAAAATATAAATTGATAAAATAAACAATGATGTTAACTCTCTCTCTCTCTCTCTCTCTCTCTCTCTCTCTCTCTCTCTCTCTCTCTCTCTCTCTCTCTCTCTCTCTCTCTCTCAGCAGCTGCTTTGATGAAAACAGAACGCTGGTGTGGAGTAGAGGGAAGGGTGGAGAGGGGGGGGGGGTCATAAGAGGGAGAGAGAGGGGAAAATAAAAGATTGGGAAGAGGGGAGCATGGAAAGAGAAAAGCGAGGTTCAAAGGTTCTATACAAAGGAAGGCAAACAGCAACAGAGCCTATTGAGTCGTAGCCAGAGTGTTTGGGGAATGTATTAAGGGGAGATAGACCGTTTTTCTGGTCCCCTTTCTCCCTCGTGTTTAGCTCCATTATTTTCTAGATTTTTAGACGTTCTGCCCATTTGTTTCGCGATTTTAAGACCTTTCGTCATAATTTGTTTTAAATTTTAAGACATCGTGCCATTTAGGTGTCGATTTTTTCCTGGCGAGCGATAGCGAGCCTGTAATTGTAAGAGGAATCGGCCTTTGGTCGGGACATTTTTCTACCGAAAAAATTACAAATATATCTTGAGGGGAGGTTTAGGGGATGATTTTCTATGATTGAGGGATGTCTAGCGAGGAAACTAAGAATTTATGAATTAATGAATTTATAGGCCACAAAAGCAGTGAGTGTCCTCTTAAATGGGTATGAGCGAGAGAGAGAAGCATACAGCGAGAGAGGGGATGCATGAGTTGAATATATGTTATAGGAAAACAGACATGAGGGTAGCTATAACATGCTTGAAGTCGTGGTCTTGAAGTTAGCCTATATGCAAATTTGTTGAACCACATGTAACCAAGGTGAATAAATATTACAAATTTATCAGAAAACACATGTATTCCCTTTGAGTGATTATTGATAAAAATATACGGAAAATACTAGTCTAGGAATAACTTAAATGTAACCCAGTGCGTCTTATCTAAACTCATTTTATATAGCCATAAGTGGGCTAAACTTTGACCGGACTCAATATATACATTCCTTAAATTATATATTTTTGTATTCACATTTTCGATTTGTATATTAATGTTTTCCGCGAAGACTAAGATCAATAATATTTATATAACGGAAATAAACATATTTTGTACTTTGAAGTGCCTTCAAAGCGGGAAGAAATTCGTGGACAAAGATAACCATGAAAACTTATCTGGAAGTCTGGATATAATTATGTAGGATTCTATTTTGCTATGCATTTAATTATAATTATGTTTTATACGCTACACCATTTGAAAATACTTTGTTAAAGACAAATATTATGACGGGTCTTATTTTTCAAGAACGACTTGAGTGCGGTATGGCGTGTGGGTTGTTTACCATAAATACCTCAATAGATAAGGAGTTTCTTTTGGAGTATGGCTGGGCCAGTGATATGATGGTGTCTCTTGTTACCCTCGCCAGACCCCGCGCCCTAGCATCGGCTCTCTCCTGTAGAAACTTTGCAGAAAGTAACTAATGATGATTGACAGACAGGAGGCCGAGATAATTACATGTGTGTATATGCTTGTTCTAATCTGACGAGTTCATTTGTTGAAGTGGGTATGCCGAATGGGTTGCGATTGTTTGATTATATATATATATATATATATATATATATATATATATATATATATATATATATATATATATATATATATATATATGAGACTTGCTGGCACTACGTCACAAAAGCAGGAAGGATATGATTAAAATTTAAAAGTAGCCTACATTAAAGGAAAGTACACGGAAGGAAAGTGAATGAGAAGAAAGGAAGGGTGGGAAATAAAGGAAGGAAGTAGGAAACGGAGACTTTAAATCGTCCCATTGTCTCCATTTTCGTGCACTTTCATTGTTACAACACCCCCTCTGACCCCCCCTCCAACCCCTCCTTACTCCCAAATGCGTTCAAGGTCAAAGTTGTGCTCTTGAGACATGCGAATTTTATTTTATTTTATTTTTTCGATTTTGTTTAATGATCAATGGGTCATGTGAAAGCGATGTTCAGTATTATTATTATTATTATTTGCAGGCTGGCCGTTTTGTGGAGTGTGTTTGATTAGTGTTCATGTACGTATGTGTGCTTTAATATAGATAGCCTATGTGTATATACTGTATGTCTGTTCGATGAAGGTATGCATCTCTCTCTCTCAACCTTCACCTCACTGACCTGGTAATTATGTGTGTAACCTTCCCTCTTTTCTCTTGAACGGGTTAGCCCCCCCCCCCTCCATAGCCCTTACCTGTCTCTCTCTCTCCAGCTTACTCATTTACCTTACTTACCTGGCTCTCTCTCTCTCTCTCTCTCTCTCTCTCTCTCTCTCTCTCTCTCTCTCTCTCTCTCTCTCTCTCTCTCTCTCTCTCTCTCTCTCTCTCTCTCTCACACACACACACACATGGACAGCTTCCAAGAGGTCTGTGCCAATATAGACGAGCTAGCCTACACCCATTTCATTAATTAAAACCATGTAGTATGTATTACCAGACCTTTAGCTATATTTAATTACTGGTATATATTATGTAATCGTTGTTGTACTAACTGCATACTTAGTGGCTTAGTTGTAATAGATGCATAAACATTGATTACATATTGGTCTCATATTTAATTTTATTGAATTATAGGTTATAGTGAAATTAAATTGATTTAAGATAGGAATATACTAAACCTAATGTAAGTATAAACAAAGTAAAAACAAATATAGATAATTGATTTAGATAATTATTAACATGGGATAAACCAAATTATATGCATTATAATACGAATAAACTAATCTTAATGCAAATGAAAAATCAAATCAGATAAAGAGTATTAAAGGAGATAAAACCAATGGATTTAAATAATTAAATGTGTTGAACTTTTGAATATTCTCAAGGAGTATTCAAGGTCATTCACACATTAACCCTTTGAAGCTCTGACGCGTTTTAGCAGTTTATTTTGGCTATCATTGGACGATTGTATGCAGCTTAGGAAGTATCTGTGGGCATTAAAAGGGTAACGACTATCTCAATCAACCCTTTGACTTCCATATACCTTTACTAATCTGAATAAAATCGTCTAATAGTAGCCAGAAAACAGAACAGAAACGCGTATTGGAGCTTGAAAGGGTTAACATCACCATATGTTATACTATGCTATGCTCGCTGTGCTTAGTTTTTTTTATTGGCTGCTCAACTTTTATGAGGTGGTTAATATTGGCTAAAGGTTTATGATTATGCCCTGTTCTAAGTAGGTAGTCCAGAAATCATGAACCCTTACGTCTGTTACTCAATAAGGGCGTGAGTATATGAGTTTTAAATATCCACACCTATTGCCTGGCTGACCCTTCCCATGTGGTAGAAATTCGCCCAGTTATTCTAGTCATGTGTGAGTTGTAGAGGTTAATGTTCAATAGGTTTGGCCTACTTACTTGGAATAGGGTATAGTCCCTCCTCTCCAGTTTATTATTAGTTTTCTTTATATTGTCCAAAAGTTTAGGTTGGGTTCCTTAAACAATATCCAACAATAAAACTACCACTTCCATCCACTCTACTACCTACAACAACAACAATATCTAAATAAAACCATTACCTCTCTTTTCCTTACACTACCGCCAACAACGACAATAGCCAACACTTCTTCCACCAACAAAAACACCTCTAGCCATATTGACAAAAACATCAGAAACGGCAAACAAATGTGTTTTGTACTTCCACTACCAACAGTAAAGCAACCACTATTACATCCCCCCCCCCCCCTCTTTCCTTTTTCCGTATCCACTCCTTCCACCTCCACAACCCCATCCCTCCACCTCTCCCCTCCCCCCTGCCCTTCTGCACGACCCCCTTCCTCCACCTTCCTCCCCCCCCCCCCCCACACCCTGTCATTCTCTCCCACCACCCCCACCACCCAGTATTTCGGTCCTTTAAATGCAAATGCAAATTCCTGAGTTTCATTCACCTGTTTGCTTATTTACACTGTCCCCTCCCCCCCTCCTTTCCAAGATTTTTTTTTCTTCCTGCATCCCTTAAAATCTTGGCCGACCTCTCTCTCTCTCTCTCTCTCTCTCTCTCTCTCTCTCTCTCTCTCTCTCTCTCTCTCTCTCTCTCTCTCTCTCTCTCTCTCTCTCTCTCTCTCCATTCTGATGGTGTACGGTTGCGTATGAAGGTCTCAATGTGTACATGTCGGAAACAGCGTGTGTTCGTGTATGATCGTTTTTGTCTGGGAAGAAAGTTGGATGATGTATGAAAGAACGGAATGTGGAGTGTGTGTGAGAATCCAATAACCCTCCCTTGCTCCTACCCCTTCTCTCCCCTCGTCCTCACTGTCTCATCTCCCCTCACCTTTCCCCCTTTCTTACTTCTTCCGCAAGGCCTCTGAGATACTTACTATACCTTGAAACTACGGTACTATCACCCAACTCCACATCGACCCCTCCCCCCCTCCCCCTTATATTCTCCCTCCCCTTTTCTCTCCACCCACCCCCAATTTCGTTCCCACTACCTACCTTTCAGTGTTGTATCTCCCCTTCCCCCCCTCTTCTGCCCGCCCCTCCCCTTTTCCTGCCCCCTCCCATCCCCACACTCTCTCTCTCTCTCTCTCTCTCCATATCTTCCTAACCCCCCCCCCCCCTCCCTCTCCTTCCTTTAAAGACCTTGCCACTGCATACTGTAAATATTGACTCTTCAGATCCTGCCGCCGCCCCCCTGCTCTTGTTTTATTTTATCTTACATTTTTCTCTTCACTCCAGTTCATCCTTTTCCGGTTCCCTGCTCTTCGTTCGTAGCCTGCATATATTGTCTTTGGTTTTATGGTTCTTCTTTATTTTCGTTCACTATTTACACCCTTTATCTGTTTTGTTTTGTTTACGTTTTTTTTTATTTTTGTTCATTTTTTACACCCTTTACATGTTTTGTGTCTCCTTCACTTCATTTCACTTTTTTCCGATCCTTCGTTCGTTTTATACATACACCCCTGTTTTGTTTTGTTATCTTCTTCTGTTCATACTTTGCACTGACCTATTTCCTGTTTTCCATTCTCCTCTTATAACTTTTGTATGTTGATTTTACCTTTCAGTGATTCTACCCTTCCTTTGCTTCTGCTTTCCTGCATGAATTTGATTGTCTTTATCTTACTCTCCTTTTTTTCTGATCTTCCTTTCGCATCCTTCCTGTTTCCCTCCTTCAATTTCCTCTTCCTAGCCCTCTCCTACCCCATCCCCTCTCCACCTAGCCCTTACTCCTCTCCCCACCTATCCCACACCCCTCTGACCCCTTCCCCTCCCACCTCTACCTAGCCCTAACCTACTTGTCATGCCCCTCTCATACCCACCTCCCCTCTACCTAGCCCCCTTGCCTCCCCTTCTTTTCCCGTCCCCACCTATCCCCCCCCCCCACCTTTACCAATCCCTCGTCCCCCTACCTCTACCTAGCCCTTACCCATCTTTCCCCCCCCACTCTTCCCCCCCTCCCCCCTCATACCCCCTCCCTCCTTCCTTCCCATTGACGTCACACCTACACCGTGAGAAAACACACCAGAGGTCGCTACACTCTATTGGTGTGTGTGTGTGTGTGTAAGATGGATTTAATGTGTACCTTGTGCATTTAATTACTGTGCCAGTTGAATAGCTAATACGTGTGTGTAAATACCGGTAGTTATCGTATGTAAATGTACATGTGGGTGTTTGTGTTTGGTTAATGGGAGTCAAGAGTAATGTAAGTGTGTGTCTGTGAATAATTTGTATGTGTAAGTCTTAATGTGTGTGTGTGTGTGTCCTGACCTTGGTGTCGGATTTGCCTTTTGTTTGCCTCTTGTATATTTTATTCTCATCATGCTCACTCCTTTTGTTTGATTGTTTTGTTTCACCTCTTAATGTCTGGTGTGTGTGCTTTGTCTTTGTTTACCTCTTGTGTTTCTTTTATGTGGCGTTGTTTGTTTGTTCTTCCTCACCCTAGGTAGGTAGGTAGGTAGGTAGGTAACCGGGGTCTAATTTGCATGTTATTTACCTATTGTGTTTGCTTTATCTCCTTGCTCTGTCATCTATCCCTTACAAGTTAAACGTCTCTCTCTCTCTCTCTCTCTCTCTCTCTCTCTCTCTCTCTCTCTCTCTCTCTCTCTCTCTCTCTCTCTCTCTCTCTCTCTCTCTCTCTCTCTCTCTCGTTCGTGTAACTCAATTCCAGGGCACCTTATATTTATGGTGGTAATGTAAATATTTAGGGTATTAGGCCAGTCTTTGAAACCCTTTACTGCACACACACACACACACACACACACACACACACACACACACTTAATTAGGTGTCTTTTACCTTTTAAGTCGTGTTGAATTATTTAAGAGGGTGGTCAAGGATAGGTGAGGGAATTTTAAGTGTTTGGGGGCGTGGCTGTGTGTGTGTGTATGTATGTATGTATGTATGTATGTATGTGTGTGTGTGTGTGTGTTTTACTTTGACCAGTATTTGTTTAGGCGTCTTAATGTAATTGATTATATTTATGTGTGATTCTGCGGTTTTAGTAGCATATTGAGATTTTTTTTTTTTTTTACACAGTAATTGTTTGGCGAGTGTGTATTTCTAATTGTATATGGTGCCACTGCCAGTATGTTCTCGATATACTTTGATAGGCCTATATTAATGTTATCCTTATATAATATATATAATTGTATATAATTAATGTTTAATATGCTTAACCCATTCAGTACCAGTGATGACCGTTTTATCATATTCTGGCGACTATTAGACAATTTCATTAGACTTTAAAAATAATTAACAGGCTTCAAACTATTTCAGTTAACCCTTTTTACTACCACAGATCCTTCTTAAGCTGCACAAAATCGTTTAAATATGGCATGAGTAAAGTTAAAAATACGTCGCCGGTACAGAACAGGTTAATATGTTTGAAAATCTTACCGTATGTCTGGCCTCTGTTTACTAATGTATGAGAGGTCATGACCCCATAACACTGGCAGTCCCGCTATACTCGGCTCTCTCTCTCTTCAGACCACATCATTTCTCCCCTTCTCTCCCTTCTTCCACCTCGCTTAGCGTTATTGTATGTCCTCTCCATTCTTCCATCTCCTCACATCCTTTCCGATACCTCTCTCTCATCCTTTATTGGTCTATTCCATTTCTCCTCTCATATTCACACCCAGCCCTATCGCATCATCTCTCCTCTCATCACTTTTTTTGTTCGTCTCCTCCACTCATCTGTTCATCTTATCTTTCCTTCCTTCTTTCCTCATCACACCACTTAATCATTGTGTTCACGTTCACTTATCTACTTTTCTGTTCTGCTGTTCCCCCTTTCTCTCCTCTCCTCCTTTCTTCTCTTCCCCCTTCTCATCTCCTCTCCTTTCCTCTCGTCTTCACTTCTCCCCTTCTCTCCTTTCCTGTCCTCTCACCTTCCTCCTCTTCTTTTCCATTCTTCTCTCACCGTCTCCCTTCTATCACCCCTTCTCCACTCCTCTCACCTCTTCCTGCTCCACTCCTCTCATCTCTACTCTCTCTCTTCCTCTCCTCTTCCAATCAGACCACTTAATAATTTAGCCTACTTGCATGTCGTTTTCTCCCCACGCTGCCCATTTTTGTCTCTCCCCCTAGCTCATTATCTAGCCTTCCCCCTTTCTCTCTCTCTCTCTCTCTCTCTCTCTCTCTCTCTCTCTCTCTCTCTCTCTCTCTCTCTCTCTCTCTCTCGTTTACTCTGTGTATTTATCTATCTCCGTCCCAATTACTAAATATCTATCAATTATATCTATCTTCCTAGCTCATCTTCCCCTTCTGCCTTATGTTTACTGTTTTTTGTTTTTTTTAACGATCTATCTATAGCAATGCTTCCTTTTTATTATCTTCCTTACCTTCTATATTCTTAGATTTATATTTCCTGTATTCATTCCTTCTTACGAACAGATTTATATTTCCTGTATTCATTCCTTCTTACGAACAGATTTATATTTCCTGTATTCATTCCTTCTTACGAACAGATTTATATTTCCTGTATTCATTCCTTCTTACAATTGTTCGTGTCTTCCTTACTTCTTATAAGCCTATAAGTCTGTGTGTGTTTTCCTTCAATCCTTTATTACCGGTATATACTTCCTTTAAGCCTGCCTTTGTTTTTCTTCCTTAACTCCTTCCCTAACTTGTTATTCTTAATCCAAACATTCCTTCACTTCTGTAATCTTTCTTGTATGTTTTTGTTAATTTCCTTTGTTCCTACTTTCTTCCTGCACAGTGCACAAGCTCGTCCCAATGCAGCTTTCTGTTTTCATGAATAGACGTTCTTCCTTCCTTCATTTTAGTCGTTCTTCCTTCATTTTAGTCTTTCTTCCTTTGTTTTAATTCTTCCTTCCTTCATGTTAGTCTTGTTTTCCTTTGTTTTCTTTTCTTCCTATATTCCTGCCTTCATGTTGTCATTTGTTTCTGCTTATCTTCATTCCTTCATTCCCTTCTGCCTTTCCTTCATTCCTGTTGTCCTTTGTTTCCCTTTACCGTTCCTTATTCCCTTTTATTCGTTCCCTTCTTACTCCATTCCATCTATCATATATTCATTCCTACCCGTTTTTCCTTCATTCCTGTCTGCCTTTCCTTCATTCCTTCTCCCATTCCCTTCATTCCATCTACCCTATATTCCTTTCATTCTCTTCATTCCTACCTGCTTTTCCTTCATTCCTTCTTCCATTCCCTTCTTACTGCATTCCCATTATCTTCATTCCTATCTGCCTTTCCTTCATCTCTTCATCTCTTCTTCCTTCCCTTCTGCTGTTCTTCCTTCCCTGTCTTCTGTTTTTCTTCTCCCGGCCGCCCCTTTCCCCTCCTCTCTCGCCTGCCTGCCTCCCTCCCTCTCCGTCTCTGCTGCTGCTTCAGTTGCTTGCCTTTGCGTACCCTTGTAGGCTTGGCAACACACACACACACACACACACACACACACACACACACACACACACACACACACACACACACACTTACTGACTTACACTCTCTCTCTCCAATCGTGTACCGGTATGATGTAACAACGTCATGGTTCAAACTCAAGTACAGTATCCTATATACTTTCGCTTTATTATATTCGCTCCACCCAAACTATTTGTCTGCCGAGCAAAATAAATTGTTTGCGCCACGAAAAGCATTGTATTATGGATGAATGTTGTATAATATATGCATAGATATTGTATGATCAATTCGTTTCCAGAGATATACTTCCATAATTGATTTGTATATGAGTGAATGTGCATAACTTTCCTCCTAGTTCTCCTCTCCTTATCTCCACGTACTTCCTCATCCATATCCTATTACTGGTACATAAATCCCTAGCTAGAACATAATTTATAACTACACAATATGAATCTTCGAAGATCTGGGATAGAGTAGAACATTATAGTGTCTCGTTTGCGCTCGATTCTGATTCAAATAGTTGTTCGGTCATTTATGCTCTTTACTGTACTAGGCTTCGGTCCGTACCTCTTACTCTATACCCTGTTCCAAAGAGGTAAGCCAGAATTCGTGACTCTTAAGGCCGCGTCATACAGAGGTCGACCGCGACCCGACAGTAACCCGAAGGCAATGACTTGCACTTTTCACCCGAAGTCCCCGAATGAGACTCGTACCCCGACTATGACTAGAAAGCAATTCGAATGCTACCCGAGGGACTCGAATGCGTCTCGAATACGAGTCTATGTTATCCCGTATATTACTCGAAACTAACCAGAAGTTGAACGGAATTGAATCGACCATGAGTCGAAAGCTAATCGACGGTGACCCGAGTAGCCGATACCAACCCGAGTTAAAACCGAATCACCGAAGTAACCCGACTTAAAACCGAATGAAAACTGAACCCCACCCGAAGTCAGGAACCCAACCGGAATGAAACCAGAATATATATAGGGCCCGTGCATGGGTGGCAGTGTACGATAATTCGGCCGCTCCAACTGCACACAGGACTGCTTCACGTGGTTCCGCCCATCGGCTCGCGTTCGGGTTTGATTCGACTTGGCTTCGACTAGCCTTCGACTTACATTTTAGTCATTCGGATCACGATCGAGTAATCATCGAGTCTATAATTAGAAATGTCGGACATGCATCGAGTCTTTTTCTAGTAGTATTCGGGTATCCATCCAGTCATCATCCTGAAATTTGGGTCAGCATCGAGTAACAGTTGACTTTCGAACAAGTTTATGTAGGAATTTTCCACTGAGCATCGAGTCTAATTCGGGTTACGGTCTACATCATCGGGTCTAAGTCCACTTAGGTTCGATCAATTCTGGTATGAATCGGGTTAAAAAAATTTACTCGAAAGTGACCCGAATAGGTCGAATGCGATTAGAATATGTTAGAATGTAAGCCGAATACGACTCTAACGTAAATTGAAGGTGACTCGAGGATTTTGTAACGGTTTTTTGACCCGAACGCACTCGAGGATTTCCCAAAAGTTAACGCATACACTAACTTTTGGCCGACTCACCCGAATGTTCGGGTGATGACCAGAGCATGACTAGAACGACTCGAACATACCAGAATCATACCCGATGTCGCCCGATTATCGGGCCGAATACACCCGAACCGCAATTTTGTTTTGCAAGTCATTGCCTTCGGGTTACTGTCGGGGTCGCGGTCGACCTCTGTATGACGCGGCTTTTAACCCTTGTGACTCAGAAAATGGGCTGTAAATGTCCACACCTATTCCTTGGCTAACTCTTCCCATGTGGTAGAAATATTAGCTCGATTCCTTTAGTCGTTTGGGAGTTACAGAGGAAAATGTTCAAGAGTTTTGGACTACTTATTTGGTACATGGCATAGTATATCCCTCCTCGTAACACAAATTGTCCTCGTTTTCCTCCTGTTTGTGTGTTGATTCTCCTTGTTTATCTCGTCGGCTTTCTGTTTTTCATTCTTGCGTATCTCTACATTCTCCCCCATCCTCATTCTCTTCCTTCCCCTTTTCCTCCTTTCTCTTCCTTCTCTTCTTCCTACCCCCCCCCCCCCCTTTTTGCTGCTCCCTGTGTAGCTCCTCTTTTGTTTCTTGTGTAGCTCCTACTTTTCTTCCTTCTTCTACTCTTCCTCTTCCTCCTTCTCTCCACCTCCTCCTCTCTGTGTAGCTCCTCCTCCTCCTGGTCCTCCTCCGTGAGCCCCTCCCCTGCATCATATCCGCAGTTGCTAAGCTATTCCAGGAACTTACCCCACGGCCGCCACCACTACGCTCCACCATCTCCACCACACCACTCCAACACTACTACCATCACATTACTCTCCAACACCACACTACATCTCTCTCCCACTACGCTTCACCATTACCATCACACTACTCTCCAACACTACACTAGATCACTCTCCAACACCACACTACACCTCTTCCACTACGCTCCGCCATCTCCACCACACCACTCTCTAACACTACTACCATCACACTACTCTCCAACACTACACTACACCACTCTATAACACCACACTGCTGTACACCACTCTTCAACATAACAATAACATTAGTCAAACAAAACATTACCGGTATATCAACATTTCACACCACCTCGTGCCCAAGAAAATAATTAAATACATAATTACTGAACAGTTTCAAAACCAATACAAGACAAACACGACTTTCCTATACAAAAAAGCATGGACACCAAAATCAAGAAGAACTTACATCATCATTAACAATAGCACTCCTCTCCAACAAGTAATACCAAAAACAAATAAGACAACAAACAACACTATTTCTTCAGCAGAATGAAATCAACAACTATGACAACAACAACACTACACACCAACAACAACATAACACCTAAATATTTTAATTTCCCAGCAATATATCAACACCAACTTTCAACAACAACATCGCTCCACTGCATAAACAATAAATAGAACACAACCAAAACACCATTCCTTCAATACCATCAGAGCGATAACAAAGACAACGGCAACAATAATACCACTC
This sequence comes from Paralithodes platypus, assembly GCA_032716605.1. Classification (NCBI taxonomy): domain Eukaryota; kingdom Metazoa; phylum Arthropoda; class Malacostraca; order Decapoda; family Lithodidae; genus Paralithodes; species Paralithodes platypus. The sequence continues at coordinate 2,233,795 of CM064552.1, read as the reverse complement.
CCACGACACCACCAAAACAACAATGACACCAACAATAATACGCCTACAACACCAATACAAAGAACAACAACAGCAACACTTTCCACACACCTGTCTCACTATTATCGACACCTGTCTCACTATTATCGACACCTTCAACACCACCAAAACAATAACAACAATAACACTCCTACAACACCACCAAGACAACAATAACACAAAGAACAACAACAATAACGCTCCTACAACACCACCAAGACAACAATAACACAAAGAACAACAACAATAACGCTCCTACAACACCACCAAGACAACAACAACACAAAGAACAACAACACCACTTCCCACACACCTGCCTCGCTATTATCGACACCTGCCGCCTGCACCACCACCGCTACCACACTCTCCTCTTTTATGCAGCCTTTCTTTTCTGTCTTTGGTGTCTTATAATAACAATGGCACGAGACTTCCCAACCACAATCAACATGAAATAAGTAACACCCCGTTCTTAACATTAATCATTAATTACAAACCCCAATGCACTTGAATACACTAATGAAAGCATATGGTCCTCCCGGGATTCGAACTCGGGACACCACACCCAGAACATAAGCATCTAAACCATTACACCACCAACACAGCAGTACGAACGCTAACCAGCACTCCACCATCTCCACCACACCACTCTCCAACATCACACTTCACCACTACTCTACCACCAACACAACTACTCTCTATTGATAATGTCGGGACAGGTTTGGAGAGAGGCCAGGATTTCGAACCCACTCACTCGGGTATGTTTGTGAGAGTTGGGCACCGTATCACTCCACTCGACCATCCGCTCATGGTCGAGTGGAGTCGGTGCTCAACTTTCACAAACATATCTGAGTGAGTGGGTTCGAAATATGGTCAGGATATCTCTCTCGAATCCCCGGACTGCCACATGTGTTTGTTAATTTCATTAATCGAGTTTAGGAGTAAAGTTGGTTGGTGGAGAGAACATAATAATTCATTCAAGTTCAGTAGTAGTTTATCGAGAGGCCTTCCCTAGGGTTAAGTGCCCCATTAATTACTATTTCCTTTCACCTATGCATAGCCTATGATAGCGTAGTTGGAAAGTGTGTACATGCTTAGATTGATATGCAGGATTCGAAACTGCATAATAAATCGTAGGCTTGTCCACCTTTCTTTAACTGTCTTCATGGTGCAATGCATAAGTGTGTTATTTTCGGTGTGAGCATCCTAGGTTCGAATCCCCGGACTGCCACATGTGTTTGTTAATTTCATTAATCGAGTTTAGGAGTAAAGTTGGTTGGTGGAGAGAACATAATAATTCCATTACTACTCTGCACCAGACACACCACTCGCCAACACTACTACTCTACTCACAGCAGTACATAAATCAATAAAATAAACTTTCAACAACATTCCTCTGACATCAATACAAGAACCACAACAACAAACGTAGACAAAAAAAAACAGTGTTAACAAGATTCCCCTATCAGGACAAAATTCAACAACAACAGCAACAACCACAACACATCCCACACATCCCACACACTTTCACAACCACATGATCGGCACCTGCCACCACCACCACCACCACTAGTCTTCTAGTATTCATCTTTTCTCTTCTTTCTTAGGCTGCTTACAATAGCAACAACTACAAGAGTACAACACTTCCCAATCACAAACGAAATTGACACCAACAAGCACATACAACACCACGTACTGCCCCATCAAAGCCTAACATTAATCCACAGCAATAATAACCAAATCAACCATAACACCATAGACACAATAGAAACTGTCAACATAATCAAAATTCCAATATCGCAACAAAACATAGCAATCACCACTCTGTTTATGCAATCTTCCTCTCCCTTCTTGATTTGACCATTTTCATCAAGAACTACCTTAGCACACGACTTTCCAACTAAAAACAACATCGACAATAACGAAAACTTTCAATAACCGCAGAAACATGGACAGCATTAAAAACTTTCAGCACCATTCCACTATTACAGCAAAAACAATACTTAACAGCAACCACAATACATCCCACACACATTTAGTCTAACTTTCTCTTATTTTTCATAACAACAGACAGTAAAGACAATAGCAAAGCCGCCAGTAACTGCAGACACGTCAATAGAAGCAAGGACAACAGCAACATTTCCTACACTCCTTTCTTCTTTTAGTCTACCTTTCTCTCTTTTCATCGTTTCCATTCATCCTGTTTTTCTTCTTTTAGTCTACCTTTCTCTTTTCATCATTTCCTTTCATCCTATTTTGTTTCTACTTTTTTCACAATTGTCGTTCTATAGACAACAACAAAAACATTCAGCAACACTCCTTTGTCCCAGCGAAAACAACAATAACTACAGAAACATCAATAGAAACAAAGAAACGTCAACATTTCCCACACACCTTCCACCACCACCACCACACTACACTTTTAGTTTATTTTAGTGTTCCCTTTATATTGTTAGTTTCCTGTTTTTCTTCTGCATTGTCACTTCCTCTTTCTTAGCCATTGTCTTCCGTAGTCCCATTTTCGTCGTTGTGTTTTCCCATGTTCTTAAGTTTTCCTGTTTGTCTTGTGCCTTGTCACTGTCATCCGTAGTCGCATTTTCGCTTCGTCTTGTTCTTGTTCATCGTATTTCAAGTATGTTTCACCCTGTTTCCTTTGTTTTTCTTCACGGTCTTCATTCTAGTCTTTGATCCTTATTAGCATCATCGCCTTGTTTTCTCTTCATGGTAACACGCTTTAATCATTCTTCTCTGCTTACTTATTTACTCTTTTGCGTAATGTCTTCTTTTCATCTCTGTTTACTTCGTTATACTTATTGGGATTCCACAGACCTTTCCGTCATCCCGCCAGGCCCACTTTATTGTTTACATCCGAACCGTTGCTATATCCCTGCTAGACAAAACATTACCTCCGTCAGAGAGAGGGAGAGGGGGGGGGGGGGGGGGGGGGGGAGGGAAGAAGAAGGGGGGGGGGGGAGGTCAGGTGTTGAATGACTGCGGTTGTAACGTATTAATCAGTTGTCCATTATAGCATTATTCACTTTATAGACTTCCCCCTATTCTTACACATACACACACACATATAATTATACAGTATATATATATATATATATATATGATTAGATAGTATGAAGGTCCCGTCATTTATTTAAGCATACGGCCGTTATCTTGATATATGTAGACACTTACGACACGCTAGTAACTGTAAATAGTCTCTCTTTAGGGGTATCTACAAGACACATTGCTCTACTCTATAAAAAAAAGTGTAGCCAGGTTTTGTGTGTTTTTTTTTTCTTTCTTTCTTTAGGACCAAATCTATCTTTTACTCTCACGTAAATTTGTACTGGCCTTAATACGTAACTAGTGCACTATTTTACTTAGTACGGTATGTATATAATTTATATCCATTTATAGTTTTGTGTAAGGTAGGCTACTTTAAAAATAGTAAGCGATCAATATTTGCATGACACTTTTTTTATTTATTTATTTATTTATTTATTTATTTATTTTTAGCACAATATACTGTCTCGGTCAATAATTCTGATAATATTGAAGCCTCGCACAATATAAAGGAACCTCCGTAATACAAATACCTGGTAAAGAATTACTATGGAGTTTAAACACTTCGAAAATGTATCTATCAGCATTAAACCCCTTTCGAAAATGTATCTATCAGCATTAAACCCCTTTAGCATGTTGGCGTAATTTTCATCATATGCTGGTTACCATAAGACGATTAGCTTTAGCTGATAATCTACCTCTAGGATTCAAAGGGGTAAATACTAACTAAAGATACCCCCTGAACACCATAGGTCCTTCTTAAACTGTATAAACTCATCTAATTTTATCATGAATAAAAGTTAAAAAGGCGTCATCGTGTTGATGGGGTCTATGACTTAGACTGTACATTCGAATACTTCTGAACAGTGCCACTAATTTAATTAAACCAAAGCAGAAATGAATACGTAAATATATTAGCGCAAATAAATACGTAAATATATTAGCGCAAATAAATACGTAAATATATTAGCGCAAATAAATACGTAAATATATTAGTGCAAATAAATACGTAAATATATTAGCGCAAATAAATACGTAAATGTATTAGCGCAAATAAATACGTAAATGTATTAGCGCAAATAAATACGTAAATGTATTAGCGCAAATAAATACGTAAATGTATTAGCGCAAATAAAATACGTAAATGTATTAGCGCAAATAAATACGTAAATGTATTAGCGCAAATAAATACGTAAATGTATTAGCGCAAATAAATACGTAAATATATTAGCGCAAATAAATACGTAAATATATTAGCACAAATAAATACGTAGATATATTAGCGCAAGATCCTCCAAAAATAGTCGAGCTATAATTACATCGGAAGAAAACAGTATCGTTTAAAATAATTTATTCTTAGACCAAAGGAACACATGGGATTAATTTTCTATTTCGGTAAGAAGTTTAAGGTCAAGCGGAATATCTTATGTGAATATTGATTGTCCGATATAATGTTCGTGAGAGTTTTATCCCCCCCCCCCCCCTCTCTCTCTCTCTCTCTCTCTCTCTCTCTCTCTCTCTCTCTCTCTCTCTCTCTCTCTCTCTCTCTCTCTCTCTCTCTCTCTCTCTCTCTCTCTCTCTCTCTCTCTCTCTCTCTCTCTTTTTAAGGGTGGCAGCCTACAGTAACAAATATACAAACAAACAAATAAAGAGGTATTTGTGTGTTCAACCCCTTCAGCACCATGACGTTTTTTTTTTTTTTTTTTTTTATCAAGAATCAAAGGTTAAAAGGTGGCATCGTGCTGAAGGGGTTAACCCTTCCAGTACCGATGCCGTCCTTTTAACTTTATTCTGGCTACTATTAGACGATTTTATTTAGTTTCAATAGGGCCTCTTTCAGGTAACAGACTTCAAACTATCTCACGTAACACCTTTTACTACCACAGATCCTTCTTAAACTGCACAAAATCCGCTAAGCACAGATAGAATAAAATGAAAAAGACGTCGGCGGTACAGAAGGGGTTAAGGATGGCCCAAGGACAAACCCCCAAACACACAAAACGCCTCTGCATGCTGACGGGGGCCTGGACTAAGCCACTCTAGAGGAAATTCTTGTGTTGCAAGCATAATAAACAATGAGTCACCCCTCCCTCCCCTCACGCTTGCTTGATAGTCATATTTGTAGGTCTGCAGTAGTTTTGTATTAGTTTGCTCTTCAATTCGAGCGGTTAGTTGAACAGGGTCTACATAGGCTATTTGTTAAAATTAATTATTGCAGGTTTTCTCTCGTGTCCTTTATTGTATATTTAGGGTTGTGGCTCTGCAGATTGCATATTCCTTTCTGACTTTTTTTTGTTCTCTCTCTCTCCCATTGAATTCTGGATATTATTAGGTGATTTGAGTTAGTTAATAAAGAATATGGATATTCGAGATATATTTTATCCCTTGGAATGGTGGAGGTTAATCCTAAGCTGTATAAAATCGTCTATCGTTGCAAGAATATAAATAAAGACACTGTTACTCAAAGGGTTAATCCTCATAATGAGCCTCGGAGTCTTTGAAATATTAACTATTCTTTCAATATCTCCCCTATATTTACGATTCCTTGTAACTATAAACCCCCTCCCCCTCCTCTCCTGTGTTCCTCCCCCCCCCCCTTAATACTAACAATTCCTTGTAACTCTTGACCCCCCCCCACCCCTACCCCCTCGTCTTCCTCCCCTATCATTTGTTTACATACCGTATCCGTATCCCTGACTCAGTATCGTTGACCTTGACTTTAGTTCAGTACACCTCCTTCCGTGTGATATTTAAGGCTAAGGAATGCGAGAAAGGGAGGGGGGGAGGGAGAGGGGGATTAACCTTGTGTATTTATATTTATATCGAATGTGTGTGTGTGATAGATTGATTATATTATTTACTCCCTAGATTATATATTGCACAATGCACACACGTTAATGTGCATTAAACATTATAATGTCTACAGTGGTTTCATTTTATAATATATATTTAGTATTTTAATTTGTGTATCCCATCAAATAAGAAACGGCATCTTTGTCTAGCTTTTTTGAGACACCGATATGGGTTAATTGTATCAGCTTGGACACACACTTGTTTTATATTGAACTATACTTGTTTCAATTGTATCCACAGTTTTAACTAAACTTGCTTCAAATGCATCAGCTTTTCTTATCATTATTTCCTCGTGGTGCTGGTGAATTCGTTAACAATTATTCTTACTCAATACGAATCCCCTGTTTTTCATAATCTCTCTCTCTCCTCTCCTCTCCTCTCCTCTCCTCTCCTCTCCTCTCCTCTCCTCTCCTCTCCTCTCCTCTCCTCTCTCTCTCTCTCTCTCTCTCTCTCTCTCTCTCTCTCTCTCTCTCTCTCTCTCTCTCTCTCTCTCTCTCTCTCTCTCTCTCTCTCTCTCTCTCGTTGCTACAGCCTCCAAATCAATTCAGCAGGTGCCTAGGGTTTTCCCATGTACATTGCTTCCTTCTTCCATTCGTATATATTCAGAAAGTAGTGTTCTGCGTTAGTTATAAGCTCAGGTTAGGCATAATAGCTCTGATTCAGGATACGTCGAGTTATGGGTTACCTTTAAAATCACTTAAGGATTACATTATTTTGGATTACTTCTATAGACCCAATACATACATACATACATACATACATACATACATACATAAATTTGATACAAGATAAACAAATCATAACTTTTTTCATCTGTAATGTTATGATTCATTCTTGTAATGAAAAGAACGAATGAAATGTAATGATAAATGTGATTTAGCTTTTTTTTCCCAGTGGTACATTTTAATCTGATGGTTTATCCTTTAATTGTATAAGAGTTTTGTTCATTATCAGTTCGTTTTTGTTTTTTGTTAATGTGTATCCTGTGTGTAACCTACTATCTCTGTATTTCCTCTCTCTCTCTCTCTCTCTCTCTCTCTCTCTCTCTCTCTCTCTCTCTCTCTCTCTCTCTCTCTCTCTCTCTCGCTTTGTCTTTCTTTCTCTCTATATATAAATACAGTAGATTGGCTAAGAAAAATGTCAATACATAAATACATTTAACATATTTAGTATGCGATTCATCTTTATTTATTCTGGCTAATATTAAGCGATTTGATTTAGCTTGGTGAAGGTCTCTGGTAATCAGCTAAACAAAACGAGTCTCGATTAACTTTTATTTACGCGCACAGATTTTTCCTAAACTTAGTAACATCAATAAATAATAGCTAAAGGTATATAACGAAAGGTGTCATCGTGTACTGAAAGGGTTAATGAATAATACGTCTCATAATTTGCATAATGGTAAACAGAGGTGTCTATAATTTTGTAACCCCCTTTAATTCGATGAAGTTTTTGTTGTCAATATTTGACGATTTTATTTAGTTTATAATCTACTTCTAGTTCTCCAAGGGGATAATTACCATCCCAATAAACCATATAATTAACTTAAAACTTTCATAATCTGCACATAGAACCTTCTTAAACTGCACAGAATCGTCTATGATTAGCCTGAATTGAAGGTAAAAAAAAAACAGGCGTCATCGTACTGACGGGGTTAACCCTTTCTGTACCGCGACGTCTTACTAATTGTATTCTTACTATATTTAGACTTTGGTGCAGTTTAAGAAGGATCTGTGATAGTAGAATGGGTTAAGGGAGATAGTTTGAAGCCTGTTAATTGCTGGAGGCCCTTTTGTAACTGAATAAAATTGTCTAAGTAGCCAGATTAATTTTTAAATAACTCACTCGCACAGAAGGAGCTAATGAAGGTGATAAAAGTAACAAATAAACAAATACATGAGGGGTGAAAACAATACCAGCGGTCTTCTGTGTCTATAAATACACTTCAAGAGCCTCTTGGGCAGGCTAACCTATATTTGGGTTATGTGGAGAGAGAGAGAGAGAGAGAGAGAGAGAGAGAGAGAGAGAGAGAGAGAGAGACTAGACTTGACTTGACTTGACTTAATAGCCTTAACCCCTTCTGTATCGGTGACGTCCTTTCCATTATATTCTGGCAACTATTATACGATTTATTCAGTTTCAAAAGGGCCTCCAGCAATTATCAGGCTTCGAACTATCTCAACCCTCTTTGCTACTACAGATCCTTCTTAAACTGCACAAAAGCGTCTAAATATAGCTAGAGTAAAATTAAGAAGACGTCGCCGGTACAGAAGGGGTTAAAGTAAGAAAGAGTGAGTGACTTTACTTGACTTCTGGCTACTTAATAATCCGAGAGAGAGAGAGAGAGAGAGAGACCCCTTAGAGTTAGTGAAAGTCTCCTGATGAGGAACAGGTTTTAGGTTGACACAACACACACACACACACCTCCAGTTGTCTTACCTGGCAATTGACCCACTTACAAATTATACACATCAAGTATTGTAAAAAGTATGTACTAACGTATTATACACACACGATGAAACCAGAATTACTAGCTAGTGGCATAAGTGCACACGATAAAATATCTATATTACCCTAGTTAGTGATAAATTCTACACACATAAAGTATAATAATAATGTGTTATAATATACACAGGTAAATAAAAAATATCCAAATAATGGATTAGTGGCACATTCTACACACAAGAATTAGGCTATAATTTAAAAAGTGGTATGATATTATACACAAAAGATTAATTTATAAAATCCAATTATCATAGTGACAAATCCTACACACATGAAGGATTATAAAAATGTATGTATTGATACAATTATTCTCACAGGAAGAATTGTTTTTACCGATATTGTATACATATGATGGCTCTTCTTCAATCTTTAGATGATTGTAATCTAAAATATATTAGATAATGCAGCATTGCTTCTAGGCTAAAGCAATTATAGTAAGCCAATGCATTGACTCTCCAAGCACTCTCTGTAGAGGTGGTTGTAGAGGTTTGGTATAGCTAGGATACGAGAACAAGGCAATACGTTCCTAGGAGTCTTACCCCTTCAGCACTATGGCTTAATTTGCATCATATTCTGGGTACCATTAAACAATTATCAACCGTTTATGATGCACCTTTGGGACTCAAAGGGGTAACTATGATATGATATCAATAAAACCCTCTGAACAACCTCGCTCCTTCAACTGCATAACAACGTCTACTGTTAGCCAGCACAAGAAGTAAAAAGACGTCATGGTGTTGAAGGGGTTAAGAGGTGCAGTAGAGAGGAGGGAACATCATCATCTGCGAGCACTGCAGGCACAGCTTGGCGTCTCTATTGCATGCTCTTTGTTATTACGTACATATTATATTTGTGCTAACTATAAGAACGCTATTTAACATTAGAAACAATATAGGGAGCAGTTAATTATATATCGCCACGGTAGATCTCGTGTGTGTGTGTGTGTGTGTGTGTGTGTTTTGAGGGACTATGGACCTTACAGAACACACGTGGCTTTGTTTACATATTATGTCAGGCTATTGGTCCCCCCCCCCCCCTCCCATTACCTATCCCCTACCCTTCTCACTACCCCCCCCCCCCTCTCTCCTCTTCCTACATCCCCCTTACTCCCCCTCTCCCTTACCGATCCCTCATCTCGTCCCCCCCCTCCCCCCTCCATCTATCCTCTCCGCTCCCTCCCTATCCGTCTTCCTCATCCCCTACCCACCCCTCATGTAATCTCTCTCTTTCTCTCTTTCTCATTACATTTTATTGCCTCAGTTGAATTTACTCTTTTCGTTCTCTGATGGTATCAGAGATAATGCCATGTATATAATAACAACGTGAATTGCAGAGCATTAACAAGGAACAGACTGGTGTACATTAAAATATTGAAACTAATAAATTCACAAAGAAACAAAAATTATAAATTAAAAAGCTACATTGTGATGAAGATAAAGGGTGAAAGGAGAGGTAATAATTATCAAAGTTGTGTTTGTGTATGTATGCGAATGCCTTGTTTGGGAAAGAGTGCGAGTGTTTTGTTGTACTGTACATCAAAATGTAATGATGTATTTACCTCTGGATACATTTGAAGTCTTCGCCACACATCCAGTAGCACCAACGAGCGTGACGCCCCCTCCTTGTTGGTTGTGATTTGGTGCAGCAGACTATTGGAAGAGGCGTAACGTTCCTGGGAAGATGGGCTCTAAATTCAGTTGGATGATTCACGGCTCTGGAAATTATTGTAGTGTAAACGGAATATGGGATGGGTGATGAACACAACACACACAACAACGAAGAATAGGGACATGGGTGATAAAGGAGGGAATATGGGCATGAGTGATAAAGTAGAGTAAGGCAAAGACGAAGAATAGGGACATAGGTGATAATGGAGGGAATAGGGACATGGGTGATAAAGTAGAGTAGCACAAAAACGAATAATTAGGGCATGGGTGATAAAGGAATGTAAGACTATAATGAAGAATAGGGACTGTGATAAAGGAAGGAATATGGGCATGGGTGATAAAGGAAGGGATAGGGGCATGGATGATAAAGGAAGGAATAGGGGCATGAGTGATAATGGAGGGGAAGACAATAAACGATGAGTGATAATGAGGAGACCGGTTCTATAATTGCGCGCTCTCTCTCTCTCTCTCTCTCTCTCTCTCTCTCTCTCTCTCTCTCTCTCTCTCTCTCTCTCTCTCTCAGACGTACTAGTATGTACCACTAACACACATTGAAACTAATACACACATATTCAAACTAACACACACACACACACACACTTAATTTCAAACAAACAAACACACATTCTTGCATCAATTGTCACATGAACCCATTCGCTCCATTTCCGATTATCTACAGTGTTATCTACATGTTTTATTCTTAGTGTTTATTATCTTGCACACACACACACACACACACACACACACACACACACACACACACACACACACACACACACACACGAACGCACTTTCCCACACTGTCATTATCAATTTCCATTCCTCAGCGGACCCAGACACGTACACATGTATGTATGTCTGCTTCATAAACGCACACATGGAGATGGTTTACATAGATCTATACGTACACGCATGCATGTTATTGACTTAAGCATGCAAAGGTAAAGCATTCAATTCTCTCTCTCTCTCAAAGTGGATTTTTTGTACAGTATATTCTACATCAATATAAGTAATCACGCAACTATTGCTGGTAATTGAAGCTTAACAGATTAGCACTATAGTCCAAAAATCGTGAACCCTGACCTCCGTATCTCAAAAAGGGCTAAAGTAAATGGGCTGTTAATTTCCACACCTATTCCTTGGCTGACCCTTCCCAATTGGTAGAAATATTAGCTCGATTACTCCAGGTCGTTTGTGAGTTATAGAGGTTAATGTTCAAGAGTTTTGGCCTACTTACTTGGAATAGGGTATAGTATTATGTGCAAACTTTTCCACATACGATTATTTTGTCCTAAATAAAACCAGATTTCCTCAGAAGCTGTAAACGGTTCTTCAGCAGAGGTTCTTGGAAATCAGAAATCGTCTGTTTACCATAACACACACACACACACACACACACACACACACACACACACACACACACACACACACATAACACTACGTAGTCCCCTCACATAATAATAAACATAGAGAGAGCCAGAGCCAGAGCCAGCAGTGAGCGTGTAGGTCAGGAGGGAGCCATAATTCCTACACCAACTTTCTTTACTACACCCAGATGTATTATAGAGTGTGTGTGTGGGGGGGGGGGGGACTTGTGTATTGATGTGGTGTGTTTGTTTATGAGGCGATTGTGCGTGTGTGCGTGTGTATGTAGGCGGGTGGGGTATGCAGGGTTGAGTATTTGATTTGGGTATAGCCTATTGGTTATACAAAGGTATGTGGTGGTGGTAGTGTGTGTGTGTGTGGGGGGGGGGGGTAGGAGGGAACAACAACCAGTCTTGCACTATCACCACCAGCACCATTATTACCACCAGCACCCCTGGCACACTTTTGTACCCCCTCTCTCTCTCTCTCTCTCGTGTGTGTTCGTTTATTGCCACTCGCTTTATTGTTTTTGCTGAGAGAGAGAGAGGTGTGGGTTGGGGGAGTAAGAAAATGTATTTTATCAGGGAGACAAAGTATCAAGTTCTATTTTGCTCGACTGACAATACGTGACGTCACTGCTGGAAGAACCGAGCGTCTCCAATAAAATGTATATAAGTTGTGAGGCACGTCCACATGGGCTATAAAGGAGGGGGGGGAGGGTTGAGAGGGGGTCTGACCTGTCAATGGACGAGCCCACACAGACGGATCTTGTGTTCGAGTGATTGATACGCAGCTTAAATTGTGGCACAGATACTTGTTGACCTCATTCAATAGCTTTTATTTGCTCAATGACGTCATCCAAGATCCACAGGTAGAAACAGTAAGGATCTTAATCAACAATATGTTTTTGGAGTGTCCACTAAGGCCCATTTCTAGCCATCAAACAATCGAATCGGTCAATCGGACAAACAAAAATGCGGACATAATATTCTACGTGTGGGCGCCCCCATGAATCCATGATAGTCCTTTTAGTAACCGTTATCGGCCTCTCTAAATTATGTCCATACCTTTAATAAACATTCGGCTATAATGGTACAGAATTTAGAGGATGATTTTGGGGTATAATTTCTACAGGGTCAACAATAAATATCATTCCCGTTTGATAATTACGGCACCAACATGGCGACCAAAGAAAGATATGGCCGATTTCTCTAACTACAGGATCTTGACTCACTTCCTCCTCGTTCTCATTCTCCTTCACATTATCATATTTCCTTTCTCTCCTCTTATTTCCCTCTCTTCCATTTACACACACTCCTCCATCTTAACACACAAAGAGCGGGTGGTAGGGTATTTTACACTGTGCCGCCCAGCGTTTTTTTTTTTACCCTAAATAGGGTTGTTTCCGTGCTCATTTTCATGCATAAACAAGACCCAGAGCGTAAAACAAGTATCTATCCCTGAAAGGGCGTAAACAGAGCTTTCCAATGACACCCGAACCATCCTTGTACGACCACTGGTTCTCTTGCAACGACCGTGCAACACGAGTGCAAAAAAACTAAAATAAGGTAATTTCCGTACATAATTCCCTGTGTAGCGAGTGAGAGAGGGGGGAGGAAGGTGGTATACAGTTCAGTACGTCCACGGTGGTCGTGGGGAGCGGTCATAAGGTTACTACGCTCGTCCCACCGCTCAGCTCTCTGTCTCGGCAACATTACGTGCTGAAAATGGCACTCGACATATGTGGTGCACCGCCACATAGTCCAAATTTATTTAACTCGACAGATGTCGTGCGCCGTTGGTTAAGGGTTAATAAATAAAGGTCAATGTTTGTCTGTCTGTCAGTCAGTTACCCCGACCTACCCGACCTTTGTTACTAAACTCCTCCCACAGTTTTGGTGCCAGGTGGGAGTGTGGGGCACCGTTGGAAAGCCCAGGCTTTGGAGATGGTTTTAGGCGAGTTTAGTGGAAATCAGAGACACTTTTGTTTAATAAAATTTTCGGCAGAACTTATGTAGTATACGGGAGCGAAAAAAATGCGAAAAATGGCCGTTTGGGGCAGAAGGAGGCCTCCGATCGAAAAGGTGTATGGAACGAAAGTTGTTCGCAACCCCCCAAAATGGGGGTACGGATGAGGTCAGATCCAAAATCGGAGGTCATTTAGCGGCCGAAATCGAGGTCGCCGTTTAATGAGGCACAGGGAGGTCGAGGCCGGTGATTATGGTAGTAGTAGTATTGTGATGATTGGGGTAGTAGTGATTGATGATGGTGATTATGGTAGTAGTAGTGATGGTGATTATGGTGATTACCCGGGCAACGCCGGGTACCCCTGCTAGTCTTCAATACTAGGCCTACCACCATTTTCCCTTTCTCTCCTCCGCAATCCTCCCTTCCCTTTTTCGTCGCCACCTCCTCCCATTCCCACCCCTCCTCCTCTCCACGATCCTTCTCTTTGTTTTCCTATCCTTTACCCACCACCTCTTTTCGCCTCTCCCCCACCGGTTCTCATTTCACCCTTCCAATATCTCCTCTTTCCTCCCACCCCCCACTCCACCACCACCTCCCCACCAGCATTTCCGGCCCATAATACTGATGACTTCAAGTGTATTTCTTTGTGTCCAGTTGACGCTACAAACCACAATAAAGATTTGCTCCAATAACCCTTTGGGCAGTAAAATATAATAATAGCCTAGAGAGGACTCAATAGAGGTGTTAAGCAGTACCGTTGGTGTTCCTGTTGCATCATTACTCCTCATTATTGGCTTCCGAACATTCACTCAAAAATATTCTACTGGTATTCATTTGTGTGCAGGCATGTGTGTGTGTGTGTATAATTATATATATACAGTATATATATATATATATATATATATATATATATATATATATATATATATATATATATATATATATATATATATATATATATATATATTCGGTATATAAGATAGATAGATAGGCTGTGAACTGGATTAGAAAGTAATACAGTGTATACTTGTTAGGTACAGCGAAGTTGACTGGCATCGGTGTTGTCATATGTATAAACTGCTCCCTCTTGGTTGCAAAAAATGTAATCATAGACCCTTTCCATTCCCTGTCATGTCGCAAACATAATGTACCCCCAACGTCGAGACCACTACCATATTTGATGAACAAACTCATACACAAACATACAGATGCAGCTTCCATGTCTCAGCTATATTTGGTGGATTTAATGAACAATCCTTACAAGTGGGCCACGGTTTACAGAGGCCGGGAGACATGAATTATTATATTATTTGTATAATAATTTACATTATGAGAATTAATTATGATATTAATATGTATGTGATATGTACTGTATTTGTATTATATGTATGTAACTGTAAAGCTAAAATTCTATTTTATTTTCAGGAGGCGGTGGGGTCGGGCCATGAGGGTAGCTGTGGACGCGTGCACCACCCCCTTCCCACACCGCCACAGCCGCCGCAGCAGCAGCCGCAGGAGCAGGAGCAGGAGGCGGGGATGAGGGTGTCTCCTGTACCGCCACCCCTCACTGCTGGCGCCAACCCTCCCCACCCACCCCACTCACCCCACATGTCACCTGCTGTCGGTATGTTCAGACAGAAACATTTCTTGTAATGTTGTTATGAGTGGGCTAGTCTCATCAGTACAGGGGTGAATACATGTTCATCAGGTTGGTGGTTCGATCCAGCACTCCAGCATTGAAAAGTATATGTAATTTATTTCACTCTCTGATCATTACGCATGCAAATTACGAACACAGAGTAGGCTATGTAACAAGTGGCAAATAAGAGTTTGGGTCGTCCATTTCATCCCACTGCATTTACCTGCAATGACACTTGACACCAGTCAGCATATTAGGGCTTAAAATTGCTTACGTTGCCAGTTGTTCGGTTAGTTGATACTTGTTAGTGTTAAACGGCAATATGGTTTTCATTATGTATTTCGTGTTTTTGGGTTTGTATGCACCAAAATCACATTCCAATTGTCCATAGATAAGTGAGGAAGTTAATTGGATTAGAGTATTTTCTGTACCAACCCTCTTGAACCTAGGAACTGCTACAAGCCTCACTTGAGACAGCGTATTTAAATATGTAAACAAAACTTCAAATATCGCGCCAGTGCCGAGAAATGTTTCAAAATTGGGTGGCACATAAAAAGTAGTGGCATCTCTCCATACCACATCCTCCACTCCTCCGCCCCCCTCTCCCTCTCTCAACATCCCCTTATATTTTTGCACAGGTTTCAGCAGTTCATGGGTTAAAATGAAAGGTAGTCTTATGCGTGCCATGGACTTATATGCCTGTGCATATGGTACTAGGGATGCTAAAATGTAAGAAGATAGGATCATAGGAATGAGTGATCATGTTGTACAAAATCTTTACTGTACCTGGACTGCACCTCCAGTCACCAAATTCACCCCACGTTTTGCCTCGTTGGTCAGTACAGAAAATGTAGTTCATAATGTCATTATTAGACAGATGCCTATCATTTAATTAGGTTTATTTGAAAGTTAAATGGTGGGTTGGTGATATGATGTTTTTATTTTTTCATTCAGAAACCTTCCTTGAGACATGCATTTATAAGCCTTGTCACAATATTACATAGCAATAGTTGTCGTCGCAATAATAGTATTTTAGTACAGTAGTAGTAATATTATTTTGTTGGTAGGCCTACTACCATGTTACTACTGCCATCTATTATGTGAATGTTGTAGTGCGAGTGTAAAGGATTATGACTTTAAGCCCGCAATGTTTTAGGTGTGGAGCGTTGGGGAGGAGGGGTAGTGGGGGGATTACAACTGGGCCCAGGGTAATCTCTTGTGGTAGGATTACTCTCTCTCTCTCTCTCTCTCTCTCTCTCTCTCTCTCTCTCTCTCTCTCTCTCTCTCTCTCTCTCTCTCTCTCTCTCTCTCTCCTCTCTCTCTCTCTCTCTCTCTCTCTCTCTCTCTCTCTCTCTCTCTCTCTCCTCTCTCTCTCTCTCTCTTCTCTCTCTCTCTCTCTCTCTCTCTCTCTCTCTCTCTCTCTCTCTCTCTCTCTCTCTCTCTCTCTCTCTCTCTCTCTCTCTCTCTCTTTCTCTCTCTCTCTCTCTCTCAGGCCTACACAAATAACCTACAGCCACACACTCAGAAATAATAATATATGATCAACAACAAAAACTGCATAAAGAAAAATAATACAAATGGGAGAAAGTAACAATGAAACGTGTAGTCAATAAAGATACAAAGAGAATCCGGTTTCCTGATTGAAGAGTGAGTCAGTGTGCGTGTGTGTATGTATGGCTATGTGTGTATGTATGTGGGATGGAAGGGGGGGGGGGGTATCCACGTGTTTAGTTACGTCATTTGTTAGGGGAGGGGGGGGGGGTTAAGGAAGACGGTGGGAGGAGGGAGGGGAGTGTGTTATGAGGGAGGGGGGGGAGTATGCTAAGCAGGAGAGGGAGAGGGGATAGGGAATCCGGCTGTGGGATCAGGTGGAGGGGAGTATGTTAAGAAGGGAAGGGAGGGGGAGTATGCTAAGAGAGGAAAGGAGGAGGGGGAGACGGGAAGGGTAGGGTAGGGAAGGCTGTGTTAGGAGGTGGAGGGGAGAGTATGCTAAGAAGGGGAGGGAGGAGTATGCTAAGAAAGGGAGGGAGGGAAGGAGGAGAATAATAAGAGGGGTAGGGAGAGTACTGGGAGGTGAGGGAGTAGCATTAAGGGTACAGAAGGCTTTGGGAAGGGGAGGAGGAGAGAAGGGTGTAGGAGGGAGGGATGGGAAGGGGAGAAAGAGGTGGTGCGGGAAAGGAAGGGGAAGGAGATAAAGGAGTGTAAAGGGAAGTGATAGAGGAAAATGGAGGGAAGAGGAGGGTGGGGTGTGTAATGGAGTCAGGTAGAGTTTAAAGGAATTAGGGGGGGGGGGATAAAGAGGAGAGTGTGGGTTGGATGAGAAGGTGTGAATGTAAAATGTCAATACAGGTACAGTATAGGGAAAATTAAAGGAAAAAAATAAACTTAGAAGAAATGAGAGTACTGTAAATGAGCAAGTGTTTGGAAAATGAACAGAGGGTGGAGATAAATGAACAGAGGGAGGTGATAGAATGGAGAAACAGAAAATGGTGCAGACTCCCATTTTCTTATGTTCTTATGTTCTTATGTAATAGAGAGAAAAAAAAAGTTAGCATTTCGGTATAATAAATCTTTGCCTTTGAACTCTCTCCCTTATCTCTTATTACTACTATATATCCTTCTAAAAACTGCACCAAACCGTCTAAATATAGCTAAAATAGAGTGAAAAAGACGTAGCCGGTACAGAAGAGGTTAAAATTGTGATGGGTAGCCTCAATGTTAGTGCCTGATCAGCTGATGTGTGAAGCAGCAGTCATCAGGTTCGAGTCCAATCATCAGTGTGTGCTAGGCTGGCAAGTCACTGGGAAAACAACAGACAGCAGAATATAACTCCTTCTGTACTGGCAACATTTATGTTATTTGATTTCAGCTATACATTGTGACGATTTTATGAAGCTTAGGAAAGATATGTGGTAGCTAAGAGGATTAATTAGAATAGTCTGCAGCTTTTTAATGTGTAGACGTCCTTCCTAAGCCAAATAAAATTATCTAATAGTTGCCAGAATAAAATTAAAAAGACTTAGTAAACAGTGGTTTTGATGCAAGTAAATTGTTGCATAAATTTAATCTTTTTAAGGCCACTTATTGTGACCTTAAAGTTAAAATTTGTGCTAGACAGCCTGTCTAGCACAAATTTTAACTTGAGGATTTAGAACTGTAGTTATTATATTTTGTGTCTGATACTAATGTTTGTGTTTTTCTTTCAGGTGGGCCGGGGAGCGTGGTGATGCCGCCACACCCCGGCAGCGGTCAGAGTGATAGTCGTCCCGGTAATATGCACGCCCCCGGCTACCCCCCCGCCCCTCCCTCACACATGGGGTCTGGCCCGCCTCCCCCGCCTCACTCATACCCAAGCAAGATGGGTCACATTCCCCCCTCGGGCCCCCCAGGACCTTCGTACGGCCAGGCCGGGTACCAGGGGGGCCACCAGTATCCCCCGGTTAGACCCCAGGGCCCCATGATGCAGCCGTACCCCCAGAACTTTCCCCCCGGAGCCCCGCAGAGTTCTCAGGGCCCACCTTCCTCCATGCCCCCTGGCCACCAGTACCCCCCTCGCCCCCCGCACAATAACCATGTGCCTCCCAACCAGCCATACGGGTACCCTCCTTTTGGGACGCAAGGCTGGGGGTCACAGGGCCTGAATCAGGGACCTCCCGGGCCCAGTATGTCAGCAGCCTCCATGATGCCCGGGGGCCCGGGGATGCCGAGTAAGGGCAGCCCAGTCCAGTTAGGCAGCCAGGTAGGTCAAGGGAGCAGCGGGGCGGTAGGGGGCCCCCGACCACACACTCCCCCTCACACCTCACACTACATAAAGCACATACACAAGATCCCCGGGTACATGGGGCCCCAGATGTACCCCAACGGACCAGGGATGCCAGGCATGCCCGGGATGCCCAACAGCAGCCGAGACAGTCCCCAGAACAACATGCCCCCTCCCACCTCCACCCCCCAGCCCCTCACACCCTCCAGCACCCCCATGGACAGTGGAGGGGAACACGGGGGAGTGAACAGTACGGCCAACCCCCCTTCCATAGGCCCCGACGGCACACCCCTGCTGGACGAGGCATCACAACAGTCAACAGTCTCTAACAATTCCGCCGGTGAGACCCTTACATGCTTCTCAATATTGTCCTGTCATACATCTAAGACTTTTTGTTGCTTAGTATATCTCAATATCCAAGACTGCAGTTTTCAGTAATTCTCTGTATCAACCAATATCAGATCATTTTCTTTTGCCTCAATTTTACTTCCCGGCAGCTAGGTGTTTGCTCTGTACAGTTAATTTGATATTGATTGACTTTACCATTAAGTACAAATTCAGCCTATTGTACTCTTAATGACAGTTTCTTCAGTTTTATTAATTGATTAATAAAGAGATTAGGCCATATGAAAAGGTAGTTACAATATAGCAAGTATTGTATTAAGATTAAGCATTGTGCTTTATATGTAGAATTTTGTCATTCAAGTTTTGTCAATTGCTGTATTGCCTTCTACTATTGACTTTATATGAACATTTTGTAACTTGGAACTAAAGGGCTTACTTGTACACTCGAGGAAAAAACAATCTTTACACTGGTGAGCTGTATATAATCTTGTGTGAACCAAATGAATCGGGTGAAACATACGTCTGTGAGGTATTATCACAAGATTTCGACCAACTTCCAGAATGTTAAGAGCGTTAGTAGGTAGGTTGTGTAAAGATTGTATTTTCCTTGAGTGTACAACTACAGCAGATTCCCACATATCCATTTACCTCACCAAGTCCTAATAGGCACGGTCATAGATGCCAACATGCATTAGAGTCCAAGTGATAAATGGTTTGAAATGAGGCAAAAGTGCTTATCAAGCCTATTCAAAAGCGTACATTTGCTCAAATTTGCCATCAAGATCAACAGGTAGAAACAGGATTATAAATTATATTGATGGGTCTGTCAAGAATTTGGATGATCACTATGACCCTTATCTAGCCTTACAACAAATTGGATACAATTTTTGGACCTATGGCTTCTGTGAGAGAGCCTATTACCTTCAGTTTAACCGAAATGTGCATAAAATGTGCATAAAATGTGCATAAACTAACTGGTTGACAAAATATACAGTCAAGTGTTCATAAATTTTTGTTTAATCATTTCAAGTGTCTTGTCTTTAGTATAGATATTTAGTATGGTGTGTGGTTGTATAATAATTTGTATACACTGGTATTATTTATGAGTCTTTAGGGTGTATCACAAGAGAGCTTTTATCTTTAAATTTTTATATGCAGCTTCATTCTTGCATTATTTTGAGACTTGCATTGGTATTAGGTTAGGTTAGATAAAGCAGATTATCCAGACAACTGTGCATTGGTATTAAGTGGAGGTAGATTACTATAGGCTACAGACATCAGACGTCTTATAAAAAGGTATTTTGAGAAGCTGCCGGATCAGAATTGCATAAAATAGTTGAGGGAAAAGTTCTAATGTGATACCAGCTTTGGCTCTTATACTGCAGTACTTGATGTTGTATGTATCTCCCACAGCCTCTGGGGAGGACCGCTCAGTAACCCCCAAACCTCACAAGGATGGTGGTCTAGGTGGTCCAGGGGGCTCTCTGGCTGGAGTCCTTGGTGCTGGGGGTGGGGGAGGGGGCCAACACCCCTCCTCACATCCCCCCACTCCCAGCAACTCTGCCCCATCGCCCGGCGCAGCGTCCATGAACTCTCAGCAAGACGAGTTTGAGACGGTGAACTCCCCCGGTTGGCCGCGCAGCCCCAGCACTCAGACGGTAGGACAGGGACAGGCACGCTCCGGTCATCTTAGGGTTAGAGAGAGGGCGGTCCATTGGTACAGGGAATGACGGGTGTAGAGTGTTTCTTTGTTGTTTAGTGATGTACTCAGCCCATTGTTGGAATTGTGTTTAGTGGTGTATTTGAACTCATTGGTAGGACGTATGTGTTGCTATGTATTTGATCCATAGGTAGGACTGTGTTTAGTGGTGTATTGACTCATTGGTAGAACTGTTTATTGGTGTGTTGGATCCATTGGTAGTAACAGTGTTTTGTTGTGTTTTGGACCCATTGTAGAACAAATTTATCATTTGACACTTGGCGTTGGGTAGATAGCCGATTGTTGCTCCCTGTATAGAAAAGGATGCATCCTTATGGTGAAAGGCTTCGCATCCTTCTTAGATTTTGTGTTTTAGCAGCATCAGAAAGTCTTTGGTAAGATAAGTGTTTAGAGGTGTGCAAGATCCATAAATAAGACACAGCATTCAATCAGTACACACTTTTGGTGTTCAAAGAGGCATGGCATATTACCGTATCGCCTTGTATACCGGAATATGCGGTAATGGTTAGATGGAACAGAGCTTGGGTATTAGTGTTGGATCATATGCTTGAAAAATATTGGCATCTGTTTTATGTTTAGAGAATTGTTTTGACTGCTTGATAGTTAATTCATGTAGTCTTAGATTAACTTTAAGGTTCTAACAGAAGCAGATACTTGTTTATGATGTAGAACTTCATATTGGAAGCCTTGATTAGATATAGTTAATTGTAGATATTAAATTTTTTAATTCAGTGGGAAAGTTGTGATCGGTCTGATATTTTAAAACCCTCAAGCGTCATTACAGACTTTTTGTTTTCATGTTTTTGTTATCATATAAACATCATTGTAAATGCTGATGTTTCATATAAGTAATATTTATTCCCACCATGCATTGATAGTTTCGTTTCAAGTCTTCAAGTTGAACATACCAAATGGTCATCCCAAAATACAGTATCTTGTCTCTGTGTGGTTAGTGTGGAGGTGCTCTGTGTTTAGTTAGGAGTAGAGTACCTAGATGAACACAGTAGTACTTAGAGGGTCTTGGGAGCCATCTTGTCTCCCAATCTTTTTGTCAAGCACTCGATGCAGTTAGAACAATCGGTTAGATATTAATTGATGGATAGTGATGTTAGAAAAGGTGTAAATATAATTATTGGATTAGTATAGGCTTACTAATTAAATTTAGAAACCACAACAGAGTATAAAATGCAATGAGCATAGGAGTCCAAAGGTCAAATATTCACTACCCTGTTTTAGCAAGTTACCCTAGTTAGGAGTACATACAGAGACTCAAAGTAATAATACCCGCATTGATAAATTGATTTGTTTTAGAATCCTCTTTTGGGGTTTTCTGTCGATGGCCATTTGGGTAATAGAGTAGGTTTGTAACAGTAAGAGTTATGGCTTGACAGAGGACTGAAAACATTGACTGTGACTCTATACATATACATTTAACAGCTTTTCATAGGTGTTGGTATAATTTCACAAATTAGCCTATCGTGACATAAACATGCACAATAGAATGAATATAAACTCTTTTTGATGAGGGGCATTAATTGTCATCCATTAGCTTATTGCTTCTTTAATTTATTCATTAATCTGAAGAATTTAGAAGCAAAATGTAAATAAAATGCTCCTCATAGTTTGTTTATACTTGTCAATCTCATGGGGTTTATATTACCACATTAGGTTATATAGAATTGATTTATATTACCACATTAGGTTATATAGAATTGATTTATATTACCACATTAGGTTATATAGAATTGATTTATATTACCACATTAGGTTATATAGAATTGATTTATATTACCACATTAGGTTATATAGAATTGATTTATATTACCACATTAGGTTATATAGAATTGATTTATATTACCACATTAGGTTATATAGAATTGATTTATATTACCACATTAGGTTATATAGAATTGATTTATATTACCACATTAGGTTATATAGAATTGATTTATATTACCACATTAGGTTATATAGAATTGATTTATATTACCACATTAGGTTATATAGAATTGATATATATTACCACATTAGGTTATATAGAATTGATTTATATTACCACATTAGGTTATATAGAATTGATTTACTTGTTAAAATACAAAACATAACCTCAGAAGTGGATAGATAGATTAAGGTGCTGGTAATTCTGCTTATAATCTGGTTTCGCAGACTGACATTATTGCAGTTGTGTGGTGTGGGGTCAGGCCTGGTTGTCTATATGGTAACCAAGCAACTCGACCAGTAGACCATTCATTCAGTAGATCTCAACCAGTGCCAACTAAACCACTGCTGTTAGGTTAAGTTAGGTTGGAACTTTAGAATAGCACTGGTTTTGTTGTCCCTGGTTGAGTTGGCTCTGGTTGAGATCTACCGGTTGTAATGATCTACTGATTTATGTTGTCTGGGAATCCTTGTGTACGGTCGCGCTAATAAGTCATGACCCAGCTGTCATTACGTTTGGCTTGCTCTGTGCTGTATTATTGTCTGTCAGATGTTGAATAGGGCGGGTAAGTGTAGGAACATGTTTGTGTATTTAATTCGATATGAAGAAATGAAGCTTAGATATTGCAGATACCAATTATTGATTGAAACATACTTGGTGCCGAGACATCACTTATTAGGCCGATTGTACATACAGTATATTTTGCCTTGTATAAAGCCCTGTATATATGACTAGGGTGCCTTGGGCTTGGGTATTAATTAAGTTGAGGTATGGTATTTCATTATTTTTGGCTGCTGAATATTTATTGACTAACCATTGAGATTGTTATCTTATCGACAGTTGAAGCTCTACATGCTACAAATTAATATAACTAAGTTGAGGTATGGTATTTCATTGTTTTGGCTGCTCATAGGGATGTTTATGGACTAACCATTAAGATTGTTATTGACTGTTGAAGCTCTACACGCTACAGTATTTCATTGTTGGATGTGATTTTTTTTTTGGAGATATGGATCCATGTCTTGGAAAAATGTACTGGACATTCGGTTTCATATTCACTTCTCATTACTTCCATCTTATTTCTGACTTATTTTGGATTCTTTCATTATTGGTTTTCGAGTTTTGATCGCAGTGCAATATTTTGAGGTGTTAACAGGTTTGCATTATGTTCTAGGTTACTGAATAAGTTATTATTTAGTTGTGGGTAGTGGTCCTTCATGGTGCAGTAATTATAAGAATATCATATGATGGACTTTGATATTTTCCAAGATACAATATCATAATACAGTATATATATAATCTTCATTAGATATGGTACAATAGACTATTTATATCATTTTCATAATATCATATACCGGTTTAAGTTTTTCAGCTAGAGCGCAGACAGTTTGGAAAATATTCAACTGCATAAAATTTGGCAGAAATTTAAGTAACACAGCTCTTCTTTTATCTTTTCATTACATCTGTACACTATTTGATTATTCATTGGAATTTGGGTTACTCGGAAAGATGTTCATTTTATAGCAGGAATTTCAAAGCGTCAGAAATACACCCGATCATATGAATCAGCTTTAATGTGTAGCTTAGGTAGAAGGTTTATTCTTGAGGTTGGTTTTCTTTGACATCTGAAAGCCATCCAACCATTTTCTGCCCTGTGATCGATCCTCGTCTCTCTTCCTGTGTCTGTAAAGAAGTCACTCATTCACAACTCATTTTGCATGTCCACATCCAACACTAAGAGATTCCTAGATAATTTGAGCAAGGGGCACAGAATTGCACAAATCCTTTAAAAAGGTAAACATAAACAAACACAACAAATCAAATTGTGTAAGAAGAACGAGGTTAACTTTCATTCACACACAGAAAAGTATGAATTGTCAATAAAGTAGTTTGGATATTTATTTAGATACATGTCATTCAATGTTCTGTACGTTTAGATATAATGCGGCCTTGTATGCGTACCATAGATTGACTATGCCACATTAGAGAGCAAAGTAGAATTATCTTTGAATTTAGTAAGGGCTAGTAATTTTCACCTTTTCGTACAAAACATTTGAGAGAAAAAAAAAAGACAAAACTGGTACTTGGTACTTTCAAATTTGGTAAAAAAAGTTAAATAAATTCAAAGAACACAAAAACAAAACACAAATTCACACACATCTAGGTTGCACATCGGTTAATACATTCAAGAACAAGAAAGAATAGTCTCAATTTCCGTAAGGATTTGCATTTGCCCTTGCACATCAAAATTTGTGTGTGAATGAGTGAGTTCCTGTGAGTGTATATATATGTCACATTAACTTCTCTCCCCTCCCCCCGCCCCCTCACCCCCAACCCCCCCCCCACAGCGACTCTTCACCCACGGAATTTGTCTCCACACTGTAGTTTTGTTATTTTCTTGTATTGATCACTGCACAGTCACTCGCCCTGTCTGGTATAACGGTAAAAGCTCCGATATCTGTAAATTGGTTATGCCCTCATGTATGTGGCATCTTCTATACTTTTCTTCTTATAAGCGCTAGACGATTATACTCAGATTAGGAAGAACCTGTGAGAATCCAAGGGTTAAATAACATACTGTAGATCTTAGCCCCGTTGGTTTATATAGATCTTTCCTAAGCTGAGTTTAACATTTGCCATGATAAAGCTAAACTGACGCCACTGTCTTGAAGGTTCCATCAACAATTTGTCCCTCTTTTTCACTTGGTTCAGCCTTTTTGAGAGTTTGATTGCATCAGTTACCCTAGATGTGACGGCACTTACTTTATATGGAAATATGAGGGGAATAAACAGACCTGTAGCATAAATATGTGGCCATTAAAAAATCAAATTTACCGTATATTTACATTCTGTACTTAGTCCTGTCAAAAGGAGTACTCGATTAGCCGAAATTTCAACTTCTCCAATAATGTTAATACCCCCGATAATAAGGAGCTTTTACTGTGTGGGGACCGGACCTCTCGCCATCCTGGATGTGTCACCACTTGTAGTAACTTTCATTTAAAAGTAACTAAACTAGATTATGTTAATAAATAATTTTGTGATAGGATAGTGTGATCAGTTCTGCCTCCTCAATCAACTCAGCAGCTCTTGAATGTCCTAACAAGCAAAGTTGGTTTATAGTAGCATTGTGTGGAGGGCAACATGGTGGCCATTTTTCCATCTTTTTATGGCTGGAGATTATTCAAGAACCATGTGCCTTGAATATCTCTAGAGGAGACACTAACTACAGGCAACTTTGATTGAAAGATTTAAGAGGACACTTGAGTTGGTTGAGCGGACAGCATCACCTGTACATATTCATATTGTTATAAAGTTAAGATTGGTGGGTATTTCTAGTACAAGGGATGAGTGACAAACTGTCCATGTGGCAAGGTGTCCAGTACCTTTTATTATTATATATATTTATACTCTTCCTGTTTGATGTTGCAGCAAACACGCTCGATTTGGCTCGCTAGGTAGTGGATTGTCATGGAGTCAGTAGTTGTAGTAGAGTTTGAGAGAATTAGCGGATTAGGTTTAAGCAGCCATTGAGGGTAGAAACCTTGATAGGAGATTGTTAGGAAATGTAGGAACTAATGGAGAGTTAGTGCACCGTAGAATATATTGAACTTTAATTTCAGTTTCAGAAATAAGAAAACAAAAATATCCTTTCTACTAGAGTGATCTCATGGGAAGAAGGTACCAGGTACCGGTAGTATTCTAGTTCGTGAATGTATCAAAATACAATTTTCATATTTTAGTAAGTTTGGCCATACATTATTACTCAAATGAGTCCCGAAGACTATAAATTTGAAACGAACAATAGGTTCATTAGGTAATATTTGTTCACAGAATCCCCCAGTCTAATAATTTAGAAACTAACCCAAGCACTCAAATAGGACCGTTGGCGATCATCTTGCACAGCGTCTCACGTTAACACAGTCACTTTATACTACTTGTGTGTTTGACTGTTGGGCATGGTAGAAGATTGTAGTGTGGAGAAACGGCACCCACTAGTTGAAAAGCCGGTTTGTTGTCAAGTTTGGTCAGTAACTGTGTGTTGTCTTATTCTAGTAATACGTGTCAAGTGTGTACAATAAGGGCATATATCAGATGGGGAAGCATTGAATGAGGCCCTGATAAGTGGTCTTTGGTTACAGTAACCTCTCCAGCACAACGACACATGTTACCTTTTATTACGGCTCCAATTTCCTTATACAGTAGCTTAAAACTCGTAAGTGGTCAAATGGACACGAGGGAAGATTCGTTAAAATGCTCTTCCCCTTACCTTTGCAATACTGTAGTTTCAGTGTAACCATGCTTTTCCAACAAGCTCCTATTTGTGTATTCATATTAATATTGATAAATGCTCTATACTTGTGAGCACTTTATTGCATCTGCAATATTTTCAATAAACAAAGTTTTCCAACAAGTGGGTCCAGTTTCTCGATTGAATTATTCACAGCATTATGGGTATCGATGCAGACCAAAGTAGTGCGCTGGTTACTTGGTGGTACATCTATCACTGTCCACAATCACAGCCCCAGACAATTGATGACGTAAAATAATATTGCGTAGCAAAAACAGATGATAAAAAATTATGCCGTGCCTAAGATATGTCCTTTCCTTTAGTCACCATTTGACCTGATCGAAATTGATACTGAATATTGGCAATTTATATTTAATGGTGCAGTATCTCTTGTGGGAGGAGTTTGTTTCTCTTTACTTGCATTGTATTGGCTGGAAAGAGGTGAAGCTTGTTCAGGAATGTGTATGACTTGGGCAGTAGTATTTGAAGAGTACGGTAGATATTGCACTAGTATTCTTATTACAGCACAATATTAACTTAAGAATCAAGTCCTTGCTTCCATGTCTAACCTTCTGACTCCAGTCTGTTGGTTAGAGGTGAGTAGCAATGAAATTATGCCCATATAATAAAAGTGTTTATTAATATATTCTTGTGCAACCTCTGAAGCACTACTGTATATTGTGACGACTGGAAACGGTTTAACATCATTTGGATGATTAACCTTAAAGCTAGGCGAGATGGGTCTCTTGGTTGGCTGCCCTTCTTTTAGCAGGTACTATATATAGCTGAAAACAAACCACTTCTAACATGAAGGTTAGAGTCGATAAGAGCATCTAACCTTAACATTAACTTGATACATATACAGAACCTTGACTAATTGAGGTAAAGCTTCATGTAGTTTCACTTGTTTTGTACGAAAGACAGAGTAGTATGTCTGAAATTGATGCCTCTTACAAATGCCTAAGTTCTGAAAGTCAAGGTTTAACTACCACTAGGGAATTTGCGGACTTGTTACGTATCCCTGTAGAGAGCTGTCACATCATGTAAAATCTATGAAAAACTTTAAAACAAATATAATTTTATTAAGTCTTGATATTAAGCACACCTTCTGTTATGCGGGTATAATATTTCTAGACATTGTTAACAGAAAAATTAGTGCTGTATAAAAGAAAGAGCAGATAGCAGCGTCATTTGCCTGGGATGTATTGTTGGAACAGTGGAGGATGTGCCAGCCATCTAGACTTATCATAGAGTAGTGGACTGAGTACGAAGGGTGTCTGTTTGGCCTCTCTATAACAACAAATCGGATCTCTTGCTACTTAATCCTTTCAGTATGAACGCAGCCTTTTCATTATATTTTTGCTAACGATGTTATTTAGCTGTATCAAGAATTTCTAGAATTGAGAGGAGTAACAAATAAATCAATTATTAACTCCCACAGGTTTTTACTAATGACTTTCATAATTAACTGAAGAAATGAGGTTTCATGCTGAAACGATTACGACGAGTGGGCGTTTCAATGATGCAAGGAATAGATATAATCCTGTATTCATAAATTATAGTCTTAATTTTGAAGCCTATAAAAGTCTTCATATACACTCGAACCTCGATTTAACGGACTAAATGGGACCGTTACTAGTCAGTTGCATGAAAAAATCCGTTGCTGGGTATTGTATTCATATAAGGGGGCCGGAAATCTATTAATAGGCCTAGGCCTAGGCTATAGATACTCACAAAACCTCAAATGAGCTGCTTGGATAGCGAGAATATCCCAGGTAGGCTATATATAATAAACTTATATTAACCAAGTAGGCCTAATCTTGACCAAATCGATTCATATCTCTTGTGTAATGCTTTGTTTACACTTTACTGGTCTGACGAACGACACACACACACACACACACACACACACACACACACACACACACACACACACACACACACACAGCCCGTAGCCTAGTAGTTAGAGCTCTCGTCTCACACACGAGGGGTCGGGGGTTCAATCCCGGCCGGGCGGAGACAAATTGGGCTTGTCTCCTTTCATGTGTTAGCCTCAGTTCACCTAGCTGTAAATAGGTACCTGGAATAAGTGGACGACGTTGTGACGTCCCATCTGGGGTTGGCAAAAATGGTACAAGGCGAGATGGGTATCATATGGTTCACCTAAGCTGATGGCTACCTAAGCCTTCGGGCGAGACGGTACCGTCTATAGTGAGAATGGTACCATACAGATCTACCCTAAGCCTTCGTTTCCGATGTCGCCAATTGGCTAAAAATACAGACTACACACACATCCACAGCCATTCCAACGATACATATAACACCTACACATATAGGAGGCGGGAAATAACGAGCATACTCACTCCCGCAATACAACTAGAGTAAGTACAACTAGAGTAAGTACACACACACACACACACAGCCCGTAGCCTAGTAGGTAGAGCTCTCGTCTCACACACGAGGGGTCGGGGGTTCAATCCCCGGCCGGGCGGAGACAAATTGGACTTGTCTCCTTTCATGTGTTAGCCTCAGTTCACCTAGCTGTAAATAGGTACCTGGAATAAGTGGACGACGTTCTGACGTCCCATCTGGGGTTGGCAAAAATGGTACAAGGCGAGATGGGTATCATTTGGTTCACCTAAGCTGATGGCTACCTAAGCCTTCGGGCGAGACGGTACCGTCTATAGTGAGAATGGTACCATACAGATCCACCCTAAGCCTTCGTTTCCGATGTCGCCAATTGGCTAAAACTACAGACTACACACACATCCACAGCCATTCCAACGATACATATAACACCTACACATATAGGAGGTGGGAAATAACGAGCATGCTCACTCCCACAATACAACTAGAGTAAGTACAACTAGAGTAAGTACACACACACACACACACATACACAGTGACTACGGGTCCAAAACTACTTTTAATATTAGCTAGCCAGACCAAGAAATGGTCTAACCTAGCTTAGATAATATATCAAGAGGCAAAAATCACTTTTACCTTGTGAATGGTGAAAACTAGAATGTTCTACCTGTAAGCTATATCAAGTGTTTTTCGAATGAGCAAAATAAATAAAAGTACCGGTAGTTCACAAGGTAAAAGTTATTTTTGCCTCCTGATATATTATCTAAGCTAGGTTAGACCATTTCTTGGTCTGGCTAGCTAATAATAAAAGTAGTTTTGGACCCGTAGTCACTGTGTGTGTGTGTGTGTGTGTGTGTGGCGGATCGTTTGTCAGACCAGTAAAGTGTAAACAAAGCATTACACAAGAGAGATGAATCGGCCACTCAAGACTGACAGCACACATGTTCAAGATGAAAATAGCAGACAACGAAAACTGCCAATTTTGTCAGACCCCAGAAACAGTGGAGCACTTCCTACTCTACTGTCACCGCCACTACAGCGCCCGCGTGACTCTTCGAGAAGAAATTGCTCGAAGAGGAGGAATATTTAACTTAGAAAACATACTGGGTGGAGGCAACCTACCCCCAGCAGACAAAAAATCAATAGCAAATGCTTTGGGGACATATATACGCATAACCAACAGACTCTCCGACATATGAATCACAGTACAGTACAATACGTACACAAAAATAAATACAGTACCAATCTACAAACCCACCTTTATTATCATCCAACCAAGACAATGCTTAACTTAACTTATGAGACAACTCGACTTTAATGACAAACAAGAATACAATTTACTACCATTGCTAGGCTATACCAATACTAATCGCAACCAATATTGACCTACCCCTTGTTATACCAATACTAATCCCAACCAATATTTTCATACCCCTTTTCAGCTAACACATCTATCATCTATTTACTTCCAGACAAGACAAAAAGGACTTACAATGCTGTACTATCTTACTTTAACTAACCCAACTAACACATAAAGAGCTGTCCAACGCCAATAACGCCTGTGCAAATATCTGGAGATTCCTACTCCGTGTACATTGCACATCACAACCCTAAGAAGAAGAATCGGTTTGGTCAAGATTACTTGGTTAATATACGTTTATTATATATACCTGGGATATTCTCGTTATCCAAGCAGCTCAGTTGAGGTATTGCGAGTATCTATAGCCTAGGCCTAGGCCTAAGAGTCACTCGCCCTGCCACTTAGTGGACAAACTATCCAGCACCGGACATTTGGTCCGGTCCAGATGGATTGTCCGCCTACAGACTGAGTCCGTAAAATCCGAAATCCGTTGTATCGAGGTCCGTTAAACCGAGGGTCGAGTGTATTGTCAAATTATCAAATAAGCTTCATTATTTTCTTCAGGTACATCCTACGGTATAGATTAATCATTGGAAGCTCCGAATGAAAGGGTGTACCTCACAACTTTAAAAACAATGAGCTAAGATATTTTATTTATTAGAGAAGTAAATTTGGGTTTTGTACACGGGGTAAGTAGGAAAGTATTTTAGAATTAAGTATTAAGGAAACGAATATAGTATTTAGGGTTACGTATAAGGCATGCAAGAGTAGCATTTCAAACATATTAGTAGGAAAAGCAAAGTAACAAGTGTAGCTTTTCAATTTGGATTAATGTCTAAGGCGTACAATTCTAGAGTATTTCATGATGTTAAGGTAGGATCACTGTTTACCCTTACCTCCCACTCTCACCACTTAGCGAGAGGGCGATTCTCAACGCTGCAAATATGCCGTTTTTTCAGGTGTATGCTAACAGTCAGCCAACCCAACCCCCAGACATCTACAGACCGTCCAAGGTTAATATCCACCCGAGACCACTTAGTTACTTTATTATTTACTTTACCTAACTGTTGCAAGCCTTGATTTTGTCCCTCCCTCCCTCCCTCCCTCCCCTCTGATACACCCTCTCCTCACTAGCTTAACGTTCTGCCCCCTAATGCTACTTTTTTCACCCCCGTTTTGGCCCTCAATGCTATTTTTTCACCCCCATTTTGCCCCCTAATGGTTTTTGCCCCCTAACGCTATATTTCCACTCACATTTCGCCCCCCCCCTAACACTATATTTCTACCCCGTTTTGCCCCCTTAAGGATACCTTTTTGTGCCCATGCTCCTCCCCCTTCGAACCCTCCCCTCCACTCTATCGCAAACACCCTGCCTAGTTTCGAGCGCCCCCTTTATTCCCCCCTCCGCCCCTCATCTTGAATCCGGTAGTTCCTCCCGCTTCACATAACCCACTCTCCCTTCGCTGCTGTTTAGTAGAGTCCTATTATATATCATTTTGACATTCTGTGAAAATTTTTGAGGTAAGATGCTGTACTGTCTCTGCTAACAGTTAAATCTTGCCAACTGAAAGCTTAGGTTCTCCCACATATAAAAGAGAAACACTGCTTTACTATGATTAGAAAGAGAACTTGTATATTGTTTATTTTTGTATTCCAAGTTTTCACAATGTTCCTACTAGCCTAGAGGGGGGCCGGGGCAGCTTTTGATAGCACTAGCGGGCGGCACGTGACGGACTCTCTCGCATCAGCAGGGTCTTGTTGGCTTGTGTAGGAGGACGGAGAACGCATGTATGGCGGCAGGAAGCATGGTGGCCGTAGAGTGTTATATACATTATAGTGTACAGTAGTAGTATAGTCGACATGAGAGACTTAGTCCATGGGTACCTTCTCTCAACTCAAAGATGCAATGTTAACAAAGAATAATACATCAAATTACATTTGTCAGTTCCAAAATTCCAGAAGAGGAAACCAGCACACAATGTACAGTATTACTATTGACAATAAGGTATTAGGAAACTCCTATGCTGGAACGTTGAAAATTTTTCTCTTGTTAATGTGAATGCTTTCAAGTTAATACCTCTTTTGTACTAAAATTTGATTGTAAATTCAGTATTCAAATACAGATAACTACCGGTACTGTATCTGAAAAATATGAAAGAAATACAATTAGCCTTCCCTTTCATTGAAGATATTGGTAATCTTTGACCATTTAAATTTTTGACAATATTGAGAGAAATTTTAATTTTGTGTTCCAACTTGTGTACCCTTTGACAAGGGTACATTAACATTTCAAACTTGACTTATACACATCTGGAGAGCATAGTTTTTCATTGCAGTCTTGGAAGCTGAATTATATTGTGCATCCGTAGTTGAGTGTAGGACCAGTCTCTGGGTCCTTGGTTTGTGGTTTGTGCCCCCAGCGTTGGGCTTCACTACGAGCTGCTTGTCTTGTTGTTGCCGACATCAGCTGCTTGCCTACGTAGTGACTCACCTATTTAGTGCGCTGCTTCAATCTGTCTCGCCACAAAGCATAATCAACTTCTCTGGTTAATAATTTTCCAGTTGAACTAGATAAACATAGAATACATTGATTTCTGTATTCAACATTATCCATTTAACAATTAACCGGTTGCATTGATCTTATGTTCAAAATTGTCTACGTTAATTTATCACCCTATTAATTTTTCCTGTGTTTAACATTAACCAACTGAACTTTCCATGAAATAATATGTGTGGTAGGTGATGGATGAACTAATCACCTTCTAATTCCATTTTTACAGAGATGTGACAATATCGGTCCCATGTGTAAATTATATAACTTGTCAATGGATTCCTAAAAGATGTACTAAATTTGTTTATTACAGTATTATTTTTTCAGTTATGCTTTGTGTTTAGAATGTGAGATATTGTACATAGCGAGGTACAGTATGTTTTGAAACCCTCCTGGAGCTAACAGAAGTGTGTAATTCATCCCAAAATGAATTAGTTCATGTATTTGTCAAGAGACCCTTTCTTGCAACTCCAGCACTGCTTGTGTTATCCTGGGAGGGATGAATGCTTGGCCTGTTTTGCAGACATATATACTGTCACTTGCTTGTGTTCTTTTGGCAACTAATCTAAACCTACTGCCAGTTGCATTATTTAATCAACTGATGTATTGTATTTGAACATTTTGTCTCCAAAACGTATACTGTACTGTACATAGATACGGTATATACAGTAGTTTCATTTTCAGTTACGTTCCATTAACAATCCAGTTTTAATTTTGGCATCAGTTAAGATTTTTTTTATATCGGAAGCCAAGTGACAGTGATGTTTGTTTCTTGATATATACACTGCTAGCCCTAACTCTGGTCTTGCCTAGATTGTAGTTTCTAATCTCTGGAATGCTAATCTTTACTCATGTTGGATTAATTTGCAGCTTCATGTACCAGTCAGCATAAAGTACTAGGGAATGTTTTGTGCAATTCACTTTGGAGTATAAATGCCACACATTGCTACAATCGGCTGCTCCCATTCCACCGATTCTTATCACCCACATTAGCTAAGCTTTTCTAGTTGGCAAAGTTACAAAAACCACTATACAGTAGGAAGGGCACCTGTAGAAGTGAAAATTTGTCCTTAAAGTACTTCCTATTGTTAGATTTTCAGAATTTATATAGCATTTCCTATATGGCAAAGTTATCCTGCAGTAACCTTGACTATTCATGTCTGAAAAACATGAAAATAAGCTACAGACGAGCTAAGCCTGTGCTTGATGGTGTGATGGTGATACAGTCGTTGGAGTTGGTAGTACTGGATTAGTGCACTAAGGGCTGTAGTTACAATCATTCAAGGAGAGCCTAAAGGTCTCGCTATGCTTTACGTTCATGATGGTTCAAGGACAAAATCAATACAGAGAAAATTTATGTGATGTATGTGGCCTCGATATCACCTCTATGTAATTCATCCAAAGTTCTTGTATTTATCAAAACAAATCTTTCATGCAACTCCAACACCTTGCTTCTGTTATCCTGAAGTCATTTATCAGTGTGTCTATAACTTCCAAATCTCCCAGCTCAGGAAAGGGGGTTCATAAGCCCCATGAAAGGGATACATGTCTCCCTCACTATCCGATGCCCCAATTTACGATATTATTATGGGTTTTTAGGTGTTTGTGTTTTGGCTGGTCCGAGAACGCATCCCCATTTACCCCAATAATTTTAGGGTTTACTATACGATTTGTCTATTCAAGATCGGGTTTTCAGGAACGTAACCCAATCGTAAATTGAGGGAGACCTGTACAGCAAGAAGAATTTGAGTTCGAGAATAATGTGATATCCGGAAAATTACAACACCCTTTATTCACTCATTGTTCAACCCTGTGTGCATATTTTTGAGTCTTAGAGACTATGATAAATTTGATAATAGCTTTTGGAATCATGGGAGATATATCAACAAAGATATTCCATGTTACCCTAAGAGTATTGTCTTTGAACCTTCATATTCTACAAAGTTCCTGCATTTCTTGGGTTTCCACAGAAAGCGATATTAACTACGATCCCACGTGGGCGAGAATAATGGTATATGTGCAGTAAAAGTTGACATGCCTAGTCAAATTGAGCACGACTTTTGGTCCCCCACAAACATCCATAACTTCTGGATAACTTCAAACATCCCACCTTCATGTTGTCCCGTCTTGTCATTCCATACCATATAAACATACCATTTGATTTTTTTTATGTAGGCATCCGTCCAGATAAAGTTGAAAATAGTTATAGTTATGCGAAGTATTGTAATCCGTGATCCCAAATTGATATGAAGCTGATTTCCATTTGTTTTGTTATCTTGAATCCCATGTAAATTGTGATGATGTGGTCAGATGTTAAGATTTTTTTCCTAACAGATTATTTTATTCCTTTTCTTTTGGACTGAACGGCAATTTAGCAGTCTGGTTCGTATTACGCCACCCCTCCTCAATTTGTTTTTTGTTTCTATAATTTTTTGGCCACTTGCTTCTGAGATGTGCTAACAGTGGTAGTGATGCCCTAATGCCTCCTTCCCTTTCAGCTACTATATAGTTGGTTTAGTTCTTGTAGACAGGGACACTGAATATGATCGCCACATATTTATACGGGGGCATGCTGGTCGTACACCATAGATATATACACCGTCTTAATGTATTTTTGTATTAAAGCAAATTTGAACATTCATTTGCAGTTAGTAAAGTAGAGCAAATTAACCAGACCTCATATGCAGTAGGTCTACACAGTGTAATAAATACAAGAAAGATTTGCCTAATTAATGATAGGAATAGGAATTTGAGTAACATGAACATGCATTTTGAGAAGATAATAACCTTCAATATTTCTGTGGCCTGCAACCCCAGTGCCCCTGTCTTTGTATATGGATTTACATTATATATAGATAGTAGTGTCTCTGTTGACTCACTGGCTTAAGGATCCAAATATTACCCTTCTCCAGCGATACTGTAGTCTCTGGCTTCCTCCAGTTCCATCTCATCTTCTGCTAGAATCACTGGTGTTCCTCTCTTTGGTATTGCCTCTTTAGCTTTTCTTGTGGTAGAATGTTTATTATATTGTCAAAATATTATATTCCACTCCATAGAGAATGATTGATAAATTTGCCTAAGTATATTTAGCCATCTACAGTATTGATAAAGTTAAGAAGGAAGTAGTACTCTTTTCATACCAACCATGTACATTAGTCCATACTAAGCAATTAATATAGTATTGTTTAAAACACTACTCCATAATCTTACATCAATAATATGTCATCCCTCAAGTCGTGCCCTTAGATTTTAGCTTATATTCTATTGACCTATGCAGTACAGTAATAGTATTTGAACAAGAAACATTGTATATCAGAAGAAAATCTTAATTCTATATAATTATTATGATCTCTCCAGTAACCAACTTTACTCCTAAACTTGATTATTGAAATCTTAGGAACTACATTACCATTTCTAGACTACATTAACCCACCAGACCCGGTTGGGATCTGAGAAACCCATAACAAATGCACCCGCGGAACCCGGTAGGGCTCTGAGGCACCGGCAGCTTGAAAGCCTGTAAGCTTGGTGTGCTAGGCGTCCGTCCGACGCATGTAAATAACAGCCGGTTGGACCGACGCCGCGCATCTCCGACCATAAGAAGGAGAGGCGTCGCTTGTTCGTGTGTGGGTGTGTGTTATTGTTAAGTACTGTAGTGAAAAGTAGTGAAAAGTGGCTGATATCGCCACAAAGTTCTCTCCACGGAAATCGTCATCACAACTGAACCAGTTGACTCAGAGAGCTCTACTCAATGCCATTCTACAGGTACGAAACACATCTACGCTTGGGGATGTGCGGGAATGCGGAAGGAGTCAAAATAACAAAGATACGGTAGCCTAGGCGTAGATGTTTTTCGGCCAAAACCCCCGGGTTTCGGGGAAATTATAGAATACAATAGCCGGGGCTGGAGGGTTTTGGTTAATGGCTAAGCGATACATATTTTCAACATTATATTTTTGTCTTCATATATGAATGATATTTTAATTACTATATTTTGTTTCAATAGTGACTTCTTAGAAAAACATTATTGTCTATACCTTTATAATTGTCATTCTACCACTGGCTAGAAATAAAATGGTTATACTGAAGTGACGGGTAACTTGTGTAAGGTGCTCTCCTCACTGCCCGGGTTAGTGCTCCATACCCAAGCAGTACCCTATCCCCTTCCTCCCCTCTGTAGTGGGTACGGGTTACTGATGTGTGGGAAGGGGAGTTCTATTTTCCTCCACCATATTTTGACTGCATTGTATAAACAAAGGCCAATCACTTGAACCTTTTTTGTATGTTTTTCATAAAATTGGTCGGTTTTACACCGTTTCTATCAACACTTGTTTAATAAGTCATTTATAGTTATGTTATGAAAATGCACACTGGGGCTTTCTAGTTTCTGAGATTTGTCATATTACTATGGGATATGCATGTACAGGCACTAATGTTTTCTAATGAAATACAGTATAATTGTGAAGGTAACCTTGTATGGCATTTGTTTTTAAATGAGGTCAAAGTATAAACAGTTGCCAGTGTCTTGCGCAATGAGAAGAGGAACGCTCTCCACTTCCCTGTAAAAAGGCATAACGTTCTGATTCTTAGAATGTGGTGTTCCTAGACAAACCCCATCATTGGCGGTGGTAATTTCTTTATTTTTGCCGTATTCCTAGCCAGTCAATATGATGTTATAATGTAAAACTTGCAAAACAAACAAACCAAAACAGGGACGACACAATATAAAGACAAAAGAACTTGTCAAAATCGCTATGTGGAAATAACGCTTTAGTAAAATAAAAGAACACAAAACCACCACATAGGATGTACATCACTACATGAGCAAGTTAACCTTATTCCCAAGCAAATTAATCGCACACATACCAACGCTCTCTCGTCATGTTCAACGAATTTGTCAATTTGGGAACTTCAGGACGTTCTGGTAAATTCTTTTAAATTCTGCATGTATAAAGAAACTACAATTTATGTCAAAATGTATATTTAAACATATTTGCAATTTGACAAGATATTAACAATAGTACAAAATACATACAGCACTCACTAATGATAGTTCTATTGGGTAAATACTGTACACTAGTTTTGTAATTACACTGAGAAGTACTGGAATATTGTTATAGTACTTTCATTGCAAGTATAACAACTAGCATATAATATTGACTGGCTAGGAATATGGCAAAACTACTGTAATACCACTAATAATGATGGTGTTTAGAAGGAATACATTATTAAACATCTAGTGAGGCTAACTATTCTCTTTTCTCTTACAGTTACTGTACTTTCATTATGGGGCTAACTATTCTCTTTTCTCTTATAGTTACTGTACTTTCATTGAGGGAAGGGATAAGTAAACCCCTTCCCAATATTGTAAGACTATAGCTCTCCCTTTCCCCCCACTGAATATAACATAATAATACAAGAAACGGGTCTCTTCCCCTCTATTAACCCTCTCAGTATGATGATTCTATTTTTGTCTTATTCTGGTTACTATTAGACTATTTTGTTTAGCTTATTTTCTACCTCTAGGGTAAACACTATCTAGTAAACTATCTGAATAATGTAGTTCCTTCTTTAAAATTAGGTAAATACTATCACAATAAACCATCTGATTAATGTAGGTCCTTCTTAAACTGCATAAAATAGTTGAATAATAGCCAGGATAATAAAATTTGTAAAGTTATCATCATACTGAAGGGGTTAAGACAACATAAGATCAGTGTTTGGGTTGTGGTGGTTGGTTTGGGCAGTAGGGAGTCTGCACCTTTAGTCACTGTTATTATTGCAGTGCTAAAACCCTTCATGTAAATATGTAACTCATCCAGAGACCGGGTTTAACTACGTTATGGCTGTGCTAAACTTGACCGAGTACAGTGAATTATAATTAATGCCAGTGATGTTTTTTTTAGTTCAGTGTTTATTTCCATATGCAGTATTTTCTTGCCAGTGTATTAAGTCACATTAACCGTATTGTAAAACCCTGCTGGCAATTTTCCCCTAGTAATTTCACTATCTATTATTCTCAAATTAATAGTAAATAATTTGGAACTACTGTACATTACAATTGAATAGGAACACTAATAAGATTTTCAAAAGGCGGATTACTATATTCTGAACCTATTCAGATGATGATTTACCAAGGTCTGAATATTGAAAGAGAAAGGTCCAGCTAACCCAGCCCCTCCCGTTTCTCCTTCTCTCTGGCTCTGACCTTGCTCTCCCCCCGCCCTCCGCACCACCACAGCCGGGAGAGAACCTGGCGCGGTTGTACGAGATGTCCGACTCTCCTGAACGACGGGCATGGCTGGACAAGTTGTTGGCGTTTATGGAGGACAACAAGACCCCCATCACCGCCTGCCCCACCATCAGCAAGAACCCCCTCGACCTCTACGCACTTTACCTTCACGTCAGGGAGCGCGGCGGATTTGTTGAGGTTAGTAGAAGTCTGTATGTCTCTTACATTAGCTATACAGTAACTAATCCTTTCTTCGATATATTCATTGGTTATTAGTCTTTTAGTTCATCCATTAGCTATTAAGCCTTCTGATATTTCCACTAGCTAAAGATTCTACCATTAATCCAGTAGTCTATATTAAGGTATGTTAATCATAAATTAGTTATAAGACCTTTCATTCATCCATTACTTATAAATCTTTCCATCAATCCATTTGTTCTATATGTTGCTCCTATATAAAGTGTACAAGGATTGGAAACACCAAATTGGGATTCTGATCCATGTTTGAAAGGAATATTTAAGCAATATTATACTATGAGCAGATACAGAGTATGACGAGCCAACTGTCTTTAAACTACCTTGGCTCCAGGTCTATATCTCTTCAGTGGGATCATGGCTCAAGATGTTAACTTTCAGAATCAATGCTATATAGACCTTAATTTTTGACAGGGAATTAGGATGCATTATTTAGAACAAAATATTTTGACAAAATTAGGAATATTGATTGGATGACCTGTTTGTCATGTGTATGTTGAAACGAAGCAATAACCTTTCCATCCGATCCATACAGGTAACCAAAAACAAACAATGGAAGGACGTAGCAGCAGTGATGGGTATCGGAGCGTCATCATCGGGCTCGTACACCCTGAGGAAGCACTACATGAAGCACATCCTGGCCTACGAGTGTAAGTTTGACCGAGGCGGCGTGGACCCACAACCCATCGTCAACCAGATCGAAGCCGCCGCCAAGAAGAAGACTACCAAGACCATCTCTGTACCTTCTCCCGGTCAGTAGTGAAAGAGTCTACAGTACACACAGTTGGCTTTAGTTCAGTTGACAGTAAATTGAATCCCTTTGCAACGGATTTCTCGATGCTAGATGGAGAAATGTGAAACTGCTATATCGCTCTATCATATTAATTAAAATTTAAAACTTGCAATATAAACAAACCAATACTAGGACGAGACAATATAAAGACAAAAGAAGTTAAAAGAACTAATCTAACTATCATATTAATACCAGGCTTTCATTATTTAGTTGCAAAATAGTCTTTATAGCTGTGTAATAAAGATGGTAACATGACAATTTACCGTCGGCTTTCATTTTTACTACAGTACTTCCAGATGATTTTACTAAATATAGGACCACCTCAAAGTATATATTTAGAGATTCCATAACCTTTTTGTTCCTAAAAAGTGTTTTTACTAAATTGAGTAAAATCCTCCGACTGTAATTGAGAAAGTATATAACTCATTGTCTGCTTGAAGACGTTAAAACAGCATAGGGGTAGACCTAGAAAGACGTGAGATCAAATACTTCAGTCCAGTCCAGTCTCAAAACAAAGAAACTGACCTGATTAGTTTTTTTGCGTTTATCTTGTGTCGTCCTAGTTTTGGTTTGTTTGTTTTGCAAGTTTTACATTATAATTGCACATGGGGGCGGTTCGTTTGTGGCCACCCCTTCGGGGATCGCGGCGTCAGGCAATAGATAGACATTATAATTAGAGGTAGCCCATGACAGGGTCGCCTGGAATGCTGCCATTTAGATCATGAGACTGTAACCATACTCTATGTGGACAAAACAGTCTTTTAACATGTATAACTTAACCCCTTGAGGATTATGTGGCATTTTATTAGTCTGTTTTGGCTATCATTAGATGACTTTTCTCAGCCTATGAAAGACCTCTGGGAATCAAATGGGTCAAAACTATCTCAATGAACACTTAAATCTATAAGGTCATCCTAAGCTGAATAAAATTGTTTTAATCTAATATATTTATTTCAGTCCACAACACCAAAGACCTCCCAATGAAATTAATGATAGCATGTGATCCTACCGGGATTCGAACCTGGGTTACCACATACAGATTTTAAACACTCTAACCATTACACCATCAAGCCAAATTAATTTGAAAAAAAAAATTAATGTAATATTTTCTGGTCTGCAGGTTCGTCCAATTCCCAGGACTCTTTTCCAGCAGCGGGCTCCAACAGTAGCTCCATGGACGGGTTCTCCAACGGTCCACACGTAGGTGGTGGCCCAGGCGGGGTGCCAGGACCATACCCCCAGTACCCCCCATCCTCAGAGTACCCCGGCCACATGCCACAGAGACCACCCTCACAGGCCACTGCAGGTCAGTCACACGCTCACAGAATGTTATTGTTGTCACAAATACTTTGAGTGCGATTAGTTATTATTGGCTGCTTCATGAGTACTAAGAGATGAGTTAAACACACATGGATATTGTTGTCGTCGAGTTATTTAAAGGTGATTAATACACAGATTAGTATGGGCTTCATGAGTACTAGATGACGAGTTAGATACACACAGGTTATTATTTTTGTCAGGGATACTTTTATGGTGATATGACACAGTATTATTGGCTTCATGAGTACAGTACTGTATAGGGAGTTAGACACAAATTGGATATTATTGTCATCAGTGCCACTTTAATGATTTGTTAAGAGACACTGTCAATATGCTTGGCACTTCTGGTCATATTTTCTTGCGAGGTATTAGTTGATAATTAGTTGAACACGCTCCGAATAGGATTCCCGCTTTTGATCTTGCACAGAATATGATCGCCTCTGAAGTCAGCCATATGCACACAGTGTTATTGTTGTGAAAGGTATTTTGATTACTAGTCAGAGAAACCTCTTTTGATCTTTCTCAGGATAATTTTCTATTCTTGTGAAGCATTAACGTATAGCGAGTCATACCGTTCTATGAAGCATAATTGTCTCGTATGGTTACTACTGTGTGTGTGTCATGGTTAGCAATACTGTACTTTTGACTTACCATGGTCAAAGTACCACCACCAGCTGACCCCAACCACAAGACAGTATCAATATGGCTGTGGTAGTTGTCTTTGAGCAGTCCACCATAGCAGCTGCAGGAACACCTGTCCCAGTGTGACTCAGGGACTGGGTTCCTAGACAAACCCCATAATTTGTCCGTGGTAGTTACTATACTGTACTGCAGTTTTGGCGTACTTAGCCAATCAATATGATTTTTTTTTTTTTTTTTTTACACCGTAATTCCCGAGAAAGGGTGGCCATGTACATTTGGCGTTTGTCACAAATTTCTAGGTCAAGTTGCCCGGGCTTGACATCTACCAATAAAATGTTGACAGTGCGGGCTTGATCCGCCGACGCTCTACTGACTATGCCACGGCTCGCGACAATATGATATTTTCATATTTGTTTTCACCAACCCACCAATTAATTTACAAGTAAACCTAACTAATGAAATCAATGAAAGTAATGAATACATGTGGTACTCCAAAGACTCGAACCTAGGATACTCCCATCAAAATACTGCACACTAAGCAATTAAGACATGTAATTGCAATGAGAGTACAGTACTATAATAATGTTCAAGTTCTGATCATTGCTGTTCCAACAACCATTGCATCATATTAACAGGCCTGGAATATAACAAAACTAAAGTATTTAACACCGACAATGATGGGGCTCTACAACTGGCCTGATTTTATACACCGGTGATGAGACAGCTTCCCCAGGCACTACTCCAGGGATTCAGGACCCTCACTACACTTGTTGGTCCGGAGTAGTATAGGTTTAATTATAATGTAAAACTTGCAAATAAACAAACCATCTAT
This sequence comes from Paralithodes platypus, assembly GCA_032716605.1. Lineage (NCBI taxonomy): Eukaryota > Metazoa > Arthropoda > Malacostraca > Decapoda > Lithodidae > Paralithodes > Paralithodes platypus. The sequence continues at coordinate 2,190,319 of CM064552.1, read as the reverse complement.
CTATCTACACTTTCCCAGTCGTATGGTCCTAGCGTACTGTCTGATGGCGTAATTGGATTCGAAATGTAAGGGACTACACAATATAAAGACAAAAGAACTTATCAAAATCACAGAACACATAGCTAGTCTAGTTTGTCTTTTAACTACTGGTTACAGATACTCCCTGCTGATAGTTAAGGGTTGTTACAGGGATTATGGCATTTGCTTCATGGCATTGGACCGGTTGCACTAATTTTATTGTTATAATTTTTAGGTGATAAGATATAGAAATATATTGTACTGTGTTTTTTATATATTTATTGATTGATTGATAAACTACTAATCATTGAGTAATGATTTTTATTGTGTGTTCATATTTCAGCATTGCCAATCTAAAAAATAATTTTATTGAGTTTTCCGTATGTCTCAAGGAAATTGCTTGCTTGCAGTATGGGATGTTTATTTAAATACCGGTACTTCTTTGAGTAAAGGATAGCGGAATGAATGCTAATAAATATAACTCCCCTTTGGTTTGCCCTAATATTGACAGCTTATGTGTTAGTAAACTGACATTAACACAACTCAAAGATTGCCATTAGGACTTTAGTCGCATATTATGAAAGGGTCGTGTTCAGCAACTCCACCAAGTCAGTCAACTCAGATCCATCATAAGGCAAAACCACACAGTCATATCCAGACCTTTTTTCTTTTCTTTGTTCAGGGCAATTCTGGTTTTGACATCTTTGGAGTTAATGATTTATAACATTTCAAACTTCTAATATATCTGCCAACAATCTAGTTGTCAAATCTAAATTAATGGAGTTCCAAATTGTTGCCAGAAAAATAAGACATCATTGGCCTGTAGTGTCAAGCTTTGCTAGTCTTGCTTTCCAGATAAATTACAGTATAGCTACGAGATTAAAAGTCCCCACTGATAATTAATCAATCGCCAGTTCAGAAGGTGATCTTTATGGATTGTTTTCAGACAGCAGTAATAGTACTGTACTGTAATGAGCATCTAGCACTGTTAACTCTTTTATCACAACAATGCAAGGTAGTTGATATGATCAACTTTAGAAGCAGCTTTGATTAAAATTTAAGAACTAACTAGAAGTTTTCTGATTATTTTGAGAAATTATGGACTAGCAGATATAACTCTCAATCATGGTACTGTTATTGTGAAATACAAAATATATCTGTTGAAATGATATGGGCAGAGAGTTGTCATCACTGTGATGAAGGTCCATAAGGAGATACAATGAGGAGAGCCTGCATCTGTGGTCACACCACTTATGAGGGAGTCTTAAATAAATCCTAACCTCATAAACATAGCTGATTTACTTTATCCACACCCTTATGGGGACCACAGAGACCACAGGGGGCTGAATTCTTTGTTTCAATTTAGTCCAGATTTGTTCTCAACCTTACCTCCTTGGAGCCAGACACTGAGAGGCCTCAAAATCTGTAGGTTAATAGGGACAACAAAATATAGTGTTACAGAAATTGAACGGGTAGTAAGAGGTTACATATTGGTGTTAATAGGTATCATTAACATGCCTTTATTGAGAGATCTTGAACATTGGTGAATTTCCCGAACCGTGAGTAGACAGACTTGGTGGTAGTGTTGGCACCCGGCAGTATCATAAACCAAGTGGTGCCTAACATAGCTTCCCCCACAGCATGTCAGCTTGTGCATTCAGTCTTGTTTTGCTGTTTGAAGTCTCTTGTTCACTTGGTTTGAATGGAGTTATTGTGTTTAGCAATATAGGATGACTAGAGAAGTGTTTTGCTTTTGGCTAAGAACCACACCCAAGCTTAATAAATTAGCATTTATTTTTAGTTGAATTTGGCCCCTTGGCCTGTGGGACTTACAGCCACAATTTGATATTATAATGTATAAAATATGGATTCTCATATAGATTCTATAGTTTTGTATTCATATACAGTATTGTACTTTGGCATTTTGATTTATAGTATTCTTCAAATTATTACTATAGGGAAACTTTTGATCAATATACATAAATTAAATTTAATATATAATTACTATAGGGTATCTTATCTATTTTTGTGTGGTTTTAGAGAAAATTGTATTTGAACAATATTTTTTTAAAGAATTCAATGAAAACCTAAAATTGTCAGTATTTAATTATAATGTTTTCTTGATAATAGTCTATAAAGGTAATTTTTAACATTTGTAGTGCAACAAAATTATATATATAGCAATATAGATTAAGCATTAAGGTACAGTTGGCCAAAGTTCCATGGACCCCAGCCTGGCTCTTGTACACACAGTTTACCCGGAAATACTAAGGAATAAGGCTGTGTGTAGCTGGGATTGTGTATCACTATTAAATTGTAAAACTTGCAAAATAAACAAACCAAAACTGGGACGACGCAAGATAAATGCAAAATAACTCGTCAAAATCGCTATGTGAAAATAACGCTTAATAAAATAATGTTTTTAAATAAAAAAACACAATCCCTACATGAGCACTAACAGCCCCAGTTACGTACAGTATTCCTAATTGATAAGTAAAAGGCAAATAATAATAAAATAATAATAATACAAATAATAATAATGATCAAAACTATTCAGTCAACAGCCAAAGCTTTGTCCAACTTTTATTCCAAGAGTTATCCCCTTCTGTACCGTTGACATCCTTTTTGTTTTGTTGTGGCTACGTCTAATCGATTTGATTAAGCCTTGGAAGTATCTCTAGCCATTATAAGGCTTTGAACTCTCTCAATCAACCCTTTTTAACCACTACAGATCCTTCCTAAGCTGCATAAAATTGTCTAAATACAGCTAGAATAAAGTATAACAGACGTGGCTAGTACAAAAGGGGATAATCATCGCAACGGCTATTAGTCGATGAGCTAGATCCTGAAATCTTACAAATCGGTCCATTCAAGATTTTTATTTTTTGCATAATCTTCAGTGTATGGCTATTGAGTCATTTGGGACCTCATTGACCAAGGATATCATAAAGACATAACAGCTCCACAACAATAAGATAATTGTATTGTAGATTATGATTGCAGCTAAATACCCTCTTTGGTGGGATTGATTTTCACTCTTAAATTAACTTTGAAAAGTTGACAGAATGAAAATAAACACCATATGAGGAGGATTACTTTATTTACAATGTTGTCCATAAAGTGCTCCTCCTCATATGGTGTTTATATTCACTTTATGGAAAGTTTGAATGCCCAAACAAACGGAACTCTGCTATCGTTCCTGCAACCACTGCTTTGATACACTTGTTTGGGTCTTCAAGATTTCAGTTGCCTTGGTTTTAACTTCACGTTGAGCATGAGGTGGGAAGTTCTTATAACTTTTGACTAACTGAGAATGAGTATAGCCTGGTAAAATTGTGAGTGGGAGAGCAGGGTAGGGCCATTAGAATTTTGGCTGTACCGTTCATATCAACCCAATCGAGACCCACCAGTTTGACGGGCAGACGCTTTATCGCAGGTCCCATAGGCAACGGGGAAAAGGTGAACCTGTCTAACCCCTTTGATGATTACCCGCGCTCTGTCCCTAACTCATTTAGTCGCGGGCAGGGTAAGCTGCCATCTGCCTGCCTGTAATACCCAAACCTTACCTCCCTTAACCCTAGTGTTCAGTGGTTTACTTTGATACTCAGATGCTCTCTCCTAAACAGTTTATATATACAATCTGTATATACTGTATATATACTGTATAAGTGTATATATATATAAATCAATCAAGTAAAACCTGTCTTACTTAGACTTATTTGGGGGAGACCCTGTTCACAATAGTGAAATTTTTGGAAGTGTGGAACACCTCAGTTTTTCACACATTTACCTCGATTGGTCAGTCTATCCTAAATACCTATGTGATTCTTGAGGTATGTTTCTTGGGCTGTCTTAACCCAAGGCTTCTTAAAGCTAGCATGGAAAATGCATTTCAATAAAGACAAGATTTACCAGAGTACTATCATCAGTACGGTATATAATCATACATTATATAGCTAGTTTTATATGATATAGATTAGCCAAATATTTCTGTCATGAAATTTGCATTAAAGCATTTGACATGTTATTCTTGTACATTAATGAGTTTATTTGTTAAGTAGGATATAACCAAAATGTTCTCAAGTTCAGCAATATGCAGTAGTACTAGTAGTAGCCCCAAGGTGCCCATTATGGCCTGTGGCATCCAGGTAGTCCAAGCAGCCTTACCTCCCCGGGGGAAGGTAGAGTATAGTGAGATCCGTTTATGAGAGGGAAGTATAGTCTATTCGCTGTAAGTAGGCGAGAAATCATGGCCTCTAACCTCTGTAACTCAACAACGACTAGAGTAATCGAGCTAATATTTCTACCATTTGGGAAGAGTCGGTCAATTTGCTCTAGCCCTTTTTTAGTTACAGAGGATAGAGGTCATGATTTTTTGCCTACTTACAGCGAATGAACTATAGTACCTACTGATGACACAAGTTACAATATATATATCACTTCTCAATCAGTGTTAAGTTATTAATTCATCTAAGTGCCAAGATTCCACTGAACACTGCTTGCCTGAATTTAAGTGTCCCCTTTGTAGACATTCACTTTTATTTAAGCATTATTATTTTATATTTCGCGTTTATGTTGAGTTGTCCCATTACACTAAATTTATATTTTTTTGTTATCTGATTTTTGCATGATTAGAGGTTTTGAAAATATATTTAGAAATGCCTGTTGCTTCTTGCTGTTGCCGTCTTCCCCTGAAATATGTTGTACAGTACTCTCTCTCTGAAAACTGAAGTTGAAAATATATGTTGCTTGATTTAGGGTTCTCCCATTGACTCTTGAGATTATTCCTAGCCTGAAGCAAAAGGGTTAGGTTGAATTATCCTTTTTTTCTTGTCGGTGAGGCTTTGGCTTTTGGTGTGTGTGTGATTGAATGCTGCTGAGTACTGGTTTGAGTTTGTGAGGTGGACTTTCATTTCAGTTGTTATGCCTCAGAAAGACGAGCCTTTTTATCAGCGCTTCTTCTAGTCAGTAACAATGACAAGCCACTTAACTCCTTCTATACCGGCAACGTATTCTGTATTTGATTTCAGCTTCATTTAGACAATTTTATGAAGCTTATTAATGATATATGCTGGCTAAAAGGATTAATTGCGATAGTTTGTTGCCTTTTAATTGGTACGCATCCTTCCGAAGCTGAAAAAGATTGTCCAAATGTAGCTGAAATCAAATAAAAAATATGTCGCCGGTCTAGAAGTTAAGCTATACCACTGTCATGCGTTTGTTTCATCTCGACCACCTTGCCCCTCTCCATCCCCCCAAATGGTTCCACTTATACAGTACAGTATATCCTCCTTACCTCCATCACTTCCTCTTTTATTTTTATTTCTGATTACCACTCATCTTGTGCTAAAGGTGTGAAGCAAATTTAGTCTGCTCTTGTAGCTGACGGTAAATTTCCAGCTCCACGTCATGATTACTCGTCTATTACATTACAAAGATTTTCCAGCGAAAATTTTTGTTTACTGTGAGAACTTAGCCTAAATAAGATGCAGACATAATACTTTCCTATTTCCCATTAAGTATCAGGACATCAGCGGCTAAAAGAATTCACATTCCGTCAGGTGAAAAGAACAAGACTATGGGTCTGTTCCCCTATAAGTCGGAGCCATTACGTCTATATCATGATAGCTGCCACAAAAAGTTATACTGGATTATACCAAGAATTTTATCTAAACTACTTTTCCTCCTTTTATAAAATTTACCTAACTTGAACTTCTTTAAATGCTGATATTTCTATATGTCCCCTAAATTGGCACTAGCTCTATTAACCGGTAAACTTGATTAATTGTAATTGTTCCTAACTCAAAACATTTATTAATTTTCATGTTCGTAAACTTTTTGTTTGATTGCATTTACAGTAAAGCAAGCTAAGATCAATAATATTTGGGCATTTTTGTGTGTGCCTGTAGTCCTATTATAATTAACACATACAGTATTTAATTTTTACTTAACCAAAATGTTTAAGCTCCTAGTTCAAAATTGTAGCTTGTCTTAAATCATCTATCCAATACCAAAATTGTTAAGAGTTTTGATTATTGAGAGGTTACTGTAAGCTATACCAAAACACACTTTACAGTGCAATATTTTGAGCAATTCTTAAGTAAAAGGAGGAAAAAAAATTAAAACCAGAGGTACAGTGGTGCTAATAAGTCATGTCTCAGCTGTCATTACATTTGGCTCGCTCTGTGTTGTATTAATGTCTATCAGATGTCGAATAGGGTGGGTAAGTGTAGGAACATGTTTGCATATCTCACTAAAAAAAAAAAATCTTGTGTAGATATTGCTGATACCGATTATTAATCAAAACATAATTGGTGCCGAGACATGACTTATTAGGCCGACTGTACAGTACTGCAGTTCCAAAGTGATGTAAGCATTTCTTCTGTTAGCCGGAATTGTAATAAAAAATCAACATCATGCCGACATTGAAGATAATTATCTTAAATGTATATCCCATTGATTGATTCTTTTGCAGTATATTCTTCTTTTCAGAATTTAGGAAAAAACATAATTTCTGTAAATAAAAGACTTTATCTTTCTGAACTGGTCAATATATTTTCTGAAACACGTTTATGTAGATTGAATTTTGACTGTACTGTATACTATTCCATCTTTTCAGAATTTTAAGAAAACCTTGGAATGTCCAATTTGGAATATCTGTATTTTTGTTTTGTTTACTTTATTTGTTATTATTTTGCCTGGAATGTCTATTAAGGAATTATTTTTTTGCTAATCAGTTTAGTTCACATTAGGTCTGTAGTAATAGAGCGGTCATCTATTTCATTGGACGCCATTTTGGTTCCAAAATTATCAAAAGACAGAATGCTATGTTATACTTTATCATATAGAATTTGGATCCAAAGGGTTAGTAATCTATCCTGTACCAGTATTGCCCAATGTGTTAAAAAGGTCATGGATATTTTTTAGTGTAAAGGGAGGCAAAATACATCAGTGGCAACAAAATGGCGGAGGTTGGCCGATCTATCTTACTATAGGTTACTCTTGGTTAACATATGTAGTTATTCTGTTATTATTTATTATATAGTATATGTACAGTACATTTTACTCTGTAAGTTTGACTCATGTTAGTTGCTGTTGCTTTCAAGGTATTCACAGTTTTCTTGTTACCTTATGTTTGATTTGCATGTATTTGGCAAAATTATACATAAGTCTTTAGTTCTATTTTGTTTTCCAAAAATATTTTGGATATTCAATTTTGTTTCATATAGTTTATATAAATTTGTATAGCTATGTATTATATATACCAGTACAGTACATGTATATAAAATGTTTCAAAGTATGCTGTTAGGATTGCTGTTTACTGTTGATCCATAATAGAACATTTAATTAATTATCAATATTGTTATATTTTGCACTATAACTTTGGACACACAACACAATGAGTCAGTCAATCTATTATGTCAGTCAGTTTTATAGTAGAATCATACCACATAATAGTCTACTCTATACTCTGTCTTATTTCATATGACGGTTTGATTTCTCGATAACTAACAAGAAAATCAGAAACTACTATGTCTCTACATCATATCAAGTCCAAGTTTATATAATTAGCACCATATTTCACTACTAAATCTTCAAAATAACTGAGAAATCTTGATGGGAACTTTGCAATTTACCGTCAGTTGAAAAGAAACGGACTATACTGTAGTCAGTTGTATAATAGCATCATACTACATACAAGTCTACTCCCATTGAATTTAGTAATTATATTATTCTCATATCTCTCCTACTCTTTGATTCTTAACCCCTCTTTGGCGGGGCCCGCCTTAAGTCGGTCTACAGAACCCCTGCCTAAAGAACGGGGCCCGCCTTAAGTCGGTGGCAATTTTGAGCACATAATTGGCTCTGAGCGGTGGGAGGAGCGTAGGTTGACTCTGACCGTTCGGCACGGCTCCCGCGCCGGCACTGAGCCCACATCCACACTCACTGCCTCCCTAGACAGGGAAATATGTCAGGAAATTACCGTACAGGTATTTTAGGGATTTTTCCTTAGTGTTGCACGATCGTTGCAAGACAACCCGTGATCGTAGAAGGATGGTTCTGGTGTCATTGGAAAGCTCAATTATCGACCTTTCACGGATACATTCTTGTATTACGCTCTGGCTCTTGTTTATGCATGAAAAAGAGCACGGAAATAAGTTCATTTAGGGTAAAACCACCCGCTTGGCAGGTAGTAGAAGTGACCGACCTAGCCGCTCGTGGAGTGTTAACTATGTCATACATGCACACAGTACATACATAATGTTTATTGAAGTAAATCATCAACTGTCTGATAGCTTCCATACAATTGTAATGTAAAACTTGCAAAATAAACAAACCAAAACTGGGATGACACAAGATAAAAGCAAAAGAACTCCTCAAAATCGCTATGTGGAAATAACGCTTAATCCCAGCCATTAATGTATCCTCACAGGGTCCATCTCCAAGGCAAGAGATTACCCCTGCAGTTATTGGGAGGTGTTTGTTTTTTCTGGACCCCCTTCTCCCTAATGTTTATCCCCATTAGTTATGAGATTTTAAGACGTTCGCCCCATTTCTGTCAATATTAAGACCTATCATGCCATTTTAGTGTCAGTTGTTTGCTGGCGAGTGATAGCGCTCATTCTTCAAAATGAATTTGCAAGCGCTTGAACAAAATAAAATCAATAAACCATATTATTATTACATATTTACAACACAATTTATTTAGTTATAAATATAATAATTATAACTACTAAACTCTAATCATCTGTCACTACACCATTCTCCAGGTCGTAACACCTTTGAAACATAAAGATCTTTAAATGCTTCATGAAGGACTCAACAGATGTAGACTGCTTAATGCAGTCTGGCAACCGATTATACAACCATGGAGCCGTGTGGGAGAAAACTCGAGATACAAAAGCCGACTGATAAGCAACTGTAGACATATCCAATCTTAAAAGATCATCCTCACTGCGCAGAGACATACAAGGTCAATCCCGCTGGGAGAGCAAAAGTTCAGCCAACTTGTTGTTGTTGCTGTTCCCCAGGCTGCCTGGCCGAACAGCCCCAAGGCCCCGAGCAAGACCAAGGCCATAACCGAGCGCCCCCACAGAACCCTCCCTGCCTACCACAATAAAGCCTGGGTGACCGAAGCCACTCCATGGCGGGGAGCTGAGGAGGGTGCGGAAACGCCCGGGAAACCAAAGCCCCACCCAGGGCCCTGTGCCTCTCAGCAATTATGAAGAGAATGTTGAGGGGCAAAGGAAAAATGTGACGCTTTGGCTTCCAATCTTGGTAGTTTGGGATGACCTCCCAAACTACCAAGAGTCCACGGAAGAGACGCCGTCACTTGAGATTTAGAAAATATATAAGTAAAAGGAACAGTCAGATTAAGCTATGGGTATGGCAGAGATTGCTCAGTTCTCACTCTGATGGACCAGCCCATCACCACATCAGCCAAGTATTTAGGCTCACCGAATTTAACTCCTTTGAAAACCATAAGACAAAGCTTGAACTAATTTCTGGCCTACCGTAAAATGTACACATTTATCTCGAAGGGGGGTCTTGGGGGTGTTTTTTTTTAAGCTTGATAGAGGTCTAAGAAGCAAACTAAAATATAATATATAATATTATAATGTAAAACTTACAAAATAAACAAACCAAAACTTGGACGAACACAGTAAAAAGACAAGACAAAATCGCTATGTGGAAACAACGCTTTAGCAAAAAAAAAAATGCAAATACAAAATAAAATACCCTCCCCCTCCCTTAACCAGGCTAGGAACTCAGAACCCACAGGAATTATCATTACCTTCATAACTTTCATCTTTATCAACTACTCATCAATGTGAAGGAATATTATTTATGTTTATGGACTGTTACTCTCTCTTGTGTTGTTTGCCAATTGTAGTGGTCTCATTAATTCGATCATCGTTTTGTCTTGTCATTGATTTTGTATGCAGGCTTTATACAGGATACATACTGTATAACCCTTTCTGTGCTCCAACGTAACACACAATAATCGTTCTTAAATAATACGTACATAAATACATACAGTACAGTACTGTATACACATACTACTGTATATGCAATCATACATGCATACAGATACCTTGAAAGACTAATTTAATTTTGTATATGTGCATAGGTCCATTCTTTCACTATAGGCCATAAATACAATATTTAATCATTATACTTCATGATAGTAATAGAAATGGGCAGAGATATAATATTTTTTATTTTATTTCATAATAGGAATATAAAACCAGAAGTGTATCATAACAGAGATGATGTTTGTTAACCATTGACTCTTGTTGGTTCCTCTCCTAGGTTACCAAGGTTACCAAGGTGGCCAGTACTACCAGGGTATGCAGGGAGGGTATGGTCAGGGGGGCTACCCTAACTCCAGCTACCCCCCACCACCCCCAGACGGTCGTGGGTACCCTCCCCCGGGGCCCCCCAACCACCAAGGCAGCTACCAGGGCAACTACCAACAGCCGGGCACCTACCAGCGACCAGCGTATCCACCGGGACAACCAGGCTTCCAGCAGGACCAGTACCCGGTAAGTACCGCACCTCACCGGTAGGTAGGTCCTCGCAAGATGTTAGTTGGACGTTTGTAAGTACCAGCCCGGTAGGTAGGTCTGGTGTTATAAGTGCGACCCTTTTCAATAGGTCCCTTCTGGTGTTATTAGGACGTTATTATATCCCTGGTATAGGTTTACTCTAGTGTAGGATTTTAGTGAGTGCTCAAATTATACCAATATCTTGAAAAATAATATAATTGTTAAGGCATATCAGTATTGATTTTTGAGAGAATTCAAGAATTATTAAAGAATATTGTCTTGACAAGGATACCTTTTTTCGAGATAGGTATTATTTTTTCATTCAGCTACTTACAGCTCTGGGAAAAGCAGCACTCAATGTTAGTACTACTCTTAGAACTGAAAAATTAAGATGACAGGCAGTACAGTTTCTGAAGGATAGTTGGTGATAGCGTAATACTGATAGGTTGTGAGTTGTTAGGTTGAAGTGGTGACCCCTCTGCCAGACACATACTGCTGCCTTGCCTTCACTTCACACACCTTGACCTACTGGAATGACTTTGTTTATGTAAATGAGATGTACTTAGTATAAATAATGCAGGATTTAGCTGACAATGTATCATGGGCAGCTAGCAGCCTTGGAATAAGGTATTTACAAGCTTTATACAGCCGAGATCCATTGAGGAGCATCGTGACGAAAAACAGCAAGCCGAGCATATTCCCCAGCCCCCAACCGTATGGATTAATTTAATGACAATTGACAGACTGTGCTAGCCCCACACATCATTATTGTCTGAAACATCCCTCTGTTGGCCTTTTGCTTAACTCAATTAGATTTAACTAAAAAAAAATAGTCAGCAAGTAGGTCAATTTTTGGGGGGTCATTATTATAACCAGACAACATGAGCTCCATACTGGAATTCTTATTGGGCTGAGGCAAAAAGGTTAAAATATCATTGTAAACATTTAGGCAATCATGGCAAAACAGATATTACAGTGATCCCGTTGACCAGTGTGTGTGCGTGTGTGTGTGAAGTGAAGGGAAGTGCGAAGTGTGGTGCCTTGGTCCGGAGAGTTGGTGGTAGAGGTGGTAGTGAGGCCTTCAAGTTGTGTATCCAGCATTAATCCCTCCACCTGACTCACCGCCTGTTAACCCTTTCATTACCTGCTACAGAACTGGCCTTCAGATAGGATACTCACACCCAAATTCTGTACACTACGCAATTACGCTATCAAGACAGTTAACCCTTTGAGTACCAGCGACGTGTGTTATATTATATTTTAGCTATATTTAGACAATATTGCGCAGCTTGGGAAGGATCTGCAGTAGTCAAAAGGGTTGGTTGAGATAGTTTGAAGCCTTGTCATTGCTAGAGGTCCTTCCCAAGCTGAATAAAATTGTCTAATGGTCACCAGAATATGATGTAAAGGACGTCCCTGGTAATGTATGGGTTAATTAAAATGCTAAGAGTATGAAGTGGATGACAATGCAAGATTATCAACATGGTTCCAGCTGCTGCTGCTATAAGAGCGGTCTTAACTGTTTCAATATGAGGATCCTTAACTCCCAGGTTTTCTTGAAAAACAATAAACTTTTATTCTGGCTGTAAGAACATTAATTGGAATCCTATAGTTTTTATTTGCATTTGTTTATTATTTATTTTTATTAGGTTTGCTTCTTTATTATTTATTTATTTTATTTATATATTTTTATTTGTTTGGCCTGTGTATGACTGATGAAAGGGTGAGCAGGTTCTAACATTGTGCTTGCCATATATTGCATTATCTCCTTTATTAATGCCTATCCCGGGGCCCATATATCTGTGTATCTGGCCTCAGTACTGTTGTGCCATTAACTTGAGTGTGTTGTGTACCCAGCCTTCGTACTCTCACCCCACCAAGGCTGTCAGCTTGTAAATATATCTTGAGGGTCTCTGCAGCAGAATACAAAAATATTATTCTCCCTGTATCTTACTGCTTCTTTTTAGAGACAACTAAAATGGATTGGCAACAGGAAAGCATTCAGTAGCATACAGTTAAAGTCTGCTAATCTGGAAAATCAAATAATCCGGAAGATGCTAAAGGTTAATTTCCTGTCCAAAATATGCTAAAATTTCTATATTGTGCTTTTCTTGATATATTCACTTGTAAGTTGTCTAAGTCTTTTAATTCAATTTCTATAGATGAAAAACATTATGTACACTGAAGTGTGGAGGATGAAAAGTTGATAAAATGGGTGTTGTTGTCTAAGCTGCCTGGCCGAACAGCCCCGAGTCCCTAAGGAAGGCCATGGCCACGGTCGGGCTTTCCCACAGAGCTCTCAAGAAGTGTAGATTGTGTTGTTGGCACAAGTGATTGTGTGAAATGCAGTCTTCTATGATGTGTTTAATGGTATGGGGTGCTGTGTTACATCCTGGGCAGGTGTCGACGACAGAGTCGACAATAATAAAACTTGAAACAAAAAATAAAAATAAAATGGGTGTGGCTGAAAGTACTGGGCTGGTAACAAACACAGCATTATAATAGTTCTTTTAGTTTTCTTTTGTATCATCATATTCAGTTTGGCCATTAACCCAAGTATTGTTGTCCTGTATTGATCTTAGTTAATGTACTGTATGTTTGTTACTAAGTAATGCTTGCTTCTCGTCTCCCCCCCCCCCCTTCCCCCATTGTAGAACCTGTCAGGATGGCCACACTTATTTCTCCGTTTTTAACCACTTCAGGATACGGCGATGCACTTCTTCCTTTTATTGTGGCTAACATTAGATGATTTTACTTAGCTTAGGAAGGACATTTAGGAATTAAAATGTAAAACTTGCAAACAAAGTCAAACCAAAACTGGGACAAAGACAATATAAAGTCAAATTAAATTAAAATGTAAAACTTGCAAACAAAGTTAAACCAAAACTGGGACAAAGACAATATAAAGTCATTGGAGAGATAAATGATACTGTATACAGTTTATCACTTAACCCCTTCACCACCATGACATAAATGATACTGTATACAGTTTATCACTTAACCCCTTCACCACCATGACATAATTTTCATCATATTCTGGTTATCATTAGGAGATTTTCTTTAGCTTATAATCTACCTCTATGACTCAAATGGGTATATACGATCTCTATAAACCCACTTGATAACATAAATCCCTCTCAAACTGCATAACATCGTCTAAATCTAGCCAGAATCTAAGGTAAAAAAGACGTCATGGTGTTGAAGGGGTTAACTTTCTGATTCCCACAAACCCTTCCTAAGCCTAATAAAGTTGTCTAATGATAAGGCAGAGTAAAGAGAAAGAATGGGTCATGGTATCAGAACGCTCAACAAAGATATAATACTTGGTCTTTGATTAGTCATTATAAATGCATTGTGGGTTTTTTTGTTAACTTTCTTGGAAAAGTTTCTATAGAGTTCATCAATCCAACAATTTTGCAAATTAATATCTCACCAGAATTGAGTACACTTACCAAATTGTTCTTTAATATGACATTATCACCTGCTTTCATATATACTGTATAGCCTACTTGTACAATACGAAAGTGTGTATTGGAAATTTATCTTATCAAAGTATCTGAATTCTGTGTGGAAGCTTTTGTTGAACCCAGATTGTCCCACCCTGACCGGTTCTACCTCAATTGACCACTTGCGAGTTTCGGTCTATAAGGAAGTTGGAGTTGTAGACAACGATATTTAACATAATTTAATGCTAAAATACGGTCGTAGTACATTTATCAATACATAAATCCCAATTCAACATACTCTTTATCCATTAGAAACCTACATTATTATTGTATTTCTGTTTAATATCGATGTTTACAGGCCGAACTTCCTTATAGCCTGAAACTCACAAGTGGTCAAATGATCCCAGCTTGCCCTCTCCTGTGATGTATGTGACAATAACATTACCCCTGTAGGCCAGTCCACAATCACTCTGATGTAAACATGTTGGAATATGTTTAGCAGTCCTCATACAAATACAGCGTACACTTTAGTTTGAATCGTTCCAGAGAAAATAATTTAGTTTGAGAGAAATGTAAGATAAATTGTTTTTGCAATACACTTGAGTATAATTTTATAATGTTTTTATTTTATTGTTTTATTTTTTACAATTTAAGGCTTTAAATAGTAATTATAATTTATATTTTCAAGTTAATATTCAGTCATGCCTTTTGAATAAATCACTACAACATTATTGAATTAGCATTTGAATTCAAGCTGTTATTATGTTAACACTTAGGTTTTACTGTCAAGTATGCATAAAATAATTTGGTTATGTTTTAATTGTTAAGAGTTCATGATTTTAATTTTGCTATATAATATCAATGCTCGCATTAGCAGAAGTTTGCAATTATTTATCAGAGAAGATTGATTAGTTAGTTTTAAATTATAATTAATTAAATAATTTGTCTACAGCCTACTGGTTTAAATTGTTAAAACTAATACGGTACTCTAAGATTTTTTTTTTTTTTTAAATGTCTGAGATTTTACTTATACCATAAATAAGATCACATATAGTTTGATAGCTTATGTTATCTTGTGTGAAGACTGCTAGTGCTCTGTTCAATAATATATCGCTCTTTTTTTCACTTTAGCATCTCTCTCTCTCACCTTGTTTATCCTATCCTTATTATTTCCTTGTCATTCTCCATTCTCTCTTTATACATCCTCGGTCTGTTACTTCTTATTATGTTATCTTCTTTCCCGTAGAGTAGCATGCTTTAGTGCACTCTTTTTCTATCTTTGTTCTTTCATTTACCCTTCCCTCTCTCAGCTAGTTTTATAAAGTCATCTTCTTCTGCCTTTATACAGTACTTCTTTTCTTCATAATTCCCCTCTCCTCTTTCCTTCACCTTCCTTCTTCCTCTCCTACTTAACCATTTGGCTTGCCATATTTTTCAGTAACCTACAGTCTTGCCTCTCCTCTCCTTTCTTCTCCTCTAATTCTGTTTTCTACTCTACCCATAATTTGCAATTTTGTTTTTTTCACCTTTCCTCTCGCCCTACTCCTGCATCCCCCCTTCCTCTAGCTGTACAGTAGCCTCTCGTAGTGCCTGGCTTGTAGTAATCGTAGTAGTGTTGCTGTTGTAGATGGGCAGTACTAGCGGCGCCGGTAACCAGGCCAACTTCCAACTCGCCAAACATCTTCTATCTTTTTACTTTCCTTTCACCCATTCTTCCTTCCTTTCTTTATTCCATCCTACTCATATACTATATTTTTACTTTCCTTTCACCCATTCTTCCTTCCTTTCTTTCTTCCATCCTACTCACCTTCTCACAATAGCTTACTGTAATTTTGCCCTTTCCCCTATACCGCATCTAATTTTCTTATTTACCTCTTCCACTCCCTGACGTCTTTCCTTCCATGCCCGTAACCCTTTAACTACTGTATAACCCCCCTCCCCCTATAGCCGTAGAGTACAGTAGCCTCCGGTAGTGCCTGGCTTGGTGTTGTTCTTGTTGTTGTTGTAGTATTGTTGTTGTTGTATTGTTGTAGATGGGCAGTAATAGCGGCGCCGGTAACTACGCCAACTCCCAACTGGCCAAACAGCTGCTCAACCCTCCCAGGAGTTCCGCACCCATGTTTCAAGTATGTTTTTTTTTTTTTTTTTTTTAATGATGATTATTATTCATTATCATTTCAGATTTATTTTCAGTGTGTTTTAGTTAACCTTTTTTTATGCTTAGCTTTTTACATTACTCTTATTATTAAATTTTACTTTTATATTTTTAGCTACATAGGGTTCTGGCTTAGTTATTGAATTTGTTTTAACGTGTGCATTATTTCTTCATTATTAATCTTCTTGAAGAGTTTTATTATTATTTCTTATCGTAACAAGTATAAAAATTATATACTAGTACTGTTTGGCTAATTGAATTGTCTCGTTTCTGTGTTCTGACTTTTTCTCACACATTTCTAATTCCGTATCGTATAATTTTGTGTGCATCGAGTTATTTTACACAAGTTCCCCCTAGTACGATTTTGCCTACTCACTTGTTCTTGAAGTCTGTGCCCGAGTGTGTGTTACCTGTTTATTTAATACATTTTTACTTCATATTTGGGCCCACATCTTGGTAATATTTTTCTCCGTTTATCAGCGAGTCTGAAGCATGGTTGAGTCTGTTCAGTTCAAATGTTAGACGGATTTACAGAGATGGAGTTGGGAGGGATGAAATAGGATAGCATCATGAGCGTTAACCCTTTGAGGATCATGACGCGTTTTAGCAGTTTTTTCTTGGCTATTATTAGACAATTTTATACAGCTTTGGAAAGATCTGTGGGCATTAACCCCTTCACCACCATTACGTAATTTTGATCATATTCTGGTTACCATTGGACGATTTTCTTTACTTGACAATCTATCTCTACGACTCAAATGGGTAAATATGATCTCAATAAACCCTCTTAGTAACACAGCTCCTTTTTAAGCTGCTTAAAATCATCTAATTTTAGCCAGAATCAAAGGTAAAAAGGTATCATGTTGCTGAAGGGGTTAAGAGGGTAAATACTATCTCCATTAACCCTCTGACTTCCATATACCCTTCCTAATTTGAATAAAATAGTCTAATAATAGCCAGAAAGTAAGAAAACAGAAAAGAAATGCGTCATTTGATCCTGAGGGCGTAAAATATCTCCTCCTCATAGCTAACCTAGATTGGTGCCTGACAATTTTCTTTATACTGTGCATGCAAGCTTACAGAAAACTTTAGCAGAACACATTTTAACCAAGAAGCTTGACAGATGTGCACATAAGGTTAAATTTGCATATGGTATGGACATGTGGAGAGAATGGATGAACAAAATTGGGTGAAAAAATGCAGGTCTGTGATTGTGGAGGAAGCTGCACTAAGGGGTGGACCGAGGAAGACCTGGGATCGGACTATACGTGCCGATCTCAAATCCAAAAACTTGACAAGTGAAGTATCCCCTAACAGGGTTGCCTGGAACGCCGCCATTAGGACAAGAGACTGAAACTGCACGTATGTGTGGAGCACTCAGTCTTAAAGTTTTATGTATGTATGTATGTAATGAGTTATATTCAATGGTTAATAATTTCACTTACATAATCCATAACTGTACTACAAACACGTGTCCAGAGGTATTCTATTTGACCCTATTTGGTTCGAGGGGGATCTTTTCTAAACTCCCCTGATTCGTTCCATTAGAATTTTCAACCCATTAATTTGGTGATCAGATGACACTTTGCCCAATGCAGGTGTCAATTTTTTCCTGGGCGAGCGATACGGAGCCTGTAGCTTGAAAGAAATCGGCCTTCAACCGGGATATTGTCAGAAGCAAGCAAAATCCTCAATAATAATTAAACTAAATATCACAATAACCCTCAAGAGGTGGAATCAGGTAGTGTTAAAACCTTTCATGCCACACTGGACCTCCGAGAACTTTTGTAGCCTCTTCCTTTTTCTGAGTCTCGCAGTGCCACCCACATCCCAGCATTTCATACCCTATCCTTTTATTTTCAGTCGGAGAGGTTTATTGTTGAGAAAATTACAATAAGTTTTCTTTTTATGCTTTGCTAACCTTACCTTCCACTTGGTAGCAAATTTTGTTAGAATTAAGTCCGGACCTCCTAGTGGGGGCCGCAAGGTCTGTGCGGTCTGTGTAACTCTATGTAACTAGTGCGATATTTCAGTTGGAGGCATCACATCCAGGTTTGGAGCTACCTCTACCGGGAATTACATAAAACTTCTTAGGCTATATAGTTTCCATTAGTTCCTTGTGGACAGCTGACCATGGAGTTCTAATGGTTGTTTTCTCTTTTTTGCCCTTCCCTGCTTTCATCACTGTCTACCTTCACTTCCTTTATTCAATTTTTTTTATTATTTCCCTAAACTTCCCTTTATTTTTATATCTTCATTCTTTTTCCGCTCTTATCATCCATTGTCTTATTTCTTCACTTTTTGCTCCTCTTTATACTGCCATTCTCTCCTCTCTCTCTCTCTCTCTCTCTCTCTCTCTCTCTCTCTCTCTCTCTCTCTCTCTCTCTCTCTCTCTCTCTCTCTCTCTCTCTCTTCTATCTCTATCTATCTATCTATCTATCTATCTATCTATCTATCTATCTATGTTAATCCACTTCTATTTTTCAATCTATTCCATCTATCTACTCTACTGTATATCTATCTATCTGTACCTCCCGCGTCCTCCCCCCCCACAGGGTTACCAGGGCAGCAACATGTACCCCCCAGGCCAGAAGCCCGGATCTGCCCCCAGTCCCGGCCCCCAGCCACCCAATGCCCCGGGGGCATACGCGGGGCCTCGCAGACACCCAGACTTTGAGAAGAACCAGCCACCAGGTACGTTATTATATTTATTTATTTAACTTATTTATTTTATGTACTTACTTTCCTTTCTTAATAGTATGGTGGATATGTGTGGAAGAAAGTTCATGTTCTAGCCTATACGGAGACATCAAAATCTCGTTCCCAGCTGGTCTGTGACCTTGACAATTACCTACCTATGGTAATTTTTGCCATGATTCTAGTGGCACCAAGGAACGCGCTGCCCCTCGTTCTCGGTTGCTATTTGGCGCAGAAAACTTCGAAGGAGCGGCACATTCCCCTGCAAAGATTACTACAGGAGTTTAAGGTGTTTTTGCGCAGAAATCCATGATGGAGCTTTGAGTGCTTGCACTATCATGCACTGGCTGCAATGGTTCGTGGAGTACTGAGCTAACGTGGGTTGAGCAACTTGATGGCCCCTAGTAACTGCACGGTACTACCACATGTCACCCCGGGAGCATTTTAAAAAAGAGAGAGTTTTGTCTTATGCTAGGGACCAATTAATTTTTTTTCCCAGAAGGGCAATGCCTCAAAAATAGATATTTCAAGTTTGGCTATAGTTTTTCGGTACCAATTAGTTGCTAAATTATGGGTCCTACTGTACATATGTTTTTCATTTCATATATATTCTAGAATATGAAGTGTAATTGAGTAATATGTTTATGACAGGATGGCATAAATATATGGGGATATTTTCATATATTGGGTTGATGATATTCCAAATTCTATTGTCTGAAGTTTAACTAACTGGATCATTCATTTGTAACAGGATGGCGGGGCAACAGCCAGTTCCCGGGTTATGGTGGTGCGGGTCAGCCGGGTGGACAGCCATGGGGAGGCCGACCCACCGACGCCAGCGCCCCACCCGGAGCACCACCCACTGCGCAGTGGTCACAGCCGCGCTTCCCAGGATCTCAACCTCCATACCCGGGACCGGTATGTTTACACTAATTTATATTCTCCTTTATATTGGATTTTATGTACAGTATTATATAATCATAGCAATTATAAATCTACTTTCACTTTACAGTACACTTGAATTTATATGTCTTAGAATCATAGCAAATACTAATCTACTCCCATCAAATGAATTAATCATATTAATCCAGTACGGTTTTGAAGGCACATGTTTGGTTAGCAGGGTAGATGGCAACTTATTGTAGTGGCAACTATATTTTTGTTGACTTTAGATTAGCAGACTATGTGTGTATGTGATCGTGTTCTAACTCTCCTTGTTTGTTTGTACCAGAACCGAGGTTGGTCCGGGGGCAGCTTTACCCAGAACGTGGGCCCCAGATCTCAGGTACCGGGCTCCAATAAGAACTACCTGGTGCCACCACCATCAGCGTTTAAGGTGGGTACTATATCTTACCTTTACACCCACATAAACCATCTTTGTTTCTACAGTATATTCAATGTTCATTTTGATAAGTTCTTTTGTCTTTATATTGTGTCGTCCCTGTTTTGGTTTGTTTGTTTTGCAAGTTTTACATTATAATTTATCTCCTTGTTGCATGTGTAACTAAACCTTTGTGTATCTCCCTCAGTGTGGGGCTGGGCTGTACGGACCGTTTGGGAAGCAGCCGTTCCCTCTAGACAGTGTGGAGGCGGTGCTTCCGGTGCTGGCGCGACGTAAACGCATGACCAGAGCCGACCTTCAGACCTGTGATCCCTGGAGGCTGCTCATGTCACTCAGGTATGCTTACTTAATTTCAAGTAGCCTCAACCAGAATGCCAAAGTGTCCTAATCTAATCTTGCTTGATTTAACGTATCTAGACTTAACCTATACAGTATATCAACCTAACCAAGCCGAGCCTAATCTAATCTAACCTAAACTGCGTAACCCTATTTGGTCACAGGAGGGGTCTTTTTGGACCTCCCATTAGTTTGGCGATAAGACACTTCACCCCATTCAGGTGTCTATTATTTTATTCTGGGCGAGCGATAGCGATCCTGTAATTAGAAAATATCGGCCTTCGGCTGTGACATTTTCTATCAAAAAATTTACAAATTTAGCTTGAAGGGGGTCTGGGTGGCTATTTTTTTAGTTACAAGGAAGCCGGAAAGGCATTATTGTTAGCCTAGGGGACAAACTAGAGTACATTCCTCAATAATGGCAAAAACAAGCAAAATTCATAATATTTAAACAACCCCCAAGACCTCGGGCCAGATAGTGTTAAGATTGTGGCTATTTGGGTTGTAGCCATTTTAACCTGCTTCCGTTCCATCAACATGCTGCACAATTTGAGATTTCTGCTCTCCTTCCAATAGCAAGCGTGTAGCCTGTGACTGTAATGTAAAGTATACTCTTCTAAAGTTACTGTCATGCCCCACAGGTTGGCATGAAAAGAGAGCAGAAAGAGGACTTCTGGAACGACCTGATCAGTGTCGTTTCGGGCCTCTCTTTGAATGATACTGCAGTAGTAGGTGGTGACCTTAATGGGCATGTGCTGATTGGTACAAGAGTGTGCATGGAGGAAAAGGGTACGGCAGAAGAAATCTAGGAGTCCTTGAGTCTGGAGTCTTGGGTTGTACTCAACATGGTTGTGTGTAACACCAAGTTTAAGAAAAGGTCGAGTCGTCTGATCACATACTGTTCTCGGGGCACCAGTAGCCACATAGATTACTTCTTGGTGAACAAGAAAGACTGTAAGTGGTTCAGAATATAAAGATCATCCCGAGCAAAGATTGTACTCCTAACATAAGCTCCTATTGTGTGACATGACCTTAAGGCGAGATCCTGTGTGCAAGAAGGTTTACTGTACATGCCATTAAGGAAAGTGTGGTTGTTGAATAAATCAGAGAATAGAGGGAGAGGTTTAGCAGCGAGCTGGAGGAAATAGATAGGAATATCTATTCGGCTAAGCCGAATGATGTAAAGAGCCAATGGAACTGCCTTGAACATGGCGTTTTTGTTGCCACTGACTAAGTCTATGGTAAAACTAAGGGTCCCCCCCCCCCCCAGGCTTAAGATCTCCTGGTGGTGGAATGACGAGGTTGAAAATGCAGTAAAGGAGATAAGATGCTTCAAAGCATGGAAGAAAGGAGGCAGTAGGAAGGAATATCTGGCAGCTAAACGAATTGCAAAAAAAAAGATGCGCCTGGTGAAAGTTCAGAGAACTGCTACCATTACTAACTGAGAGAAGACTCCCTATCCCCTTGAATGGAAAGGTCTATGCTTCATGTATTAGAAATGCAATGACATATGCTTTAAAAAGTGGCCTGTCAAAGTGGATGATAGCAACAGAATAGAACATAACGAGATAAGAATGGTAAGATGGATGTGTTAGGCCAAACTGCAAGGTAGGATATTTAGTGAAGAGCTGAGGAGATGGTTAGGTATACAGACTTTTCAAGAGTATCAATGATGAGATGCGTACTAGCAGGCTTGGATGGATGAACTAAGTTGGGTGAAAATAGGAAAGTCTGTGAACGTGGAGGGAGCTGCAGCAAGGGGCAGACCAAGAAAGACATAGAGTCAGACCTTACGATCTGGTCTTGAATTTAAAAAACCTGTTGTTGTTGTTGTTGTAGTTACCCAGACTGTCTGGCCGAGCAGTCCCGAGTCCGGTAGACTGAAGCCATCTAGATGCTCGGGTCCCCGAAGGGGTCAGGGAGAGATGAGATCTATCTCTTGAGAGGGCAGCAGGGAAGGGGATTATCAGCCCATGGGTTTACAACCACGGGCCAATGCCCCCAGCGTCCGCAACCCACCTTGCAGTGCCACCCAATCAGGCGATCTCGCCAGCACCTAGAAGGAAAAGTAGTACAGAAACGGCTAAAGTTGGGTAGAGGATGCCAAACCTCACTCTGGATAGGACCTGTTAAGTGAGGCAGCTCTGAACAGAGCTGCCTGGAGCGCCACCATTAGGACGTGAGACCAGAACCGCACTTTGTGTGGTGCACTCGGTATTTAAATTTATGTATGTACTGTATTGTATATGTATGTAGCTATACCGTATGTTATGTTTTAATCAACTAGCAACTGTATAAGAAATTACCATATGAAGTTGGTACTTTTCTACATACTACTGTTTATGCATGGTCATTATATACAGCTACTGACAAATGTTTGTGAGCTCTTGCACCCAAATACATCCATTTAGATTGATGTTCAGATCAAATCAGCTACATATTAATGGATACATATTACAAATTTATTAATGTTTAGCTGATTTCATATGAACATTAATCTAAATGGATGTATTTGCATAAAGAAAATCGTAAGAGCTCACAAACATTTGTCAGTAGCTGTAGGCCCTACATGTGGGATTCAGCAGATATGCTGGCAATTGTATGTGTATAGCTAGCCAGCCGGCTGGTCGAGTGGAGTGGAGTCGAGTGGAGTGGTCTTGACTTCATGCTCAGAAGGTCGGGCGTTCGCGCCGCGCGGGTATGAAGGTTTTTACCATTAAACCAGTTAGTTACTGCCTCCATGAGAAAAGGGATGGGATAATGTTCTCTGTTTTTTTTTTTTTTTTTTTTTTTTAAGAGACAATGAATGGAGGAAGGAAAAACACAGATAAAACAAAAAGGTCCATGTGCCTAAAGGCATCCTCCATTCATAAAATGTTTGTAACAACTGGATTTAAACATTTGTTGATTGTAAGTTTGTGGAAAGCAATTCGAGGGAAGTGAATTCCAAAGAGTAGTAGCTCTGGGGATAAATGAATTCTGATAAGCAGAAGTTCTGCATTGTGGAGGAGAAAGTGTAAATTCATGGGCGCTCTCAGCTGCCCTAGTTCTACGGGGAAAGATGTGGAGAGGCGGCACAATTGAAGCAAGTTCCTCGGAACAATTGCTGTGAAAATATCTGTAGAATAATGCAAGGGATGCAACGTTTCTTCGTATGGCTAATGTAGGAAGGTCCTGTGTGATTGCAGGGTTATTGATTAATCTAATAGCTTTATTTTGAATTTTGTCCAACTGCCTCAATGCAACCACTCCACTTCCACCCCACAGAGGTGAACAGTAATCCATCTGAGAGCGCACATGACTTTTATATATTACGGCCAACTGCTCGTCAGTGAAGAATTCTCGAACTCTGTACAGGAGTCCCAGTTTTTTTAGAGGCATTCTTAGCAATGCTTCTAACATAATGTGTCCAGCTCAAGTTAGTAGTTAATGTTACACCGAGAATGTCAATACTAGGGGAAGTGGGAATATTTACATCATTAAAAAATATATGGGAGTCAGTGAGATTCTGTCGGTTAGAAAATTGAATGTACTTGGTTTTCTGTGCATTAAAGGAAACTAGATTCTCTTGTCCCCATTCATTAATTCTAGAAAGGTCCTGGTTCAGAGAAATTGCAGTGTTTATTTTTGAATTTATAAGATCGGGTTGGGTGAAAGAATTGGTAAATGTGAAGGAACTGTGGAGTGTTGAGTCATCTGCGTAGGAATGTATTGGATTATGAGTGGTAGATATGAGATCATTGATATGAATGAGGAACAGAGTTGGGGCCAAAACTGATCCCTGGGGAACACCAGCATTTATTGAGTGAAATTGAGAATAAAGGCCATCTACCATTACACGTATTTTTCTGTTATGAAGATAAGAAGAAATTAGTGGAACTAATGATGCAAGGCCGTAGTGTGACATCTTCGACAATAAGGATTGATGCCAGACTCTATCAAATGCCTTTGATATATCCAGTGCTATTGTATGTGTTTCACCATGTTGGTCTGTAGCTTGGTTGATTTGATGCGTAAGAAGGCAAAGAATGTCTGCAGTTGATCGACATCGTCTAAAACCATATTGCCTATCACTGATTAATTACTGTTGGCTATTACAGCACTATTGAATCACGAAGGAGATAAATTGTGCTTGATAAAAGACCTACTATTATTATCATCATATTAACACCTAACTGGCGGTACCCGTCATATGACGGGCGGCATTCTGAGCACATTAGGGGCTCTAAGAGAGAGTATGTGCGTTGGGAGGATGATAGGCGGGCTCTGACCGTTCGGCACTACCACGGTGCCTCTACTGAGACCGCCACTGCGACATCCCACACACTCGGCCTCGCGAGACCAGGAAAAAACTGGGGAAATTACCTAATTTTTGGGTTTTTCACCTTCGGTTGCTCGATCGCTACAGGATAACCCGTGGTCGTACAAGGATGATTCAGGTGTCATTGGAAAGCTCTATTATCGCCCTTTCACGGATGCATAATTGTATTACGCTCTGGCTCTTCTTTATGCATGAAAAAGAGCATGGAATGAAGCTCGTTTAGGGTAAATATGCCCGCTTGGCAGGTAGTAGATGTTACAAACGGCCCCGATTTTGGGGGGTTAAAAACATTCTTAACCAGTGTGTGTCTCCCCCTAGGTGTGGTCTAGCAGCAGAGGTGACGTGGGCCCTGGACGTGCTGAATATATTACTATTTGACGACCAGACGGTAGTGTACTTCGGTCTACAGCACCTCCCAGGACTGCTGGAGGCTCTTATAGAGCACCTCAGACGCGGCCTCATCAACATGTTTGATATCTGTTCAGAGCTGGAGTTGGGCCGCGATGACGAGGCCACCGGCGCTAATAAGAGGGTCAAGGTAATATTTAGATAGTCATGGTTATACTGATTAGATAGTTGTATAGTTATACAAATGACAAAAAGAGTTACATCATTACTATGATTTGAAGAACAGAATTCTAGCTAAATATAGTTTAGTTTTACTGTGTATCTGTACTGTACATAAAATTAAACAAAATGGGAAAATACAATGGAAGCCAATAATAATTTGACCTGCAGTATATTGGAGCAACAAAACTACACAAGCATTGAAGGTGGTGAAGGTGAGAGTTCTAAGGTATAGTTATAGTCCATGTATTAATGTTGATATCGTTCTAAACACCAATAACCCCCCAAATGAAATTGTTGAAAGTATGTGATCCTCCCAGGATTCGAACCCAGGATATCACATACAGAACTTACACGCTCTAACTATTTCACCATCAAGACAGTTAACCCCTACTATACCAGCGACAGCGCACAGCTGTCAATAAAAAAGTGACTTACCAGTACCAGCGACGGCTCTCAGCCGTTCTGCATGTTCTGCTAATATCTAGCTGGAGCTGCTAACAGGACTTGGATGCACTGCTGTGAGGAGTTGGTAACACTTATCATGGTTCTTCTCAGCTAGTCCGGACAGCGGGCCGGCTGACTCAGTTACCCACCAACTCTTGAGCTGAGAAGATGTTGTCTCGTTGTTTATAGCAACAACTCTGGTACTGGAGGGTACACTTATATCTACTATGATTTGGTACAGTAGGGGTTACAGGTACAGCACATGACCACGGTTCATGTCCATTTATATAAGAGACGGACACATAATAGAGGAATACCATGTAAATCAGTTGTACTTGAGTCTGCTGGAGGCCCTCATACAGCTTCTCCAACACAACCTTATCAACATATTTGATATTGGGACAGATCTGGAGCTGGGCCGCGACGATGAGGCCACCGGCGCTAATAAGAGGGCCAAGGTCTGAGTTATAGACTTTGTTACATACAGTTACATACACTCAAAACCAGGCCATTAAAACTAATATGAAAGTATAGATATTTATGAGATAGTTATATACCGTACCTGTAGCTACATTGTGGGTCAAAATTAGTTAAATTTAGTTTTACACTGATACATTTACAGAGAAAAAAATGTCATGAATCAAGGGACATATAGGTACATCCCCTCATTGGTGATGGGGAGGCCTTGGTTCTGCTCTGGGACAGAGTTCATAAATATTATCCACTCATATCTTACTGCATGTAATAAATAATATATGTTCGGGACAAGAAATGTATCCAATTATAAAAGAAACCGTAATATTGTCGTGCTTGTATACAATATGCTTCAGTGTGAGGTTAAATTTAGGCTCTTAACCCTTAAAGAGCGGCTCACCACATAAGTCGAGTTGAAAAAACTGGCAAAAAACGGGTGAAAAAAGGGTGGAAATCGAGTGAAAATGGGTGGGATAGTAATGATCCATACGTCCGACATCTGTGGCCTCCCGGCCCACACTAACTCCAGTTCCCCCACCGCGCGGGAGGATGACAGTGTAACCAATAGTTCGCTAAAAGTGAGCAAGGTAGCAAAATCCGCTAAACTTCCATCTTCGAGGTAACACTGTCAGTGCTCCACGAGTGCTACGTAGCTGTATGTGGCGTCATTGTGTAGCGATTTCCACCTAGTTTTCGGCGCAATACAGTTCCTTTCATACTGATGGTTGATATAGCAGTCAGAACGGCCTGAAAAGGCCCAAAACGGCCACAGAGGGCCCGCTAAGCAAGGGTTAAATGACAATATCAAGCTCATTCACTGGGAAATATAATCATCAATATACAGTATGTGGGTCAAAGTTTAAATTTAAATAAATAGATACATAGTCACCAATAATTAAGCTAAGATACTTGACCTGGGTTATTTAAAGATGCATAGAGTTATCAGTAGAATAGTCTTGGTGAGAGTTCTGTAGGTGTATGTTTTAATCGATTTTAGGAGTATAGTTGGTTGTTGGAAGGAACATAATAATTGATATTGGTTCAGGGGTAATTTATCGAGAGGACTTTCCTAGTGGTTAAGGCCCCATTAATTGCTCTTTCCATTCACATATGCATAGCCTACGTGAGTTGCAGTTGGGATGTGTGTACATGCTTAGATTGATATGCAGGATTCGAAGTTGCATAATAAATCGTAGGCAGTGTCCACCATTCTTTAACTGTCTTCGTGGTGCGATGCATAAGGTGTTGATTTTCGGTGTGAGCATCCTGGATTCGAATCCACGGACTGCCACATGTGTTTGTAAATTTCATTAATCGATTTTAGGAGTATAGTTGGTTGTTGGAAGGAACATAATAATTGATATTGGTTCAGGGGTAATTTATCGAGAGGACTTCCCTAGTGGTTAAGGCCCCATTAATTGCTCTTTCCATTCACATATGCATAGCCTACGTGAGTTGCAGTTGGGATGTGTGTACATGCTTAGATTGATATGCAGGATTCGAAGTTGCATAATAAATCGTAGGCAGTGTCCACCATTCTTTAACCCTCCAGCCCCGGCTACGCATTACATAAATATTCCCCGAAACCCGGGTGTTTTGGCCGAAAAACGTCTAGGCTAGGCTACCGTATATTTGTTATTCTGACTACTTCCCGCATTCCCACGCATGCCCAAGCGTAGCTGTGTTATTTACCTGTAGAATGGCGTTAAGTAGAGCTCTCTAAGTCAACTGGTTGAGTTGTGATGATGATTTCATTGGAGATAACTTTATGGCAAAAACAGCCACTTTACACTACTTTCCGATACTTAACAACAACATACAGGCACACACGAACAAGCGACGCTCTCCTTCTTGTGGCCGGAGATGCGGGGCGTCGGTCCAACCGGCTGTTGTTTACATGCGTCGGACCGACGCCTCGCACACCAAGCTCACAGGCTTTGACCTCATGGGTGTTTAAGAGCCCTTCCGGGTAGCTCGTGTATGCTTTTTTATGGGCGTTCAAGAGCCCTTCCGGGAACAGAGGGTTAACTGTCTTCGTGGTGCGATGCATAAGGTGTTGATTTTCGGTGTGAGCATCCTGGATTCGAATCCACGGACTGCCACATGTGTTTGTAAATTTCATTAATTGATTTTAGGAGTATAGTTGGTTGTTGGAAGGAACATAATAATATATACAGTCAGGTCTCGATATACAGTACGCTGTTAATTCACACCGTGTACATATCCGTTTATATCAAAACTGTGTTTTAGAAATTACAGGCCTTCTGGGAATTAATTAATTTGTTCGAGCCACTTTCCCAAAGTCCCCCTTTTGACTCTGCTGCTCTTTCCAAAACACCCAATTGTAATCAAGTTTCCATCCAGTGAGTCAAAATATATAAATCGAAGTCATCAAACTATCACTCATTTTTGTATTCATTATTTTTTGTTTTCTCTATATGCCAACTACTCCCTCTCTGGCATAGTCTGAGAGCCTGTACATTCACCGCTCAACACGGTGAAGCCCATGAGGTCTTTTTCCAGTCTAGGAAGTGAGAAAAGTGAAGCACGAGCTACAACCAGCTTTCGCCAACCTGCCATCGCAGACGCGAGGCTCTTGGTTGCCCACTCATGGCTCGAAGTAGTCCCACTTCTGAGGCTGCTTCGCCTTTATGCTTCACTGTCTCACCTCCTCATATTACTCTTACATATTACTCTATTCAGTACATTGCCCAATATACAAAGTATATAATTATGATGAATAAAACATAATATATTAGGCCTACAGAGACATATGGCAAGGATCCGAAAGTCCTTGCCATATGTCTTTGTAGGCCTAATATATTCTGTTTTACTAATCATATATACTTTAAGTTTATCTTTGACCTAACCCTTGTTAACATCCCCCAGGCGGAGCAGCACGACTCGTCTGACCGTCCGTGGTACCTGCGGCCGCCCCCGTCCCCGACCCTGGATTTGGACCTGGGGCGCCTAGAGGACTCTGACCCGGCCAGCAAGGACCCAGTGCTTCACGATGGACCCGACTTCACCCTCATCACCAAAACTGGGAAGAGCGTGAAATTTGTGCGTCGCGACGGGGAACTGTTTCTGCGCGAAGGTGTGCGGGAGTGGGACAAGTGGGAAGGGTTCAGTTCTGGCGTGGATACCTGGTCAGTGGGTGGAGGAGAGTGCACCGCCCACATTATCTGCACTATGCAGAGTACCGTGCCCCCTCTGGTATTCACAAGGTTACTTCCGGGACAGGATGGGCAGGTGAGAGATACGGCTAAACTGGTGGAGGTCAAGGAAGGGGTCAAGAAGGAGGAAAAGAAAGAGGTGGAGGAGGAGGACGAGGAAGAGGAAGAGTCTGAAGAGGAGGAGGAGATGGAGTTAGGGAATGGTGTGATGGAGAATGAGAATGGTAGTGTAGAAGGGGTGAGGGAAGTGATGGCGTTTAAAAAGGAGCCGGGGCTGGAGATAGGGGAAGGGAAGAAAGACCGGGTGGTGGAACTCTTGGCGGAGATGAAGGAAAAGAAGATGGAGGACCTTATATCTAAAAAGTGCGACAACTCCAAAGATAACGAGTCAGCTGACAAACTGTTCAGTCAAAGAGTTAATAGAGTAAACAATTTGAGGAAGAGCAAACTAGATGAAATATTTAAGAAATTAAAGAAGGAGCCCATTGAGGAACCTAGTGACAATAAAAATAGTGTTAAAGAGACAAAGGACGTGCCGTGCGCGGTGAAAAAGGAGAGCGAAACGCTGGACACTAGTGCAGTGACAGTGAAAAAGGAACCAAGTAGTGATAAGATGGAGGATGAGGAGATGGTAGATGGAAATTTGCTGCCTCTTCTCCCGCCTCCCACCCGACAGGAGAGGTTAGAGCGTCGTGAAAGTGCAGGGTCACGACGGGAGAGCTCCAGTTTCAAGCGGCCCCACGAGGACTTGGAAGAAGAGTCATGGGGTCCAGACGAGGCTTCGCTCAGCACCACCACCGAGGGACAGGACTGGCTGGCACGTCGGGTCATCTGTGTCGGCACCGTCATCCGTAACCTTTCCTTCATCCCCGGGAATGAGGACATCATGAGCAAGTCGGCCTCACTGTTGGCTCTGCTGGGTAAGACGATCCTGCTCCACCATCAACACCCTCACCGCACTCCCTCCACCGCCCATTATGACCGTGATGAGGAGGCGGACCTCAGTGACTGGTGCTCCTCCCTGGCCCCTGACACGCACTGGTGGTGGCCGTACCTCCACCATGTGCACGAAAACACCTTGGTCACCCTGTCTAACATGGCCGGAAATCTTGACCTGTCGGTGTACCCTGAGGAGATTTCTAGGCCGCTGCTCAATGGTCTCCTCCACTGGGCCACGTGTCCAGCCTCCTACGGGCAGGACCCGTTCCCCGGGGGAGGCACCACCATCCAGTCGGCCCTGTCCCCGCAGCGGCTGGCCCTGGAGGCTTTGGTGAAGCTGTGTGTGCTGGACCAGAATACTGACCTAGTCTTGGCTACCCCGCCCTTCAACCGTCTGGACAACTTATGTGGCCAGCTCACCCGGTTCATGTGTCGGGGTGAAGACCAGGTGCTCAGAGAGTTCTCCATCAATCTCCTCCACTATTTCTCGGCCGCAGACTCCGGCGTGGCGCGAGTCATAGCCATGCAGAACGGTTGCGTCTCCCTTCTGGTGGCGTTCATCGAGGAGGCAGAGGCGGCGGCAATGAATGTGGCTAATGTTCAGGGCGTGAGCGCTCTGAAGGAGAACCCCGAGCTGATGGGCACCAGTCTGGACATGGTGCGGCGGTCAGCCAACACTCTCGTGCATCTCTCACGGGTCCCAGCCAATGCCAGGGTCATCTCCAGCACTGAGAACAGACTGCTCACGCTGGTTATGAGTCAGATCCTGGACACCTATGTGGCCTCACAGCTCTCACAGGTGCTCTTTAATGTGGCAAATGTCCAAATTGATATCTCATACCCTCCCCGTTCCCGATCCCCTAAGACACAAAAGAAGGCCGCAGCACAAGCAACCGCGGCCGAGGAGACTAAAGCGGGCGAGGCTGTGCCAACTCCAACTCCAGATGAAACTGTAAATGCCAAGTCACCAAAAGACCAGCCAGGTAAGCCATCTCCGGCAGCCCCGATCACTAACCATGATTCAGCCGCCAGTGACAGTGAGGCGACAAAGCCTAGCACAGCCCCCTTTCCAACCCACACTACCACTACCACAACCACTACCGCCTCAACCACCCCAACCACCCCTAACACCACTACCACCATAGCCCCTCCTGTTTCTGTCCCCTCTAACCCCCCAGCCAGCACCAACTCTATCCTAGCGCCTCCCTCCACCAACAACACTCCCTCTACCACCTCCACCCCAGCACACCCCAACACCAGTCTCACTCTAGGTAAGCTCCCCCCTCCTTCTATTACCACCACCACCCCTGCCCTCCCTACTACTGTCCTCCCCTCCACCTTACCTCTAACTTCTGCACCAACCCCCAACCCCCTCCCTAGTGCCCCCAATGCACCCCTCTTCGCCCCGCAGCTGTCCCTCTCAGTGAAGCCCCCCAGTGGACCGGCTCAGGTGGCCCCGACCCCCGACGTGACCCCAAAGTGCGAAGCTCCGACCCCCGCCCCGGTGCCCTTGGAAGCCCCGGCAACCAACTCCTCATCTTAGTAGCGGGCGGCGTGAGTGAGAGCGAGAGCGGGTGTGGTACAAACTGTGTGGTGGGGGGTGGTGTGGTGGCTCCCCCCTAGGGTCCTCCCCCCCGGTCCCTGGGCCCATAAGAGTCTCAGTCGGGCCCTGGAGCGGACCACCTCAGTGATATTGAGTCCTACCATGCATTAGGACTCCCAGTGTTGTGTACAGTAACTAAAGTAAGATGATGTGTGTCCTGCTCTGAGCAGCGTCTGTGAATTATTCTAAAAAAAAAGTGCGAATGTAGCCAGCAAAGAAGTCTGTGAAAGTCTGTGTATTTGTACTTTTCAATGTACAGAAGTCTGTACTCATCTCAGCTGTATTTCTTGGATTTAAAGAAAGTTGTAGAAAGAAAAGTATTCAGAGAAGCTGTGATTTCTTATCCTTTTGCTAGTTCTTAGTTACAGTACTTGGTGGATATGGAAAAGTTAAAATCCTTAATTATGACATTTGAATTTAGATTCATATTTTGTATATACAGTATATATTTACAATGCAAGCAATAAATTATCCTTCAATATCACCCAACCCTTTTGCCTTATCAACCCCATCAACACGAGGTCAACTACCATCTCTAGAAGTTACTGTAAATTACCATGAAATATTTATGTACAGTATGTCACTGGCTTGGCAAAACAAATCTGTGTACAGTATCGCAAAGCCCACAAAAACACTGATAAATATATATACTTTTTTGTATAATAAATAAATACTTGTCGGCTACCACTTCCTGTGCAAAAGAATGTCATATTAATTCATTTGTTTTTAAATGTGCCAATAGGTTGATAAATATACTCGATTATCTCAGAAAAGTTGATGGAACACATATAAACAATATTTGAGACTGAGCCATTTGACAAAGTTTCACTGATGAAACTATAAGCAAAACAACACCAATAAAGTGCTCCTCAAATGGTTTTATATTCTTAAGGGGGCCAGCCTCGCTTTTTTTCTCTTTCTCTCCCTTTCTCTTTGGCTTGTATCCATTCGGCCCCATTCAGCCTACTGTTTTAAGACTTTTACCCCCATCCAGGTGTCAATATTTTCCTGGTGAGCGGTAGTGAGCCACCATATATATATTTTTGTTTTGACAGCAAGCTAAATTTGTACACGTTTCGATAGAAAAATTTCTCCGGCAAAGCCGGATTTCTCCATACAATGCTGGCTTGCTGTCGCTCACCAGGAAAATATCGACACCTGGATGGGGATAAACGTCTATAAAACAGTTGGCTGAATGGGGCCAAATGGATACAAGCCAGAGAAAGGGAGAGAAAGGGAAAAAAATCAGGTGACCCCCCTTAAGCATATGACAGCTCATTTAGCCGGCTCACTGAAGAAACTTAGGCTTGATGGGCAGCTGAGGGGAGCGTGATTGTCAACTACCAAACCTGTATTTTATCTTGTGTCGTCCCAGTTTTGGTTTGTTTGTTTTGCAAGTTTTACATTATTTATCTTTTCCTCCATCCACCAAAAGTCTTATCTGACCTTGCCTCATGTAAACAGCACTAAAGTAGCGACTGTATTAATATCGCCACCGCCATGTACAGTTTGCCGCACATATTCTATTCCGTTGGGGTCGTGATTTGGCAACGCTGCACCCACTTCCCCAACCCCCCTCCCTCGCTCCACCTACCTTCCACCCCAACTTTCCTCCTTCCCTTCCACTATTGGTAGGAGGTGGAGTGAGGGAGGTGGGTGCGGCTATGCCAATTTACGATTTGCTGGGATGGTTGAGAAATGGAATATGTGCGGCAAACTGTACAAACTATAGCCATAAATATTGCACTGTCTTTATTTTACTTGAAATAATACCTAATCAAAGTTAACTAATTAGCACTAGTGGCAACTTTAGTGCTCTTAAGGGGGGTCACCTGCTTTTTTCTCTCCTTTTCTCTCTTTCTCTGGCTTGTATCCATTCGGCCCCATTCAGCGTGATGTTTTGGGACGTTTATCCCCATCTAGGTGTCAATTTCTAACTGGTGAGCGATAGCGAAACCAGCATTGTATGGAGAAATCCGGCTTCGCCGTAGAAATTTAGCCTGCTGTCAAAAACATTAAACAAAATATACTGGCTCGCGGTATCGACAACTGGATAGGAGTAAGCGTCTTAAAACAGTAGGCTGAATGGGGCCGAATAGATACAAGCCAGAGAAAGAGAGAAAAGGAGAGAAAACAAATCCTGTGACCCCCCTTAATGTTGGCATACTGTGCCTGGATACTCAAAGCCGCCCTAAGTTACAGCGAGGTGAGAGGCATAACAAACCCAAGGCATTATGAGCTGATTCTTTGCCTTATAACTGGTTCACACTCAGGGAAACTAGACATAATAGTTATAAAATCCAGTTATGACTTGATTAGGAGTATTAACCCCTTCTGTACTGGAGACATCTTTTAACTTTATTCTGGCTACTATTAGACGATTTAATTCAGTTTCAAAAGAGCCTCCAGCAATTACTAGGCTTCGAACTATCTTAAATAACCCTTTTTACTACCACAGATCTTTCTTCAGCTGCACAAAATTGTCTAAATATAGCTAGAATAAAAGGGAAAAGACGTCACCGGTACGGAAGGGGTTAACGGCTTCTGTACCGGTGACGGCTTTTGAATTTTATCAGCTATATTTAGACCATTTTGTGCAGCTTAAGAATGATCTGTGGTAGTAAAAAGGGTTGAGTGGGATAGTTCAAAGCCTGTTCATTGCTGGAGGCCCTTTTTAAACCGAATACAATCGTCTAATAGTAGCCAGAATAAAGTTAAAAGATGTCACCGGTACTGCACGGGTTAATGGTACAGTACTGTACTAGAATTAAGATGTCGGACTTTAGGGTACAACGATTACGAGGGATATAAGGCATGGTTAATGTTTTGAGTATCCAAGCCCTGATATGGTTAAGCTTTGTAACAGTAACTGACTGCCTTATGTGAAATACTTAAGGTTATTGCTAGATTATGCTGGTGAAAATACACGCAAATTAACAAACATATTATTTTTTATGTTATCTAATATTTAATGCTGCCAATGGATAGATTTCCATCCTGCCAATCTGAAAAAATATTTGTTGATGGATTTTTCTCATTTAACCCGTTCAGTACCAGGGACATCTTTTTCATTATATTCTGGCAATGATTAGACAATTTTATTTAGTTTAGGAAGGATCTCTAGCAATAATAAGGCTTCAAAATATCTAAACCGACCCTTTTTACTACCACAGATCCTTCTTCAGCTGCATAATATCGTCTAAATATAGCTAGAATAAAACATAACATACGTCGCTGGATCTGTGGTAGTTTAAATGGTTGGTTGAGATAGTTTGAAGACTTATTATTGCTAAAGGTCCTGCCTAAGCTGAATAAAATTGTCTAATTGTTGCCAGAATATTGTGAAAATGACGTCCCTGGTACAGTATGGGTTAAACCAGACCAATATATTTTATGGTGAAAATGATATTTGGTAACAGTATTTAGTTTCTTCTACAGTGCTATTTACAGTACAGGACCAAGGTTTGCTATAGTCTATTTCCTGTAATTAGGCCAGAAATCATGACCCTCTGTCCTCTGTAACTCAAAAAGGGCTAGAGCAAATTGGCTGTAAATTTCCACATCTATTCCTTGACTGACTCTTCCCAAATGGTAGAAATATTAGCTCGATTACTGTAGTCGTTTTTGAGTTACAGAGGTTAGGGGTCATGATTTCTCACCTACTTACAGCTAATAGACTATAAACAATGTACAGTATTATTAAAAGTCATCGCAAATGGAAGAGATTCTCACAACCCTTAGGCGATAATTTATTTGTATGTCCGCCTACTTGTGGTCCCTATAACTTGTACGTTGGAGAGTAAATCCAAAGCCTGTATTGTATACTGGAATAGTTTATGGGGGCAGTTGAAAAAGAGCATCAGAGTCCGAAGGTAGGTTTATTCCACCTCAGCTTAGGTATCTCAATTTCTCCATGCTTGAAGGTGTGCTCTCAAGTTAAATTAAAAGTCAAGCTACTGTACATTGACTTTAGTCCAAGAATCAGGTTGACAAAAGAATGCTTTTGTATTTATTTTATAAACGATGATCTCTCTATAAATGCTACCACGAATGATAGCTTTTATGGAGTGAACTTCTTTCACAGAAAAAAAAAAATTCGACCAGATTATTGAGCTAAAATCAACATAGTTTGACTTCTACTCTCTGTGGAGATTGCATTTCAAAACATGGACCACCTATGAACAAATTGGTATTCATCACAAATATTGCTACTACAGAGCCACCCCCAGCTATGGTGTATGTGCCTGTGTATACAGTAAACATTAACATTACATTACATAAACATTAGTGCTGCCCACTATATTACAACTGTCAACCTAAATAGCAGAACATTTGTTGCCAATTTTAATGTGCACATACTTTTCCAGCACCATTTCTGTTAGCTTTTGGAATGGTAATGGAGGTGGATTATGGATTATTTAAGGTAGTTAAATTCTAATGTAACTTTAAATTAGAAACTGCAATTGTCGAGTATTGCCAAATAATGATTGTACTACTTTTAATTAGAAACTGTACCGGTAATTGACAAGCATTGCCAAAAAAGGGAAGGAAAAACTTGTGTGATACCGGTTTAACTTGACACCAGCTTTCAATGCACTACAGCTCATATCTAATCATTAAAAATATCTTGCAAATGTAGGATGCTATAGTTTTTGTTAATGAATCTGCTTGTCCTTCCTCCCTTCACTTTTTGTAAATTAAATTAACTGGTTATTTCCAATGACTTTGATATCAAATAAATTTAGGATGAAATTTTTAGCTATGGGGTTTAAAAAAAGATAGGATGCGACATTTGTGCAGTGGCAAATATACAGTATTTCACTTTGAGTTAGCATATACTTTCGGGATTGGTATTAATTACGCAATGTAATTTGAGTATGCAGATTATTGGTCATGAGAAACTCCTCTATCAACACTTATGAAAGATGTGAAAATTATGATGCACTGCTACATGATACTCTAGGATACTTACACTCTTTCAGTCTTCGAGGACTTCTTTCCAAATTATTCTGGCTAACATTAACTGTGTTGGTGGTGTAACGGTTTAGATGCTTATGTTCTGGGTGTGGTATCCGGAGTTCGAATCCCGGGAGCACCATATGCTTTCATTGGTTTATTCAAGTACATTGGGGTTTGTAATTGATGATTAATGTTAAGAACGGGATGTTACTTAATTAGAAGATCTTGCTCAAGTTTAGAAGGACCTCTAGTAATGCAAGTTTGCAAGTTTTACATTTTAATCCATTAACTCTTGACTCCCACAATGCCTTCCTAAACTAAATAAGGCTACAGGATAGAATAACAAATGTTGAGGTGAGGAGACGTTTAGGTATAAAGAGTATTAGCGAGGTGATGCGTACAAGTAGACTGGGATGGTATGGACATGTGGAGAGAATGGATGAACAAAATTGGGTGAAAAAATGCAGGTCTGTGAT
This sequence comes from Paralithodes platypus, assembly GCA_032716605.1. Classification (NCBI taxonomy): domain Eukaryota; kingdom Metazoa; phylum Arthropoda; class Malacostraca; order Decapoda; family Lithodidae; genus Paralithodes; species Paralithodes platypus. Next base: position 2,152,813 of record CM064552.1, on the reverse strand, counting down.
TGTGGAGGTAGCTGCACCAAGGGGTGGACCGAGGAAGACCTGAGATCGGACTATACGTGCCGATCTCAAATCCAAGAACTTGACAAGTGAAGCAGCCCTTAACAGGGTTGCCTGGAACGCCGCCATTAGGACAAGAGACTGAAACTGCATTTATGTGTGGAGCACTCTGTCTTAAAATTTTATGTATGTATCTATCTATCTATCTATCTATTGCCGGACGCCTTACTCCCCTTACGAGGGTGGCCATACACAGAATGCCCCCAAGCGGACCTATTCCCTGTGAGAGGGACAACCCGAGCCAGTTTAGTGAAGGACTTACAGGATTGACCACTCAATTTAGGATCCGTCCGACTCCAAGGCCCTCTGTGTATCTTGTTAGCACTATTTTTTTTACAGTGGTGTTCGGCTAATCCATCCACTAACCTGCCTTACCCTTAGGTAAGCAGTACGGATTTGTATCAGGTTTACTCCCCTAGACAGGTTGCCAACCAAGGCTGACGAGTCCCATCCACCCGGATTTGTATAAGGTTGTCTCCCCTAGATGAGTTGCCGACCAAGGCTAACGAGTCCCATCCACCCGGATGTATGTATGTATGTATCTATCTATTGCCAGATGCCATAGTCCTCAAGGGGGTAGCCACAAATGAATATCCACCATGCACCTCTGTCAGTCTGCATCCCTCTTCCCACCTAACACCCCTTTCACTCCTACTGTACCTCTCAACTCCAGCCTCCCATCTCACTCGGTTAGCCTCTTTCTCTCTGCCTTTTCACCTCACTCTCATACCATCCTTTAGCCATTCTGTGTGGTGGTTTTGAATTTTATTATATGATTATATTTTGCAAAATCATTATTTCCACATAGTGATTTTGATAAGTTCTTTTTTGCCGAATTGCTAAAGCGACCATCAGTGCATTCTGGTGTGTTGTTACGAAGTGAGGATGATCCTTTTCATCTCGAAGAACCGAGGGCTGTACACCAGTAATCCTTCTCTGCTAGGTTGTATAACAAACTGGTGCTGTCCATGAGACGGTTGACCTCTGTTGACTCTTTTAAAGTGCAGCTTAAGACCTTTCTCTTTTTGAAAAGCTATGATCTTGATAGCGGCACTGTGAGAGAAAACTACAGAGTTTAGTGATTACTATTTTTGTTGATGGAGTTTGTATTAATGTGTTGCTAGCACTAGCGAATTTCTTACAAGGGCTGGTGCTTTTGAGAAAAAAACAAAAACATAATTATTATTATTATTTTATTGTGTGATTCCTGTTTTGGTTTGTTTGTTTTGCAAGTTTTACATTTCAATACTGTATATTGATTTCTCTATCTATTGCCTGACGCCGTGATCCCCGAAGGGGTGGCCACAAACAAAACGCCCCCATGCACCTCTGTCCCCAGTCAGTCAACGCCCCTCCTCCCAACCAGCACCGCCTTCATCCATATACTTCTTCACTCCATCCTTCCACCTCTCTTTCGGTTTACCTCTCCCTCTCTGTCCTTTCACCTCGCTCTCATACACCCTCTTAGTCATTCTCTCGCTTCCCATACGTTCCATATGGCCGAACCATCTCAAGGTGTTCCTTTTCACACTTTCCAGCACATCTACCTCCACACCCCACCTCGTTCTTACTTCCTCATTCGTCTGTCTATCCCTCCATGTAACTCCGTACGCACTTCTCAAGTAACTCATTTCCACCCCTCTCACTCAAGAGTGAGAGGGGTGGAAATGAGTGGAGTCTGAGTTTCTCCACCAGCGTCCATGCTTCGCTTCCGTAAATGAGTGTCGGGATTACCACACTGTCATGCAAGGACTTCTTCACTTCCATACTGACCACCCTATTTCTTGTTACTGCTTTCAGCTTTCATACAACCCTCTTCCCCGGTTGCACCCTCTCCCGCACTTCTTCATCCATAATCCCATCTTTACTCAGCACACTGCCCAGATACGTAAATGAGCTGACAATCTCCATACCCTGACCATTCAACTTCACTTCACACTGTGGCTTCACCCCTTTCGAAGACCATAACCTTGCTCTTCCCCGCATTTACCTTCAGATTCCGTTTTTCGCACACTGTTCCAAACATATTTACCAGACCCTGCAATTCCCATTCATTATCACTCATCAGAACTGTATCATCAGCAAACAGCAGTACAGGTAGCCTCCACTCGTTTCCCTCCCTTATCAGCGATACACCTACATCCACTGCTCTTTGTATTTATTTCAAGACTCCATCCATATATACAGTAAACAACCACAAGGACATCACACACCCCTGTTTCAACCCAACATTCAGATCAAAGAACTCGCTCTGATCATTCTCCAAACGTACTTCCGCCTTTGCACCCTCATACATGCTCTTCACTGCTTTCAGCAGCTTGCCATCTACTCCGTATATTCTAAGTACTTTCCACATACCTTCTCTATCCACTCTGTCATAGGCCTTCTCCAAGTCCATAAAGGCAACATACAGCTATTGTTGCTTCTCCAGATATTTCTCCACAACACATTTCAGGGTAAAAATATAATTTACACATCCTCTTCCCTTCCTAAAACCGCCCTGCTCGTCACCTATCCATTTCTCCGTTCTCGCTCTCATCCTCTCAATCACTACCCTGCTGTACACTTTCCCTACTACGCTTAGAAGACATATTCCTCGGTGGTTACCACACACTCCTCTTTCCCATTTACCCTTATATAGGGGGACTATTATGCCTGTCTTCCAGTCATCAGGTGCACTCCCCTTCTCCCATGCTAGTTTGCACCTTTTCCATACCCATTCGATCACTATCTCACCACCATACCTCAACATTTCCCCTCACACTCCATCTATTCCTGGTGCTTTCCCCAACTTCACTCTTTTCATGGATTCACACACTTCTGACCTCCTGATCCCCACCTCCTCCTCCACTACTTTTCTTCCCCCTCCCATACCCCATCCAACTATGTTTGCTGACACTTCATTCCTTACATTTAGCAACTGTAGACTGACACGTTTACTAATAGCCAGAATATGAAAAAGATCAGTTCGAATCCTGGGAGGATCATATTCTTTCATCAATTTAGTCAAGTGCATTGGGGTTTGTAATGAAGGATTAATGTTTAGAATGGGGTGTTCCTTAACCCGTCCAGCACCAGCGACGCGTCTGGCGCGTCGGCGATGTATGTAACGCACAGCCCCAGCGACGCGTCTGACGAGTCACGCTAATTGCTCCGACCGTAACCTCAGGTGTAGCCACTCGAGAGGGCTCAGATTTGTATGGGAACTGTGTACGTATCCCACGCAACCGTGCCGATGGTTGAAAACTCTCAAAGTCCACGTGAGCGCGCAATAACCTGGTTTTTTGGGGTAATTGCCTTCAATTTTTTACTCTTGTAAAATACGTTTTCGGGGGCTCTGTAGGACCATTCTTTAAGCTTTTTTTCGTGGTTTTTCCTTCATTCCTAACCCATTCGCTATTGTTTCTGGAATAAAACCATTTTTTGAAAACCGGCCGGGTTCTGGTGAACAAACATTACAAAACTAGCCGGGGCTCCACGGGTTAATGTATATAAACTAGGTTAGGCCATTTATTTGCAGTGATAGGAGTATCTGTATATGACGAAATTCGAGAGTTTACAAGATTCTATTCTCCCGGTGGCCATAACTGACCTACTGTACTTATTTTCACCATAAAACTGAACCACTTGGTCTAGTCTTCACCCATCGCAAGATAACAACGAGTACTTCTGCTGGATACATATATGACCTACGTTAGGCCATTTTTGTGCGTATTTATAAGCGCGCCAAAATCTTGAGAATTCAACTAAACATCTGGTTCCAGCGTTCGCGGGAAGGTTTAAATCACCATTCGTCGAGGGTTAATAGATACAGATTAAAAAGATGACGCCACATGAATGTGTTCCTACTCCATGATTATATGTATGGAAGTACTGTAATGATAGTACAGTATGAATGAGTATGTATGTACTCGGGCCCATTCCCCCCACCCTTTTTTTTCTTTCTGGGGGTGGCCGACTCGAGACAGAGCCCGAATAGGGACAACACAACACAACACAACAGAAAACAATTAACTCACAAAAAACAAATTCACACACATCTAGGTCACCCAGGAGAAGACTCAGAGACCAGGGATCACCAAGGTCCCTCCAGCGGTGACTGGACGACTCGGCCCATGGGACAACTCGGCTCGGACAGCTCGGCCCACTTTTGGACAACTCGGCCACGACGGCGAGACAACTCGCCCATTATTTGAGACAGCTCGGCCCCATGTTTTGCTATGGGGCAATTTGACTAGACCAGTCAGGATTAGGATGGGGAGAGCTAAGTGGAGGGTTTATGGGTGAGGCCATGTATGCAGCACCAAATCCTGTCCTCTGCGTATGCGCGGCCTTTTCCCTAATATTTTTATTATGTTATTTAGGCTCAACTGTTAGGTTAATTTAAGTTAAGTTAGGTTAGGTTAAGATAATATAATAGTATAAAGGAAACAAAATCGTGCCAAGGGGCCTAAGATTCTCACGCATGCGCAGAGGACAGAATTTGGTGCTGCATACGTGGCCTCCCGTTTATGGCGTGTGTGTAATGTGGGCGAAATGTTCGTTTATTGTATTATTATGTCATCGGCTAGATCTCCCAATTCATAATGTGTAGGTTAGGTTAGGTTAATTAAGAGTTGTCTCGTAATTAACACGGGGCCGAGCTGTCTCGTTTTTACTGGGCCGAGCTGTCCCGTGGGCCGAGTAGTTTAGCATCCCCCCCGGCCCCCGACCACGCGGAGAGGTTCCGGTCTCGGCAGGCAGACATGCAGCGAGCCGAATCCGCAAGCCCGTCCACTACACTTCCAGGCGCACCCTTCATATACACCGGCTCCCCGGCCAAATGACCAGTTTTTGGACTTTTAAAAGTCCTCTGTAGCCCAAACTTTAAGTCCTAGGGAATTCTACTTGTGCCTATCGTGACTTATGAGTGTCCACGATAGACCTTTCTATTTCCAGTTGGGATTGGTTAAAAATGGGATCTATAATTCTGTATATACACAAAGTATCATGTAAAGTTAATTGGGTTTGTATATCAGATGAATAATATATAAGGGGTAATTAAGGTATAGGCTATGGTGTACATTTATTCTATAAAGAGTTAAGGTTTAATTCTAGTTTCGCTTTCACAGCATACTCATCAATTTCTATGGCTACTTTAGAGTTGTCATATACCATACTTAATTCCTATATTATGTCCAAAGCGGCGGAAATGCATTATAAGGAATTATACCTACTGTAAAAAAAAAAAAAAAAATCTCCCCATATGCGGCACCATAGCTATTACATAATACTAGGTTAGGTTAGGTAAGGTTGTTAGGTTAGGCTAATGTCGTTAATGTAGTTTATTATCATTATATTACGTCTTTTACCCTGCAATTTCCCTGATCTTCATAGTTGGTCGGGAAGCTATGCCTTTACAACGGCGCCTCCCTTTTGTCGCAGTGTACGTGAAACTAGAATTTTACCAGAGTTAATTTGAGAATATAGTATTCCATAAGTATTAGGTACTATTTAATATAGTAATTAAAATAATATGAGGAACGTTAGCAGCATCGAGAATGATTGCGCATGTCTAGCTTCACTTGTTACCAAGCTGACGTTCAAAGAATTCTCCCTATAAAGGGTGCCACTCCATAACAACAACCCTTACCAGCAATACCGGCGATCGGCCACATCTATCGTCCCATATGTTAAACATCCCAGCACCTACTATCCATCAACATGCTCCAATAACCAGCTAAGTCTATATATATTCACTGGTGGCCATTATAATATCTATAGACGATATATAGCATGTGAATTAACAACAAAGGTGAGACGATCTCAATGCTTCCCCCTTATGCTGATAATCCAATCCCTTTACTTGTCTTGTAACTACTTCCTAAATCCACTATACGATCCTAAGCCTTGACAGTAAAGTATGGTGCCGTAAATCAGGATATAAGTATAGCCTATATGCCTTATTAATTAATATACTGTACCCCATTTTTGTGTTTAACCTAGGCCTACTTGTGGCTGGGCGTCTTGGGCCTGCTTTTACCATCCCTGCTTTCTACTTTCTAGTGCTAGGCTATAGTTTACACACTAGCCAATGATTCGAGGGTCTGGGGGGGGGGGGGGGGGGGGACGGTATTGGCGAGAATTTTGAGCCGTCCCATCGCACAATAAACACCCGTTACCTAAAGTTGCGGTGATTGGACACTCTTATGTCAATAGATTTGAACCGCCACCACCAGGGGGAGGTACGAGACCCTATTCCCACGATTTTACAATGCCCCCCTGTTCTATCCTCAATATGTTTAGCCAAATAATTTATTTTAGGCTACTGGCTAACTCATTAACTACCGTATCGCCAAATATATCGTTACCTCAGACTATCAAGAATGTGAGATCCGGACGAAACTTTACAAGACTATCGAAGGCTGGCGAATTACGGATTGAATCCACCCCACTTTGTGCCAGAAAGTTCAGCTGGAAACCTTCACGGAGTATAGGAGATGGCACGGGCCTCGGTGCAGAGCAATATAGGCCTAACCGAATAAAAAATGCCGTCGGCACTCGGCAGACATTTACGTCAGAAATTCCCATTCTCCAAGTCAAGGTTCAACCCTATGGAGATGGGTAAGGAGGACTTGGCGTATGATGGCGTCCATTTAGGCCCTTGGGGGACGCACAAGCTCTATAACCTAATCGTCAGTAGGGTGGCGCGATATTTTGACGAGGAATAGGCTAGCCTATATTTATTTCAGTTTATTAGGCTAATAGTTTATTTTATCGTCGTTCATCGTCCATCCTGACTCGCCTATCCCCTATAAATTTGTGAATTGACTGGTAACAGGTTGGGTTCCCTATAAACATGGACATCACCAAGCTGACGAGGTTGAGGGCTGCGGCCAAAGGAGGCATTTCACCACTTTCCTCAACGAAGCCACAAGCGATGAAATAGTTGCTAAAAAAGTAAGTATCAACAAGGCTTTACACAACATCAATTCTTTCAATGAGAAAATATATCAATTGTTAGAGTCTGAGGAAGATTTGGTCAATATACAGGAGGCGCTACAATATAGGTAGCAAAATTCTAATGGTAGTTTTGGGTTCCTATCATCATATGCTTCATTTCTATATACTTTTTATCCCCGGGGAAAACAAAAAAAATATTGGGTTTTTTATTTTTGTATTGGATTTTTTTTTTTTTTTTTTTATTAACCTAACCTAACCTAACCTAAATGTATTTGGGGGATATTAGGTTAGGTTTTTTTGGTTAGGTTAGGTTAATGACCAAAACAAAAAATCCCAAGATTTTTGTTTTTTTTTCCCGGGGATAAAAATTATATAGAAATGAAGCATATGATGATAGGAACCCAAAACTACCATTAGAATTTTGCTACCTATATTGTAGCGCCTCCTGTATATTGACCGAAGATTTAAATTAAGAAGTGGCTAGAACATAAGAAAATGGGAGTCTGCAAAAAGCCGATCGGCCCATACAAGGCAGATCCCTGTCACACCCAACCCCAATTACAAGGCCCAATTATAGACCCATCTCACTAATACTGTACCTTGAGTACTGACCCCACCAAAACGATCAGAGATTAACACAAGATTACGGGGGTCTGCTGAGCGCCGATTGGCCCACATCTGGTAGATCCCCCTCACACCCAACCCATCTCGTCCATATGCCTATCTAATTTTATCTTAAAGCTCCCTATTGTTCTTGATCCCACTATATCACTTGGTAGCCTATTCCACCCATCTACAACTCTGTTACCAAACCAATATTTGCCTATATCTTTTCTGAAACAAAATTGATCTAATTTTTGAAACTATTTGTACGAGTTATTTCGCTATCACTGAGCTTTAGTACATTTTTCATGTCTCCTTTATTAATTCCACTAACCCACTTGAATACCTCTATCATGTCACCTCTAACTCTGCGTCTCTCTAACGAATGTAAGCCTAATTTCTTCAACCTTTCTTCATACGGAAGATTTCTAATATTATGGATAATTTTTGTCATTCTACGTTGTACTCTCTCCAATGAATCTGTCCATTCTGTAATAAGGACACCAAAATTGAACAGCATAATCCATATGGGGTCTCACTAATGACAAGTAAAGTTTTAAGATAACATCAGCAGTTCTGTTACTCACACTCCTAGATATGAACCCGAGAATCCTGTTTGCCTTGTTACGAACGCTTATACATTGTTTTCTAGGCTTCAAATCATTGCTAACAAACACACCTAGATCTTTCTCACAGTCTGAGTTTTCTAATTCCATATTAGCTAGTTTATATTTAAAATTTGTATGCATCTTCCCTATCTTTAATACCTTGCATTTGTCAATGTTAAACTTCATCTGCCATTTTACTGACCATTCGTGTAAGGTATCTAGATCCCTTTGTAGACACTCTATATCTCTAACTGAATCAATTTTTCTCCCCATTTTGGTATCGTCTGCAAATTTACTTATCCTAATAGTTATACCTAAATCAAGGTCATTTATGTATATAATAAACAACAGAGGACCTAATACAGATCCCTGGGGGACACCACTCTTGACTGATCCCCATTCTGACTTAGTACCATTTATGCTGACTCTCTGCTTCCTACCTATTAGCCATGACCTAATCCATCCTAACAACGCCCCACCTATTCCATGTGCCTCAACCTTTCTCATCAATCTCTCATGAGGGACTCTGTCGAAAGCTTTACTGAAATCTAAATATATAATATCTTATGCCTTGTCATTATCTACTGCTTCATATACCTCTGAGAAAAAACTAAGCAAATTAGTAAGGCAAGAACATCCCTGAGTGAATCCATGCTGAGAAGAATTTATTAAGTTAAATGTTTCTAAGTGGTTTCTCATTTTCCTAGCAATAATTGACTCTAGTAGCTTTCCTATGATTGAAGTGAGACTAATGGGACGGTAATTGGATGCTATTGATTTATCACCTTTTTTGAACATTGGAACTACATTTGCAAGCTTCCAAGCTTCTGGAACTATACCTGTTTCTAATGAATTGTTAAAAAGAAATGTTAATGGATAACTTAACTCATCTCTGCATTCTTTTAATACTCTAGCATATACCTCATCGGGACCAGGCGATTTCTGAGGTTTCAGTCTGTCAATTTCCTTAAGCACATCATTTCTACTTATAGTAACCGTACTTAACCTATTTTCTATACTATCGCTATATACCTTACGGACTTCTGGAATCTGTGCCAAATTTTCATTAGTGAAAACGGATAGAAACTGACTATTTAATGTACTGCACATTTCTAAATCATTTTCTGTCATTTCTCCTATCGAAGTTTTAAGGGGGCCTATTTTATCTCCAAATTTTTTTTTTTTTTTTTTCTAAATGAATGGCTAATGATATGATTTATGAGGAACAGGTACAAAACTTATTAGCCCCTTTGGATAGTAGACCGGTACGTACAGAGGTCTCTCGCAGAGAGGCTATAAAGTCGGTAGTAAAATTACCAGCCTTAACCCTCCCAAAGTTTGGTGGTGATCCTGCCCGTTGGACCGGATTTTGGGATTTATTCCAATGTTCGGTTCATGGGCGTCAGGACCTAACAGATATTCAGAAATTCACATATTTGAGGGGTCATCTAGAGGGAGAAGCCTCGCAGCTTATAGCCGGATTTAGCTTAGAGACCACAAGTTATACTCCTGCCGTAACACTTCTCCTCGAGACCTACGGACAGATTGACCGCATCAAGTCTGCCCACGTTGCCGTCTTTTGTGAGATTCCTGGTCCTCGATATGATGCGCAGGACCTTAGACATTTCCATGCGGATGCTGAATGCACACTAAAGTCGCTTAAATCTTGCAATGTGACGTTGGAGGACTTTTGTGCCGTAATGTTGTATAATAAGATTCCGTCTCCTTTGCGTGAGACTATTCGGCGAGAACTGAAGGATGACTGGTTACAGGTTGGTGCGGTCACTCGGACCCTATACGAGGAGATTTGTAACATGGAGGGGGCTGGCCTGCCTACACAAGAAAAATATAAACCTACTGCTGCTTTTACTATTCAACAAAACAAGCTAGCACATTACAAGGCGGGAAGCAATGGCTCTGATAAGGGCTGTAAGCTGTGTGGCAAGTCAGGGCACTGCTGGTTTAAATGTTTCAAATATCCTAATGCACAAACCAAAATAAAGAGGGCGAAGGTATTAACCCTTGTCTAGCGGGATGATTTGGGTATATTCAGGCGGCATCAGGCCCTCCTGCATGATAAATCAAGCATCTGCATGAACAAAAAATTATTTAGCAAAAAACTAGGCGCTAAAAACTTCAAAATGAGACCAGAACGAGCTACGTATCACTCGTGGTTCTCTTGCAGTGATGCCACGAACATGGAAGTTTAGCATATATCGGTATATTTTTCCCAGCTATGCTCACTACTGGCTATACTGCCGGCCTCTCGAGAACACAGGGAACATGAGTTGATGGGCGGCGGTAAGCCCTGGGAGTCGGCTGTCTGGCCCGCTGTGCTCCCGGCCATTTGCACTCGATTTTAACCCTTTAAAAGCCTTAATAATGCTCCTAACTTGCTGCAAATTGGTGCACGACTTAAGTCGAGCGCCGCCAATAAGGGGTTAAAGGTGTGTGTTGGCTGTTTGGATAGAGACCATGGTCGAAATGGTTGCACCAACCCAAAAGTGGAGCCGTGCAAACATTGTCAGGGCAAACATTACCATAGTCTTTGTCCGAATAGGGGCCAGGAGTCGCCACAAGCTCATTCGGAACACCCAGTTACTATGTCGGTTAGCTTACTCTGACTGTTCCTTTTACTTATATATTTTCTAGATCTCAAGTGACGGCGTCTCTTGCGTGGATTGACCTCCTAATCTACCAAGATTGGAAGCCAAAGCGTCACATCTTTCCTTTGCCCCTCAACTTTCTCTTCATAATTGCTGAGGGGCACAGGGCCCTGGGTGGGGCTTTGGTTTCCCGGGCGTTTCCGCACCCTCCTCAGCTCCCCGCCATGGAGTGGCTTCGGTCACCCAGGCTTTATTGTGGTCGGTGGGGGGGGGTTCTGTGGGGGCGCTTGTTTATGGCCTTGCTCGGGGCCTTGGGGCTGTTCGGCCAGGCAGCTTGGGGAAAAACAACAACAACAACAACTATGTCGGTTACTACTCTAAAAGAAATGGCATTACTCCCCACAATAAAGGTACCATTAAATGGTAGGGAGACTTATGTTACACAACTTCGTGCTTTACTAGATCAGTGCTCACAAAAGTCCTTTATATTGAAGTCCTCATTGGAGTTAATACAACATACAGTAGTTGGTAAAGAGACTACAATTAAGGGGGTTCACAGGCTCGCTGGAGGATGCAACTTATGACGTTGTTGCACTAAACTATCGACACAAAGGGCGATGGCGCCAAATGAAAGCCATTGTTGTCGATCAGCTTCCTAGTTACTGTGCTCACAAGGGACTTACTTGTATCACTGACAAACTCACTGCGCAAAAGTTGAAATTAGCCGACAATGACTTTCATTCAAACAAACTCGATATGCTGATAGGGGCGGAGAATTATAAGTTTGTAGACCCAGGCTTTAAAAGGGTTAATGGGATAGTTCTCCTGCCCACAATTTACGGGTTTGCTTTGAGTGGATCGTTCCACACCCAAGGTTCAGAAACCACTGTCGAAGTGGTCACAGTTCTGAAGTTGCTACCGGCCCGGTGGATACCTACTTACAGGACGGTGGGGGCCACTGGGAACACAAAGATATTGGTGCACTATGGGAACTTGACCACATTGGCATTGCTTCTAAGGAAGCAGACTTGGAGGCTAAATTAGTCCTGTCAAAATTCAATGAGTCAATACAGTACTCTCGTGTTAATAATCAGTACACTGTGCAGTTGCCCTGGAGGGACAACAAGCACTTACTTCCGAGCAACTATGGGCTAGCCTTGGGACGACTTAGAGGTCTTCAGCGTAAGTTCATACGGGCCCCGGAATACTGCGGGCAATATGGAAGTGTCATTCGGGATCAGATAGCAAGAGGTTTCATTGAGAGAGAGTGTCGGTAGATACCCTTGACAGCACTAACCAGACTCACTATCTGGCTCATCATGGTGTTGAAAAGGACAGTCGGACCACACCCGTGAGGGTAGTCTTCGACTGTTCAGCAAAGACAAGCACAAATAAGCTGAGCTTGAATGATTGTCTGTTTACAGGACCTTCTCTTGTCGCTGACCTAACCCAGGTCTTGTTAAGGTTCAGATTGAACCAATATGCTTGTCAGCGACATTGAGAAGGCCTTTCTTATGCTCAAGTTGCACGAGGATGACATGGATTGCACGCGGTTTCTGTGGCCCGATGATCCGCTGGATATCGACAGTCCAGTATCGGTCTATAGGTTTCGCGTGGTTCTTTTTGGCGCGACATGCTCACAGTTTTTGTTAAATGCAACTATCTTGAAACATTTGTCACTGGTAGATAAACATACACAACATGTTCACGGTCTGTGACGTGGGCTTTACATAGATAATTTACAGGGGACCCATGACAGTGAGCAGGACCTTCTGGCCATATACAACAGCGCCCAGGACATATTCTCGGGAGCGCATCTCTTTCTCAGGGAATGGGTCACAAATAGTCCGCATCTCCGTGATACCTTATTCTCACATAATGTCGCAAGTACAGTACAGGATAGGGTGAAGACACTCGGGATGACTTGGGTAACTGATACTGATATGTTTATATCATATATCATATGTTGAGCAACTTTCAAATTAGATAAATTTTGTTTCAGAAAAGATATAGGCAAATATTGGTTTGGTAACAGAGTTGTAGATGGGTGGAATGGACTACCAAGTGCTATAGTGGGATCTAAAACTGTAGGGAGCTTTAACCCTCTGTTCCCGGAAGGGCTCTTGAACGCCCATAAAAAAGCATACACGAGCTGCCCGGAAGGGCTCTTAAACACCCATGAGCTCAAAGCCTGTGAGCTTGGTGTGCGAGGTGTAAACAACAGCCGGCTGGACCGACGCCCCGCATCTCCGGCCACAACAAGGAGAGCGTCGCTTGTTAGTGTGTGCCTGTATGTTGTTGTTAAGTATCGAAAAGTAGTGTAAAGTGGCTGTTTTTGCCATAAAGTTATCTCCAATGAAATCATCATCACAACTCAACCAGTTGACTTAGAGAGCTCTACTTAACGCCATTCTACAGGTAAATAACACAGCTACGCTTGGGAATGCGGGAAGTAGTCCGAATAACAAATATACGGTAGCCTAGCCTAGACGTTTTTCGGCCAAAACACCCGGGTTTCGGGGAATATTTATGTAATGCGTAGCCGTGGCTGAAGGGTTAAGATAAAATTGGATAAGCATATGGACGAGAAGGGTTGGGTGTTAAGGGGGATCAGCCGGGTTGGGCCAATCAGCGCTCTGCAGACCCCCATAATCCTGCGTTAATCTCCAACCGTTTTGGTAAGATGATCCTCAGGGTATTAGAGTGTTGAGCCTATAATTGGGCTTTGTAATTGATTTGGGGTTGTGTGGGACAGGGATCTGCCTTGCTTAGGCCAATCGGCTTTCTGCAGACTCCCATTTTCTTATGTTTACATTCCAGAAGAGGGAGCATTTTTTACAAGCTAGCACGAAAAGAGAAGCGCTCGGTGTCACTGCTAGCATTTTTGATCCGCTGGGGGTTTTGTTACCTGTCACCATTAGGGCTCGCATTTTTGTACAGGAGCTTTGGCGTGTAAATTGCGGGTGGGACGAACCTCTTTCGGACGCGCTTTGGGAATGCTGGTGTGACATTGGTTCTGATCTCTGGGGTTGCATGGACTTAGAAATACCTAGACAGGTTACCTTTTCAAGATATGTGACCTTACACATTTTCAGTGATGCTAGTACAGTTGCTTACGGAGCCGCTGCGTATTTCTGTGATGACAGGGATACGTGCCGCTTGATTATGGCTAAGGCTAGGGTGGCCCCGATTAAATGTTTAACTATCCCTAAACTTGAACTGACAGCTTGCGTACTTGCATCTAGGTTAGCCACGTTCATTAAAGAGGCCTACACATCTAAGCTGTCAATCAAAGAAACAGACATCTGGTGTGACAGTCAAATAAGTTTATGTTGGCTTGCAAATAAGAAAGCGTTACCGGTGTTTGTTCGTAATAGAGTTGACGAAATCTTAGCGTCATGTACGAACACTAAGTTTAGGTATGTCCCTACCAACGTTAATCCAGGCGATTTGCTCACAAGGGGAATTACTCATTCCTCCCTACACAGTTCTCGGCTTTGGTGGGAAGGGCCATCTTGGCTATCCCATCCTGAACAATGGCCAGATGGGGAGGAACAAGGTCCTGTGGTTCAACAAATGTTTGCGACCTCTACGGACACTCCCTCGAACGAGACCCATGTAATAGACCCATGAAAGCCAAATCGAAGGGGTCGGATCAGAATCATGGAATACTTACAGTACCGGAACTAAGAGCAGCTGAAGTCACTTTAATAGATGTAGCACAGAGGGAAGTTTACCATAAGGAGCGACAAGAACTTGACACTAGCACCACTGACAATAAGGTTAAGAGTAGCATTATTAAACAGTTGGGGTTATTTTTGGATCAAGGGATCATTAAATGTAAAGGGAGACTACAAAGGGCTAAGATAGATTATAATAGTAAGTTTCCAATCCTTCTTCCAAACAAACACAGGTTAACCTCACTGTTGATAGACAATGCTCATAGATTGTGCTTGCATTATGGGGTGGCATATGTGGTTTCGTATCTGAGAACGAGATGGTGGATTCCGAGAATGCGGCAAACAGTGAAGTCAGTAACTAGGGAGTGTGTCGTGTGCAAGCGCTTTCAGGGCAAAAGCTATGGGATGCAGCCATCTCCTCCACTACCTGATTTCCGCGTTAACAGGGTGGAACCATTTCAGGTCACAGGCGTGGACTACTCCGGCTCACTGGCTGTGAGGGGTGGGGGCGGTACTATTGAAAAGGTTTATATAGTATTGTTCACTTGTGCTGTAACGCGTGCTTTTCATTTAGAAGTTTCTCCTGATTTATCTTGCGAAACCTTCATGCACATTTTCCGGAGGTTCTGTAGTCGTAAAGGTTATCCCCAATTAATGCTCAGCGATAATGCCACCACATTTGTAGGTTCTGCCAAATTATTAAAATCAAGACTAGATGATCCTCAACTCAAACAACATCTGAGTAAGTTTAAATGTGATTGGAGGTTTATCCCAGCCAGAGCTCCATGGTTTGGAGCGATCTGGGAGAGAACAATCGGCACAGTTAAGGCAGGACTGAAAAAGGTACTGGGTCGTGCCTCAGTCACACTTACAGAGTTGACTACGATACTAACAGAACTGGAGGCGGCTGTGAATGACAGACCATTAGGATATGTGTCAGGAGATTTAGAGGATCCTGTACCTATTACCCCTTCACAGTTGGCCAGCGGGCGTAGACTTAGACTGTTTCCTGAACCGATGAACGACGATGAAATCACGGATCCCTCATTGTACGTTGTAGACAACGTCTCCGCGCGATATAATTATGTCTGTAAATTATCAAATGATTTGTGGAAGTGCTGGACGACTGACTACCTGCTGTCTCTAAGGGAAAGTCATACTAATTTAATAAGAAACAAGGGTAAATCTTGGCCCAAAGTAGGTGACGTTGTCCTGATACACAATGAGGGTCCTCGTTTGTTTTGGAGATTAGGTCTCGTCCTAAAATTACTTCCGGGCCTAGATCAGCTTGTTAGAGTCGCGCAGGTCAAAACCTCTACCGGTATTACCACTCGTCCGATTGCTAAATTGTATCCTATTGAACAGGAATGTGAAGATGTGGGCGAGATTATTGCAGATAGTATCGCCGGTGCGGACGCACCAGCGCAATCTGCTGCCAGTCGGGATGACAGTAATCTTCGTCCTCAGCGGCAGGCTGCTTTGGGTTCCACGCGACTCTGGCAATCATTGATAGGTGGTGGAGCCTTATAATTTTCCACACTAGTTTAAGTCCAAATTGTAAATATTTGGTGGCCGGGAATATATCGTGGCTTATGAGTGTCCACGATAGAACTTTCTATTTCCAGTTGGGATTGGTTAAAAATGGGATCTATAATTCTGTATATACACAAAGTATCATGTAAAGTTAATTGGGTTTGTATATCAGATGAATAATATATAAGGGGTAATTAAGGTATATGGTGTACATTTATTTTATAAAGAGTTAATTTGAGAATATAGTATTCCATAAGTATTAAGTACTATTTAATATAGTAATTAAAGTAATATGAGGAACGTTAGCAGCATCGAGAATGATTGCGCATGTCTAGCTTCACTTTTTACCAAGCTGACGTTGTAAGATATCTCCCTATAAAGGGTGCCACTCAATAACAACAACCCTTACCAGCAACACCGGCGATCGGCCACATTTATCGTCCCATATGTTAAACATCCCAGCACCTACTATCCATCAACATGCTCCAATAACCAGCTAAGTCTATATATATTCACTGGTGGCCATTATAATATGTATAGACCATAGCATGTGAATTAACAACAAAGGTGAGACGATCTCAATGCTTCCCCCTTAGGCTGATAATCCAATCCCTTTACTTGTCTTGTAACTAATTCCTAAATCCACTATACGATCCTAAGTCTTGACCGTGCCATTCTATTTTTCTCGACGAGCAGCTTCCATATATGGTCGTAGATTGCAATTTCGACCAGCCATTCGGCCAGAATCGAAAATATGTGTTTCCAAAATCCCTGCGTTTAAGCCCAGCAAAAGTTTTGCACTTGGCGGGCGACTTTCGAATTTTGAGTTTTCATGGGTATACAGGGTTATTCAAAACTTTAGTGACAAAATTACAGGGTGAAGTCCTGACATGATATTAAACATATTTCCATATGGATTTTTCCCAAAAATAAAAGGTTAATTACAGACATGAAAGTCAAATCCATTACCGTGGGCGAACGATCGAACACTTCAAAGTCAACCCGGAACCCCCTCACATCACCCCCTATTCTCTCTCGGGTAGGTGAGGCAAGTTATTACAACGTATGAAGCAATGAACCCTTACCGATCCCGGGATTCAAACAGATCCGTAGGCTTTGAATCGATCCCAAGGCTTCGTGTTTCATGTAATGTCAGATAAGATAGTAGTAACGTATACGCCCTGGCATCTAAAAAAAAAAAAAAAAAAAAAAAAAATTATGAGTGACTTGTTCTATACGTATTCATTTCTTCATTTACAAGGATAACCCTAATTTTACTGTAATGCTCTGTAACAACTGTTATTATACGTACATTTAACGGCATACTGTACAATGCCGTGTAATAAAAGTATCGGGTTTTCTGTTATGGTTGCATGTGACGCTAATTTAATACACTGATACTGTACACCCTGTAATAAAAAATAATAAGAATCTATTACTGGTTACTACTCTCTTAGTCTATCTGACATTACATGATACACGAAGCCTTGGGATCGATTCAAAGCCTACGGATCTGTTTGAATCCCGGGATCGGTAAGGGTTCATTGCTTCATACATTGTAATAACTTCCCTCACCTACCCGAGAGAGAATAGGGGGTGATGTGGGGGGGTTCGGGGTTGATTTTGAAGTGTTAGATCGTTCGCCCACGGTAATGGATTTGGCTTTCATGTCTGTAATTAACCTTTTATTTTTGGGAAAAATCCATATGGAAATATGTTTAATATCATGTCACTTCACCCTGTAATTTTGTCACTAAAGTTTTGAATAACCCTGTATATGGACTCTTCTCTTCATTACAATTCCAACGGCCTATGATTTTTTTAATTTTGACAAATTTTTAGGCCCAATAGGCCTATTTTAAAGTTTAAATACTCCATAGACGAGTTATCTATGCATGGATTTTGTTCAAATTTTAACCATATGTTCACTTTGACACGCTGAATCGAATGGCGCAAACATAATTGAAATCGGACAATTAGTTTAGGATTTCGTATTTTTCAAATTTTTCCTTTGCCCCTCAACTTTCTCTTCATAATTGCTGAGGGGCACAGGGCCCTGGGTGGGGCTTCGGTTTCCCGGGCGTTTCCGCTCCCTCCTCAGCTCCCCGCCATGGAGTGGCTTCGGTCACTCCAGGCTTTATTGTGGTTGGCAGGGAGGGTTCTGTGGGGGCGCTCTGTTATGGCCTTGCTTGGGGCTGTTCGGCCAGGCAGCTTGGGGCTGTTTAATTCAGAGAAGAAGCTGTTGGAGTGGCTTTGTTGTTCCTGTGTCTTCCTTCCACCCAAATTACCCACTTGTTATAATGGAGCAGCCACGTAAGTGATAATATGGCATGTTCAAATAGTATAGTTGGCCATACAATATTGAAGATGGGACCGTTTTCTTTCAATAATCTTTACAGAAAACGATAGTTATAATGGTAACTATTATATCTTATACAGTTTCTTACAGTAGATCCTCTGGAAAAAGGCAAACTATGCCTGTGTATCCAGCTCAGTACCAGTACTTGCACTGCTGCGGTCGTTCACGGTGTTGGCGGCGGCGGTAGCAGACGCAACATTTTTACTATTCTGTATCTTTGCTTTATAATCAAACTTCAAATCTTGTCTTCCCCATGCTTTATCAAGATTACTTTCAAACTCCCTTATTGATTCGGAATCGACTACATACTGGGACAGTGCATTCCACTCATTTACCACTCTATCACAAAATGAGTTCTTTGCCTTCTCAAGCCTATTTCTTTCTTTGTAAATTTTCTTAGAGTGTCCTCTCGTTCTTGTTCCCTCCCGCATCAAGAAGATACCTTCACACACATCCTCATCGTACTTTCCTGACACATATCTTAAAAGTCTCTATCATATCCCCTCTCTTTCTCCTATATGCCAGTGTCTGAAGCCCCAGTGTCCTCAACCTCTGCTCATAGCCCGCGTTCTTCAACGTTGGTACCAGCTTGCTAGCTCTCCTCTGCACTTTCTCCACTGCTTCTATATCCTTTACCATATATGGAGCCCACACCTGGTTTGCATATTCCAGGTGCGGCCTAACCAGCGCTGTATATAGATTCCTGAAGATTTCTTCGTCAAGTGACACAAATGTCCTCCTTATCAGCCCTACAATTCTATTGGCTTTGTTTATCTTTTCCGCTAAATGTTCTGAGAAATTTAACTTATTGTCTATCACTACTCCTATATCCTTTTCTGCATTCACTTCCTCCATCGCTTCATACATACTGTATCCTACCTTGTCTATCTTGCTGGTCCCAATCCGCATGTACTTGCATTTTTTTGGATGAAAAGGCATTAACCAATGCTCAGACCATCCCTTCATGCCCTCCACATCTCCTTGAAGCAAACCCATATCTTCCTTACTCCTCACTCTTCTATACAGTTTAGTGTCATCCGCATACAGGTATACCTCACTTCCATTAGTTATAACTTCAGGCAAGTCGTTGATAAATATAACGAACAGCAGTGGTCCCAACACAGATCCCTGAGGTACCCCACTTGTAATTTCCCTCCACCCCGAGCCTATTCCATTCACCAGTACCCTCTGTCTCCGATCTTTCAGGAAGGCTTCTATCCATTTCACACATTTCTCCCCTATATTATAGCTTCTAACTTTCTCTATTAACCTTTTATGTGGGACCTTATCGAAGGCCTTCATAAAATCGCAATATACCACGTCTATTACATCACCATCTTCTAGAATTTGCATCCAATCATCTACCACCTTAATTAGCTGTAGTACCGTCGACCTCCCCGGCAAGAATCCGAACTGTCTCCCACTGAAAAGTTGGTTTGACTTCATATGATCCATTATTCCTTCTCTAATTACCGTTTCCATTAGTTTACACACAACACTTGTCAAACTGACTGGTCTATAATTCCCTGGGTCATTTCTCTTTCCCTTCTTAAATATAGCTGTTATGTTCGCCTCTCTCCAGTCCATCGGGATTTGTCCTGTATTAAACGATACCTCAAATAACATTTTCAATGGCTCTACTAACATCTCCCCTCCTTCCTTTATGATTCTTGGGTGTATCCCATCCGGTCCCGGTGACTTACTTCTGTTCATTTTTTCTATAGCCCTTCTTATTCTAGCATGGGAAAACTCTACTAGTTCTAGTGCCGGTGCCTGTTTCATGGGAATAGTAGGCACTGCATCCTCCGACTCCACTATTAGTACCCCCCAAAGTATTTCCCCAGCACCTCTGCTTTCTCCTTATCAGTCTCCGCTCTACTCCCATCATTCAACCCCCCCACCAGCTCTGGGATCCCTACTCTTCTTGTTAACTTTTCCTGAATGTACTTCCAGAATATTTTTGGATTATCCTTCACATTTCTAGCTATCTCTCTCTTCCTCTCCTTCACCCCCCTCCTTGTTTCCCACCTTATTTTATTGTTTATTTTTTCTGCGTTCCAGATCCACTTCCTTAGCCTCTATACTAGACCCCCTGTTCTTTTTTAACAATTTTAATCTTTCCCACAATCGTTTCTTTCTTCTAATCAATATCCAAAGCTTTCTTTTATAGCCTCTTTCTCTTTTCCCATTCCATCAGTGCTACCCCTCCGACAGTCAGAGTCCCCCCCATGGCTACTCTCTCGCCCTACCGTTTGTACAGCTGCCCTCCCCCCCTCCAAGGCCTCTTCAACCCCACAGTTGCTTTATGCTCAGTTTGCAGAACATATGCTACACCATTCTTCAGCCGTTCCAGTGTACACTGATGGTCCCAAGACCTCCGCCGGTACAGGGTTTGCGGTTGTGTTCCCGGACTGGACCTTCCAACGTCACATCCAATCATGTGCTAGTGTCTTTACGGCCGAGTTATTTGCTATTTTATTTGCCCTACGTACTATTTTTTGTTCACACCTGCATACCTTTGTAATTTTTAGTGACTCCCTCAGTGCTCTTCAGAGTATTCAGTCTATTCCCGCTGTTAACCCCTTAGTACTGGAGATTCAGGAATGGTTGTTCCGCATCGATAATAAATTAAAGTCCCTGTCTTTCTGTTGGGTCCCGAGTCATGTTGGAGTGCCTGGCAATGAGCGAGTTTATTTTTTCGCCCGCTCTGCTATTACCTCTAACCGACTCATGCCACGGCATATTCCTGCATCTGATTACTTCCCGCATGTTACTCAATTACTACGTCAGCGCTGGCAGGACGAGTGGACCTCCATGAGGGTGTCTGATGTCAAACCTTCTGTCCTACCTTGGAAGTCTTCCTCTCATCGCAATCGTCGATGGGTGACCGTTCTAGCCCGTCTTCGGCTCGGCCACACCAGGCTCACGCATGGTCATTTGATGTCCTGTGATGTCCCTACGCTCTGTCCTTGCTGCCATATTCCAGTGTCTGTCCAGCATCTCCTAATAGACTGTCCGCGTTTCTCCAATGCCCGACGGCAGGCATTCCCCTTCATAGCCCCCTTGTCTTAGCCGATATGCTTGGAGAGTCCCCCACTTTCTCCCTCCCACATCTTATGCGGTTTCTCCTCCATACCCGTCTCCTTCAGCTTCTTTAATTAGTGTTTCCTAGTCTTCTTATCCTCTACTCCGTATTGCACCCAGCCCCACAACAACTCCGATGTTTTTTTCCACAAAGTTTATTTTGGTGCCACATAGTCTTTTTAGGCTTGGTGCGAATCCCTATTTTAATAATATAATAATTTATTAGAAATCAAGGTAAAGTATCAGTACTTTCCGTTGTTATCTATGTATGGATATTGTTCAAATTGTAACCATAAGTTCACTTTGACACGCTGAATGGAATGGCGCAAACATAATTGAAATCGGACATTAGTTTAGGATTTCGTATTTGACTTGGCCTCCCAGAAAGGCCCAAATGACCAGTTTTTGGACTTTAAAAGTACTCTGTAGCCCAAACTATAAGTCCTAGGGAATTCTACTTGGTGCCATTCGATTTTTCTCGACGATCAGCTTCTGTAATTGGTCGTAGATTGCATTTTCGACCAGCCATTCGCCCAGAATCGAAAATATTTTTTTCCAAAATCCCTGCGCGGACCAGGAATTTTTTGCACTTGGCGGGCGACTTTCGAATTTCGAGTTTTCATGGGTATATATGGATTCGTCTCGTTGTTGCGATTCCAACGGTATATGGATTTTTAATTTTTTTTTTTTTTTAGGCCCAATAGGCCTTTGTTAAAGTTTAAAAACCACTGTCCCCTACATGGTGGCTGTCTAATTCAGAGAAGAAGTTGTTGGAGTGGCTTTGTTGTGTGTGTTATTAGTTAGAGAAGGATATATAATTAAAGCTCTTTCCTGTGTCTTCCTTCCACCCAAATTACCCACTTGTTATAATGGAGCAGCCACGTAAGTGATAATATGGCATGGTTAAATAGTATAGTTAGCCATACAATATTGAAGAGGGGATCGTTTTCTTTCAATAATCTTTACAGAAAACTATAGCTATGAATGGGTAACTATTTTATTAGAAATCGAGGTAGAGTATCAGTACTTTCCGTTGTTATCTATGTATGGATATTGTTCAAATTTATACCACAAATACACTTTGACACGCTGAATCGAATGGCGCAAACAGAATTTAAATCGGATTATTAGTTTAGGATTTTTGATTTGACTCGGCCTCCCAGAACGGCCCAAATGACCCGTTTTTGGACTTTAAAAGTCCTCTGTAGCCCAAACTATAAGTCCTAGGGATTTCTACTTGGTGCCATTCGATTTTTCTCGCCGAGCTGCTTCTATACATGGTCTTATATTTCATTTTCGTCCAGCCATTCGTCCAGAATCGAAAATACTTGTTTCCAAAATCCCTGCCCAGGAAATTTTTTGCACTTGGCGGGCGACTTTCGAATTTAGAGTTTTCATGGGTATATGTGGATTTCTCATTACAATTCCAACGGCATATGAATTTTTTAATTTTGACCAATTTTTTGGCCCAATAGGCCTAATTTTTATTTTTATTTAGAACATTTCTAAATCACTCCTAGACGAGTTATCTATGTATGGATTTTGTTCAAATTTTAACCACAAGTTCACTTTGACACGCTGAATGGAATGGCGCAAACAGAATTGAAATCAGACAATTAGTTTAGGATTTCGTATTTGACTTGGTCTCCCAGAAAGGCCCAAATGACCAGTTTTTGGACTTTAAAAGTCCTCTGTAGCCCAAACTATAAGTCCTCGGGAATTCTACTTGGTGCCATTCGATTTTTCTCGACGAGCAGCTTCTGTAATTGGTCGTAGATTGCATTTTCGACCAGCCATTCGCCCAGAATCGAAAATATTTTGGTCCAAAATCCCTGCCCAGGAAAATTGTTGCACTTCTATTATCCCTCTGTTTTAATATTGCAACTAAAGCTTATACAGGCATGGTCACTACGACCTATAGGGCTATCCACATTGACATGTTCCACTATATCCTCATTGCTAAAAATCAAATCCTTTTCAATATTCTGGCTACTAATAAACTTCCTTCTTAAGATGAATACAAAATGTATAATAATTTGTTTTACTCGTAACAGTAAAATAGAGTAAATTTCGGCCACTGCATTGTATTTGGGTAGTTTTAGGCACATTGGTAATTTGCTAATCGTTCGTTAGGCCGTAATGGCGGATGGGGCAGGTTGTGTTTCAGTCTCATTATATTTCCATTTTCTTGGCGTTTTGCATGATTTCTGTCAAGGTAGGATATATTATGTTATACTTGAAGTTCTATAGATTATTTTAGTGAGTAAATCGAATCCTTTATTTATTGCCTAGGCTGAAGCTGGTCAACTAGGCCTATACCGGTACTCGGTTTCATTTCAACTGACGGTAAATTGCAAAGTTCCCATCAAGATTTCTCGGCTATTTTGAAGATTGTGTAGTGAAATATGGTTCTAATTATATAAACTTGGTCTTAATATGATGCAGACATAGTGGTTTCATATTTTTCCATTAATTATCGAGAAATTAGCTGCTAAGAGATTCAATTTACCGTCAGATGAAATGAAACTGAGTATAGGCCTAGTCAAAACCCTACTTGTATGCCCAACTATTATTTCGATATATATTTTGTCCATTATAGGCCTAATTAGACTAGAAGTTTTACCCCTAACCGGTAAATGTTTATCACCAACCAGTGACTAGTTTTTCAGGTTATTTTTTGTTTTTTCTTTGATACACAGTGTTGTTTAATACCAAGGACTGTCGCATTTTACTATTTTCCCATTATCCATCAATCTTAAAACACGGCCCCTGATAGTGGGGAGGGCTATGAAGATCGGGGAAATTGCGGGGTAAAAGGGGTAATATTGGAAGAACTCTGAAAATACAATATTGAAAAGTAACAAAACCTGAAAATGGAAAAAACCCGAGCCAAGTTTTGACCAAACTTGGCTCAGGTTTTTCAATTTTTCAGAGTCCAAAATCACAGTAACCTCATTTCGAAAGTTGGCTCGGGTTTTGTTGTTTTTCAACGTGGATAAAGCCAGTAAGAATGTGGTTAACATTAGCCTAGCCTAACCTAACCTAGTATAATGGGTGGGGGCTGCCGCCCCCACACCCCCGCTAAATCCATGAAATCCGAGCCAAATTTTGCCAAAGAAAAACGAGCCAACTTTCGAAATGAGGTTAGGCCTACTGTGATCTTGGACTCTGAAAAATTGAAAAACCCGAGCCAAGTTTGGTCAAAACTTGGCTCGGGTTTTTCTATTTTCAGGTTTTGTTACTTTTCAATATTGTATTTTCAGAGTTCTTCCAATATTACCCCTTTATTTACGGCTTTTACCCACAATTTCCCTGATCTTCATAGCCCTCCCCACTATCGGGGGCTGTGTCTTAAGATTGATGGATAGGCTAATGGGAATATAGTAAAATCATTAAAATGTGACAGTCCTTGGTATTAAACAACACTGTATATCAAAGAAAAAAACATCTTCAGACTGATCCGGTAAATGAAAATAACAAAGTACAACAAATTACCTGAAAAACTTGTAGCACATACCACCACGACCTCCATGTTAGGGTTCCATCTTCAAACTGAGCCCGGGCCGGCGAGGGGCGTGACGTGACGACTGAAAGACTGTGTGATTGGTTGATAATTTGATGGAAGGCTGTGATTGGTTCATGCTATGGTTCATGATTAATAAAAAGACCGCTAGGTGTAGTGACGTTCGACTGAAAGGGTAAGAGCTCCCGAACGACAGCCATTGTTTACTATTGCGCCGCGGCCATCGACAGGGAGGTATTTTTTACAGTTTCTCGTATTTCATTGATAACGAATCTGCGACGGTAAGTACATGTACACAAACAAAGTATCGTTCATGAAAGTGATAACACAATAATAATCATTGATGGGGCCCGTCATTGGTTGGTGATAAACATAAACCCCCTAACCTCTTGTAAATCAGGAATGACTGGAGCAATCAGGCTGTAAGTTTCCACACCTATTTACTTGTTGACCCCCTCCAAAATTGTAGAAATGACAGCTTGATTACTCAAGTAAAGTTGGTTGGTGGAGATAACATATTAAACATAATAACTAAGAGGGTTTATTGAGATCATATATACCGTGGCAGGACGGATTGCCGACTGACATTTGGCCGAACGGTTAGGTTAGGGTCTGTCGGCCAAATGTCCGTCGGCAATCCGTCCGGGAGCCCATATATACAGTACCCATCTGATTGTTATAGGTAGATTCAAGTTATGAGAGATTATGGGTTTCGGATTTCTTGCCTACTTGTAATTAATGGGCCTCTACTTGTTTTAATATAATGTATGTCTATCATATGGTATAAGAACTAGTATTGTGTTTATGCTATGGTCTTTATTTCAGCCTGTGTATAAATTAAGTCTTGTAAACTAACTAACTCCGCGGTTATAATTTATGTATTTCGTCGCTTTGTAATCTAAGTGTGTTGTAGGCTATTAGTTAATAGGACTAAAGGCTATCAACCCTTCTGGATTATTAAGCCAGCACACTGTCAAGAATAACTTCATTATATAGGCCTATGTGTGTTCTATCCATTTAATTTGGAGAAAATCAATAGGCCTATGCCCTATGTCTTCCTTCTTTACTAGACTGCTTTAAATTTCGTGTGTCCAGACATTTTGACCCTGTCCCGTGAATTTCGCTCTTTAACTCTTTTTAGCTTTGAGGGAGACACTCGATACAGACAGCCTGCCTTTTGTCTCCCTCAGAAAATGTGCCCAGATGTACCCAGGCTCTTCAACCAATCAGAAGCCAGAATTATGTAAACAACAATGATGGCCGCCAAGCGTCACCATGGCAACGGAATTCAGACTGTAGGTGAGCGGAGCTAAGGGTTGGTTGCTCTGGTAACGCATGGCGGCCATCATTGTTGTTTACATAATTATGGCTTTTGATTGGCTAATGAGTCGAGGCACGCGTGTACGCTCGGATGCCATATTCACCAGCCCACTCATTAGAATTCGTGAACCCCTATGTATTTCTGTATTTAATTATAACTACAGTATATGGATTGATTTTCAGATAGAACTTGGTTATCAATAAATAGCATATATAGTTTTATAGATGATCCATAGATAATTATATTCATAAATTCGTTCCAGATTATATACTTCCATAATTAGAAATGGGTCAACCACTTCAGCACCATGACGCCTTTTTACCTTTGAATCTGGCTAAAATTAGGCGCGTATATGCAGTTTAAGAGGGACCTATGTTACTAAGAGGGTTTATTGATATTGTATATAAGCTACCCATTTGATTCATATAGGTAGATTAGGCTATAAACTAAAGAAAATCGTCTAATGGTAACAGTTTAAGAAGTAGGCTAGCCTACCTATGTTACTAAGAAGGCTTATTGAGATCGTATACCCATCTGAGTCTTATAGGTAGATTATATACCAAAGAAAATCGTCTAATGGTAACAGTTTAAGAAGGACCTATTGTATTAAGATGATTTATTGAGATCGTATATACAATAGGCTACCCATATGAGTCTTATAGGTAGATTATAAACCAAAGACAATCGTCTAATGGTAACCAGAATATGATGAGCATTTCATAATGGTAGTGAAGGGGTTTAATACCAACAAAATATACCTTAAAATTAGTAGATTCTTATGGATACCGGTACTTTAAACACCAGTACTGGGGGACGGTATTATTCCTTATATTCTGGCTATCATTAGACGATTTTATGCAGCTTAGAAGGGACGTCTGGTAATCTAGTTCGTTGACAATCCTAAATCTTTATTAAATAGTAAAATCGTCTAATGATAGCCAGAATAAGAAAGACAAATAACTGCACCTATTATGTTTATAGTATAAGACAATAATTATGACTACTTATAATTATAACTATTGATGGTGTCATGGTTAGAGTGATCTGTAGGCTACGTGGTAACCCAGATTCGAATCCCGGTAGGATCACATGCTTTCATTAATTTCATTGGGAGGTATTTGGTGTTCGGAGTGAAATAAAACATTAGATTATTATAACCTTGAAGTGCTTAACCCTTTAAGTATCAGTGACGTCCTTTTAATTATATTCTGGCAACTATAAGACGATTATATTCAGCTCAAGACGGACATGTAGCAATTAAAAAGTTACACACTATCTTAATTAACCCTTTAGCTACCACAG
This sequence comes from Paralithodes platypus, assembly GCA_032716605.1. NCBI lineage: Eukaryota > Metazoa > Arthropoda > Malacostraca > Decapoda > Lithodidae > Paralithodes > Paralithodes platypus. The sequence goes on along the minus strand of CM064552.1, from coordinate 2,125,195 downwards.
ATCCTTCTGAAACTTCATAAAATTGCCTAATTATAGCTAGATTCGAATAAAACTTCGAACTTCGAACCTTCTTATTTTTCAGCTAAACCTATTGCAATTAACTAAGTAATTCATAGATACTTCCTAAACTAAATATAATTGTTGAATGATAGCCTGAATAAATATTTAATGTATGTAGTATATACATTAATTTGAGTTTTAGCACAATAGGATAAACCCATTTAAATCCGTATCGAACCCAAGCGAGACAATGACATTGTAATGTTTTATTTTATCCCCAGATGGTTCAATACGATTGACACATTCTGGCAAATATTAGACGATTTTACTCAGCTTAGGAAGGACATCTATCCATTAAAAGGCTACAGACTATCTCAATCCTTTTAGCGGCTATATATCCTTCCTAAGCTTCGTAAAATCGTGTATATGTGGCTGAAACAAAATATAAAAGACGTCACCGGTACAGAATGGGTCAAAGACTCGGTTATTCAAATGGGTGTGGCCTTATTTATGTTAACGACTGTGCAATCGCCTGCGCAAATAGGCATAAAACTATCTTGATTAAACCATTGATTTCCATAGGCCTTTCCTAAGCTGAACAAAATACAATACATAATTAAGAGTCTATTCTGAATAAAATACGATGAATCTTCAGAGTCTATTAGTCTGAATGCGGGAAAGGATTCGATCAAGGGTGTTCGAAATGTGTATGTAAAAAGATATCGATAATGCTTCGACCATTAAGGCGGTTCGAATTGTAGAAGAACAAAGAGAATGCTTCACCCAAAGGAGTTCGAATTTTTAAGATCAAAGAGACTGATTCGACCCAAGGCTGTTCGAATCGCCTAAAAACAGCGAATCAATCTTATCTCGATTGTCAATCCGAGGCAAGGACGACTGGACTGTGGAGAAAGGAGTTCGTTTCTTCCAGGATCACGAACAGTGAAGGTGAGGTTAGAAAGTGCTCCAGCGATATCATTTGCGTATACTTTATGGCCGGTTACTCTAGTTGAATCGTTTTTGGTGGTTTTACTAAGCTAATATTTGTGGACTTTAAACTTTCATACCGTGTTCGCTCTTGCATTTCTTTGTTAAGGGGAGATTTCCACTTGGACTTTTTTTTCTTGACTCCTTTCTCCCTCATATCTAGCCCCATTGCTTTCGAGATTTTAAGACTTTTGCCCCATTAGCTTGGTGATTTTTAAGAATTTCCGCCCCATTCTGTGAATTTAAGACCTTTCGTGCCATTCAGGTGTCTATTTTATCCTGGCGAGCGATAGCGAGCCTGTAATTTAAGAGTAATCGGCCTTTGGCCGGGACATTTTTTTTCTACCGAAAAATTTACAAATTTATCTTTAACCCTCCAGCCCCGGCTACGCATTACATAAATATTCCCCGAAACCCGGGTGTTTTGGCCGAAAAACGTCTATGCTAGGCTACCGTATATTTGTTATTCTTACTGCTTCCCGCATTCCCGCGCATCCCCAAGCGTAGCTGTGTTATTTACCTGTAGAATGGCGTTAAGTAGAGCTCTCTAAGTCAACTGTTTGAGTTGTGATGATGATTTCATTGGAGATAACTTTATGGCAAAAACAGCCACTTTACACTACTTTTCGATACTTAACAACAACATACAGGCACACACGAACAAGCGACGCTCTCCTTCTTGTGGCCGGAGCTACGGGGCGTCGGTCCAGCCGGCTGTTGTTTACATGCGTCGGACCGACACCTCGCACACGAAGCTCACAGGCTTTCAACCACTGGGCGTTCAAGAGCCCTTCCGGGTACCTGTTATATGCTTTTTTATGGGCGTTCAAGAGCCCTTCCGTGGTGTAGGGGTTAAAGGGGGTCAAGGGGTGAAATTTTAAGATTGCTGGATGAGTAGGAAACAAACTAGAAATCTCGGAAAATATCAAGGAAACCGGCCACAAATTTTCCTGGAAGTTTGGAAGTCACCCATCGAATGAACATAACCTATACATCATATTAATATATGTTTCAACTTTCGGAAAAACCGTTTTCCCCATTATCCAACAATCTTAAGATACGGCCCCCGATAGTGGGGACGGCTATGAAGTACAGGGAAATTGAGGGGTAAAAGACAAAAATAAGGGGTAATATTAGCGTAACCTAACAACCTTACCTAACCTAACCTAACCTAACCTAACCTAACCTAGTATATTAGGTGGGGGCTGCCGCCCCCATGTGCGGACACTGCTGCCCTGTGTGTGTGCGGATGCTTGTGCCCTGTGTGTGTGCGGACGCTGCTGCCTTGTGTGTGTGCGGACGCTGCTGCCTTGTGTGTGTGCGGACGCTGCTGCCCTGTGTGTGTGCGGACGCTGCTGCCCTGTGTGTGTGCGGACGCTGCTGCCCTGTGTGTGTGCGGACGCTGCTGCCCTGTGTGTGTGCGGACGCTGCTGCCCTGTGTGTGTGCGGACGCTGCTGCCCTGTGTGTGTGCGGACGCTGCTGCCCTGTGTGTGCGGACGCTGCTGCCCTGTCGTCTGGGACCCGATCGGTTTTGGATGCAGCGTAGGGCATGGCATTTGGGCTCGGTGACTGAACGTGGGACTCTACCACTCTACAGGACTAATCGGTTAGTATTTTGATGCATTTGGTATTTTAACTTTGGTGATCCTTTTACAGTTGGCCACATAAGTTATGTTTCTAGTTATGATTTTGATTAATTTTGTCTTTTTACTGTGTTTGTATATGTTTTGGGTTTGTTTATTTTGCAAGTTTTAAATTATAATATGATAGTAAAATGAGTGCATGAATGGAGTAGTAATTTACATCCTACTTGGATAGACAAAAGCACTTGACTAAATCGCTATGTGAAAAAAACGCTTGCGCAAAATAATGATGTATAAATAAAAACTCAATCCACCACATTTGGATAGACAAAAGCACTTAACTAAAATGCTTGCGCAAAATAATTAGAAATAAAAACTCAATCCACCACATAGGGTGTACAGTGAATTACTACATGAACAACAAATTAGAGTATACAATCTTAGGTTAGGAAATGGCACGGAATCCATATAACTAATATATTTTTTTTCTACTTTTATTACAGCGCAAGCAGACCTAGGAGTATGGTACCTGGATTCAACGATGGTCTACCGGTCTACTACCGGTACTCTACCGGACTACTATCTTCAATGGACTATTACTTCCCTAAAAGACTACTAGGCCTATTCGGTTAGTATTTTGTTTATTTTAAGTTTAGCAGTCTTTGTAGCCTACAGTTGTCCATCGAAGTTATTCCTCGTGATGTTTTTAAGTCTTGATGGTGTAATGGATAGTGTTTAAAATCTTAATGTGGTAACTGGGTTCGAATCCCGGTGGATCACATGCTTTCATTAATTTCTTTGAGAGGTGTTTGGGTTTGGAGTGAAATATTAAAGAAATTAACAGTATACTATTCATCTTTATAGCATAAATATGCGGAATTTTGGTGAGAGTATCCTAGGCTCGAATCCTTGGAGTGCCACAAGTTGGTTAATGAAAAAATATGAATAAGGAGTTGAGTAATCTTCAGATAACTATTGTACTGCATAATAAATCTTAATGTGCACATTAAATTTAAATGTATAAGATCACATAGGACTAGAAGTTATTTGGGCAACTGTACATACTGTATTGTAAATAGTTTCTTTGTTTAATGTAAATGGAAAGTTTCTGTGAAAGTAGGCTATTAATTAAAATTTAAAACTTGCAAACTAAACAAACCAAAATTGGGACAAGGACAATATAAAGTCAAATTAAATTATCAAAATTGCTATGTGGAAACAATGCTTACTAAAATGAAAATTATTAAATAAAAGAACACAATCCACCACATAGGGTGTACATCACTACATGAGCAAGTTAATCTGTTTCCCAAGCAAACTAATCGCACATATAACTACGCACTATCGTTAATATTTGATTAGTTCTTCAACCTTTATCTTGTCGTCCCAGTTTTAGTTAGTTTATTTTGAAAGTTTTACAATTTAAGGAATACTAGTTTTAATGTATTTTATATTTTAAGAAGATATGTATATAGTTTGGTCCCTAAACCTTGAAGCTTAAAAATAATACCTTTGTAAAAAAAAAAAAATCTAATATATGGACGTAAGGGCGGTTCCCTGTAAATGAGTCCCTATTGGCTGGTAGGAAAGCTGGATAAATGGCACAATGAGTCATTATATTGACTATGGGGTAAATGGTCTTAAAATTGCCAAAGTAATGGGGCTATTCATGAGGGAGGAAGGAGTCCACTTAATAAAACGCTGAAAAAGAAGGTCAGTAGATAGTATTTAGTGTTATAATAATAGTAATCTATACTCTGTTTATTATATAGGTAGGCTAGAAATTGTGTTTTATCTATCTAGTTACTGTACCATTCCCCTTCTATATATTTTATATTTACTTTAGTTGTATGGAGTTATATTGTCTGTAATTAAAAAAGGACTAGAGCAAATGAGCTGTAAATTTGTACCCATTCCCTGGGTGATGGTTTGGAAATAGTATAATTATAGAGGTTAATGTTGATGTTTTGCATAGTTGTTTGGAACCCTGTATAGGTTATTATAGCTACCAGTATAATGTGACTTATAGGTTATTATAGCTACCAGTATAATGTGACTTATTGAGCTGTACTGTAGATGTTGATGGTAAAGAATTAGGATTCACTTTTCATGAAAATAATTATTTTAGAGTATGAAAGTTTTGTTTGTAATTTGAACAGTAACTTTTGAGTTATTTTAGAATGTTAAGACACTTAAAAATTAATCAAAACGCCCTAAACAAAATCCATTAACAAAAATGCATTTAAATTTACCAGAAATTATGTTTTGGAAACAAAACTTATGATCGGACTATAAGTGGCGATCTCAAATGCAAAACCTTGAAAAGTGAAGCAGCCCTAAACAGGGTTGCCTGGAACGCCGCCATTAGGACAAGAGACTGAAACTGCACGTATGTGTGGAGCATTCGGTCTTAAAATTTTATGCATGTATATCCACATCTGAATACCATGGAATCCACTAACCTATTTGTCTACGCTTCACAGCACAAGGATCGTACAGCCGACCAAGACCTTCCCAACGTCTCAAGATTATCTCCAGCTCATCGTCTCAAGAGAAGAACCTTCGCCAAATCAACGTCTCAAGATAAACTTCGCTACTCTCTCCAATCGTCGCTTCTGTCACTAAGGTTGGAGTTTTAGTCTTTTAGATAGGATATATTATGTTATGTTGGATTTGTTGGTTGTAAATTAACGGCCCTTGTTGAAATTAGTGTGACAATGTTGGTTAAGAATGATCCGCTCCCCCTCCTCCTCCCTTCCCCCCTATAAAAAGTAGAAGTAATAAAGAGATAAATGTATAGATAAATATATAGATAATTAAATGGTTAAACTTTCAAAATAAAAAAATAAACTGGGACAAAGCCCATATAAATGGAAAAGAACTAATCAAAATTGCTGTGGAAATAATTCTTCATACAAATTATAAATAAAAACAAATAATTAAATTTACTGAATTTTGGTGTGAGCATCCTAGGTTCGAATCCCTGGACTGCCACATGTATTTGTTGGTTTCAATAATAATTAAACTGAAACTTTCAATGTGCTCTAAAAGTAATTTTGCGTTAACTCTTAAAGATCGGGGGCGGACCGCCTCCAATTTGCAGCAAGTTAGGAGCATTATTAAGGCTTTTAAAGTGTTAAAATAGAGTGCAAATGGCTGGGAGCGCAGCGGGCCAGACAGCCGACTCCCAGGGCTTACCGCCGCCCACTAACTCATGTTCCCTCTGTTCTCGAGAGGCCGGCAGCGTTGCCAGTAGTGGGAAAAAATATGCCTCTATACGCTAAACTCCCATGTTAGTGGTAACACTGCATGAGAACGAAGAGTGCTACGTAGCTCGTTCTGGTCTCATTTTGAAGCTTTTAGCGCCTAGTTTTTTGCTGAATAAATTTCTTTTCATGCAGATACTTGATTTATCATTCAGGAGGGCCTGAATATGCCCAAATAAGCCCAAAACTCCCCGCTAGACAAGGGTTAAAATTGCTGATATTTTTTTATAGAATTAGGTTTAAAGTTTGTGAGAAATTGTAAAATATTATTAATGTACTTGATATCTAAAGTGGGCAATAGAGCGAACTTTGGATACTTTATACAGCAATGAAATAAAATGACCGTGCAATGAATTAGAATATTTAGAAGTTTTCCAAATGTTTGGTATTGCATTTTCAAATCAAGTTAAAATTAATATATAAAACTATAAAAGTTACTGTTCAAATTAATATAACAAACTCTTAATAATTATCTTAACTCGCTAAACAAAATGTATGTGGAAAAATTAATGTAAATTTATCGGAAATTAAACTTTGAAAACGACTATTATAATATTAAAATGTAAAACTTGCAAACTAAACAAACCAAAATTGGGACAAGGACAATATAAAGTCAAATTAAATTATCAAAATCGCTATGTGGAAACAACGCTTACTAAAATGAAAATTATTAAATAAAAGAACACAATCCACCACATAGGGTGTACATCACTACATGAGCAAGTTAATCTGTTTCCCAAGCAAACCAATCGCACATATAACAACGCACTATCGTCACGTTAAAGGAAGTAGTCAAGTTTGGGAAGTCCGGGACGTTCTGGCAAATTTTACTAAACTCTGCATGAATAAAGAAACTACATGTTAAATGTCAAAATATTATTTAAAATCAAATTTGCAACATGACAAGACATTAACAATAGTAAAAAATACAAATATTGATAAGATATCTATACTATTACAAAATAATATATAAAATACAGTACAGCACTCACTAACGATAGTGCTATCGGGTAGGTACCTGTAAGCATAGCATGCCTCAAGTGACCCCTATCAATAACTACCCTACAAATAACCTACATTTATAGCACAAATAAACTAAGGAAATCGCAAAAGTAAGCAATTGATACTATCGACAATGAATACATATAATATAAAGAGAAATAATTGCAAAATATGAAGTAACAACAGATTTAAACAAAGAGTACTCTTTTAACAAGAACAATAAATTTAAAAAATTTAAAAAATCTAAAAAATCATCAATATTAATAATAATAATAATAATAGAAAAAGAAAAAGATAAACAATAAATACAGACAAAAAGTAAGCAGAGGTTATACAAGAAACTTCAAGTTAAAAATGCTTGATTAAAATTATTGATGTCAAATTTTAGAATACAGTCACAATAATTGACCCTAAAAAGATTAAATTTATGGAACAATTTACTTGCCTCAAAACCTCTGTCCACTAAGAGTCTGTATAGTAACCTAGCTCTAGCCCAAAAGTCATCTACTTTAGTGCAGATTTTACAAAATCTTATTAATTGGGAATAAAAACAATTATAAGTGATTTTACTATCGATATTACTACTAGGGAAAGGAAAGTTTATTACGTTAAAATTAAAATCATCAACTTTGTGATATAATTTAAGTATGCACTGTTCATTAACAATCTCTATATTAATATCAAGAAAATGTTCAACTTTATAATTTACATTACATTGTGTGAGGGGAATAGAATTAGGGTAAATAAGTTTAGCAACTTGATTAAAATTTAACAAATTGCAAACAAGAATATCATCAATATATCTACTATTATTACTTAACAGTTTAGCAAGTGCTAATTTTTCTGGAATTTTATTTTTCTTGCTACTGTCAACTAAGTCTTTTATATATTTAAATTCTAAAGCAAGCAAGAATAAGTCTGCAATTAAAGGGCTAGCATTTCCACCCATAGGAATTCCTAATATTTGTTTGAAAATGTACGGCCCGAATCTAACATAAGTATTGAAAAGGAGGAATTTAAGGGCATCTTTAAGTTTAGTTCTATCAAAATATACAGAACTAGTGGGAGTAGAGCTAAGTGATGCATTATTAAAATATGTATTGAGAAATAAAATAAACTTGCACCAAATTGGAATAAGTTTCTTTTAAAATAATTTTCCAAAATCTTGGCTATTGCATAAGCAAATTAACAGTAGAAAGTAATCTGTGGTCCCACAGTACTGTAACTTTATCTATATACAATCTATATACTCGGTACTGTAAGTTTATCTATATACTGTACTCGGTACTTTAACTTTATCTACAGTATATACTATCTATATACTCGGTACTTTAACTTTATCTATATACATACTCGGTCACAGTCTTGGTGGTGTAATGGTTAAAGTGTCTAAAAATCTGTGATAGGCTGCTAACCCAGGTTCTAATCCCGGTGGAACACTGATGCTTTTAAAACTTAAAACTTGCAAAGTCAAATTAATTAATTTAATTAAGAGTTTGGTGTGGTGAAATTAATCAAATATAGATTATGTATAGAGTGGCATATTTGCTTATATTTTATTACTTAGTTTGCTCTCTAGACCTCAATCGAGCTTAAAACCAAGAACCCCTTGTACATTTTTCGACAGAAAAATGTCTTCTTACTTAGTTTGCTCTTTAAGACTTCACTTAAGGTTTAAAAAGAAATTGCTCAAAGACTTCACTAAAGCTTTAAAAAAAAAAAAAATTTGCGATAGAAAAATTTCTTGGTTTGCTCTTTAGACTTCAATCAAGCTTGAAATAAAGAACCCCTTGTACATTTTTCGATAGAAAAATTTCCCTATTTGTATTATAATCTGTGCCCATGACGGCAACTTGATCACTAGTAATGTTCAAGAAAGTATCGGCCGCTAATACCGGGCTATGAAGGGAGCGCGGCAGATAGGAGTATTGACTTGGCTTACTATAATTTATTTTTAGTAAATTCTGGGCCTATGAAGGCAGACTGTTCATCGGTAAATGTTGAGAAAGTATCGGCCGTTAGTACCGGACCTTGAAGGGAGCGCGGCGAAGATATGATTATTGACGTTGAAAGTGACGGTCTGTCCCATGGTGCCCTGAATCCCCCCTCCCCTCTCCATTTTCATTACAATCTCCAAATCCAGCCTAACTTGATATATCTTATATAAACATGAATGTAGCCAAATTATATGCTTACAGGGTAAACTTTAAAATGATACTAGTGAACAATGTTAGGATACTTAATTAACTGTATGATAGTGGTGGAAGAATAGGTACGGTTACGATGGATTTTAATATTTTGGCATGATTTGATGACGTAATGGTTAAAGTATGACCTATCATGTTAATTTTCTTGATGGCGTAATGCATAAATGCGCGGAATTTTGGTGAGTATCCTAGGTTCGAATCCTTGGAGTGACTCATGTATTTGATGATTTCATTGAGTTTAGAAGTAACGTTGGTTGATGAAAAAATATGAATTTATAATTTTGCTTTGACTTCAAACTGTTTCAAAATAAATTTGTGCATTTTTCGGTAGAAAAATGGCTGGGCCAGAGGCCGTTTTTTCCTAAAGTAAATATAAATAATCTGAAAATTGGCAAAAAAAAAAGAAAAAAGGGCAAATATCATAATGTTTAACCATCTTTTTAACGGTTTGATTAGTATTTAAATTGATGCAGTTTTTACCACCATACACTCTGCTAAATAGCTGGGCTAGGGTGGGTGCCCTAATGATCGGGGATTTCAGTGAACGGTTATCACAAATTTATAGAAAAGTGTTCACTAAATTTAAATCCAGACTTTAATTCCTGCTTTATTGTAGTTTTCTTTCAATTTTATTAAGTTTATGAAGGGTGTATGGCATCAAAGAATATTTGATTTTTACTGATCTTTCCTAAGCTTAATAAAACTGTCTAAGGGTAGCTGTGATGAAAGTAAAATTAAAGTTATTAGAGATAATATCCGAATCTTGCCAAAAATGTAATCCCGTAACCTATCTACTTATCCGGAATGTGAATGGAGGAGTGACAGAAGGGATCTGCCTCTTGTACAGTACTGCTACCCTAAAATGGGGATTGAATGCAGTAAGTTAGTTCACATATTGAATATTGGAACCGCGGAGCATACCTCTCGGGCGGGGGAGATGGTTTTTGGGTGGGGGGATGAACTTCAAAATTAAATATAATTTTGGTGTGAGTATCCTAGGTTCGAGTCCTTGGAGTGCCACATGTTTTTCTTGATTTCATTGAGTTTAGAAGTAAAGTTGTTGGTGTAATGGCTTAAGGTGCTTATGTTCTGGGTGTGGTGTCCCGGGTTCGAATCCCGGGAGGACCATATGCTTTCATCAGTTTATTAAAGTAAATTTGAGTTTGTAATTGATAAGAATGGGGGGTTACTTATTAGATTTATAACTTTTATTTAAATGGGGTGGTACTTATTAGATTTATTACTTTTATTTTTATTGTTTTGTTAGTATATTTTGGGAGATAGGGGGTGGGATTATGCTAGGAAGGGTAACTTTAAATTTAATGTTTTTAGCTGTAGAACTTTTATTTGTTTTGTTTTTTTGAGTATATTCCGGGCCCACGACTACAACCTGAAAACTAGTAAGGTCATGAACCTGTCTCCTGCTCGCAAGCAACAAGGTAGTCAACAAGTACTGATTCCGAACGTCAGGTCTTGCCCCCGAGGTGCCCGGAATATAGGGATGAACGGAGAGAGCGAGAGTTTGTTTATGTAGGCTTAGCTTCGGGGTATTAATTGTTCCACTGGTATAATTTATATTCCTTCGGAAGCAATGTTTGGAGAGTCTTGGCTCCCTCGGTATTAAGATGCGCATAAAGTTTATTCGATCTTTATATAATTTCTGTGTTTTAGGAAGGTCTTTGGCAACTCAAATCTATCCAATATATCGTAGCCTTGTGCATAATTCTGTAATGGTCTTGATAGCGTAATGCATAAATGTGCAGAATTTCTGTGTCTCCTAGGTTCGAGTCCTTGGAGTGCCACATCATCCCACATGTACAGTATTTTTCATTAAATTTACTTTAGTAATATCCTTGGTTAGAGTCTTTGGAGTGTCTAATGTATTTTTCATTGAGTTTAGAAGTAAAGTTGGTTGGTGAAAAAATATGAATCCATAGATCCTTCCTAAGCTGAATAAAGGCATCTAATGATCGAATAAACTGAACGGTTCCTAATCCTGAAGGTGTTTATTAACTTAAAAGAATTTCCATCCTGGTGTTTTGGAAATATTTTAAGTTTGTAAGGGTTCTGTAAACATTGCTAACTGAGTAAATTTATACAAACCGAACTTGGCAAGGTAACAGTGAATGGGAGAGCTTTGGTTACTGATTAGAGTTGCTTTAGTTAACTCTCCTAAGTTAAGGAAAGGAATTTATCTGCAGTATCCAAGCTTTAACCTAATTTATTTTACCGACGCTGATTTTAATGCACTATTGTAAGTTTTTGACATTTTTTGCTCCATTGGTAAATAAAGAAAAATATGAGATGTGAATTGTATCATACCATATAAGCCCTTTATACATTTTGATATGCTGTATTGTTCAATGGATAGGTTAGGCTGAAAATCGAAGTACCTAGTTGTAGTTGTGACTAGTTATAAATAGTAAAATATGGTAGGAATAAGTTTGGTAAAAGATGTGATAATGATTGGTTCTATATACTGTAGTCTTTAATGTTTTTGTAATTAGTCTGGCAGCTTAGTTAGACATTTTAATTTAAAACTTTCAAAAGAAACTAAAACACAAATGACTATATAAAGACCAAGTACTTGTCAAAATAGCAATTAGCAATAAAGTTTGAAATATTATAAAGTAAGAGAAAATAATGTTGGCGTAAGTGGAACTCCATTCTAGTTTGTGAGACTAATGGCAAATAACTGAAATAAGTTTGCAGTAATTTTTTTGATTTGATCCGGTACTCTCCAAGAATATACAGTACTATATATTATAGTTGCAAATGCAGTATCCCTAAGTGAAGTGTTGGTATAGAACTTTTAAATTATAAATTAAATGTATAAGTAAAAGATTTACCTAGTGGTGTAATGAGTAAATTACCTGAAATAATTAAAAAATACTACGGGAATGGAAGCAAACCTTAATTGTCCATTTATAACTTTAGATCCTTCCTAAGCTGAGTAAAGTGGATTAATGGTCTCTATACATTCTGAAAATTAGTTTAATAGGCTGGAAGGCTAAGAATTCAATAACAAATGTTAGCCTGAAGAAAGTAACTGTCATTTATATAAAGTCTAGTGAAGTCTAAGAATAGTGTAATCTATATAATTGGGGCTGAAAATGTGACTGATGCTCTGAGGAATTTGCCTATAAAATAAGATACCCTGGCTGACTTTCCAAATGCTAGAAATATTAGCTTTATTACTCTAGTACAGTACCAGTTATCTGAAAGTAAATTTTTGGGCAGATTATTGTAAACTCTGATTGGTCATTGGGAATATATATATATGGGATATATAGCTGTATTTAGGAGTGACGATTGAAAAATAGTTATAAATGTTATGGTATATATCCTTAAAATACTTTGAATCGGAAGGTTACATTTGTTATTTTTGCATATGGCTCAAACTTGGTTATAGCTTATGAGAAGAGTAGTTATTAATACAGTACTGTACCTACTGTATATATGGTAATAAGGATTATCTTTTATGGTACTAGGGAAGACTGATGGAGATAGTGATGCCTTGGTCTATAGTACAGTATGAAAGTTAGATTTTAGTTATAGGTATAATCAATAGGCTTTTAGTTCATAGTTTTATAGAATTACTACTACATTAGGTATAATTAATAGACATTTAGTGAGTTCATAGTTTTATTGAATGATTAGTACAAATGGTATAGGTTTAGTTCATACATAGTTTTATAAAATTATTACTACATTTGTAAAGGGCTTATTTGTTATATTTATGTATTTATTTGTCTGTTTAACATGGAGCTAAAAATTTCACTAACCCATGGTGTATTAATCCTTTTGGAATGCAATATATATTAACATATTCTGGCTTTTTGACAAATTTGAGCAGTTTAAGAGGGACCTTGGAGAGTGTAAATGGCAATGACTAGATCAACCTTCTAACTCTCACAGCCCCTACCTAAGCTAAATAAAATATCCATTAGCCAGAATAAAGGAAGTAATTGTATACTGAAAGTTTAAGGTGCAATTTCTGTTTGTATAGATGATTAAAGTTTACTTTTTCGAGATGCAGTTGTAGATGATGCATAATTGTTCTGATTGAGTTTTAATATTGACAACCTGAGAGTTTAATAGAAAGAAATTAATCAAAAATTTGAAAAGTAAAATTATAAAAAATATGATTGAACAAATATGGCTTGTAAAATACTGAAATAATGAAATCTATACTCTGGTACATGCCCCATAGTTTGGGTTTGCCGACTTGAGAGAGCCCACACAGAGAGTTTAACATTTAAATAAATAGATTTTTTGGAATATTTGAGCATTTATCCAAAGACTGAAAAATTAAAGTAATGAAATTGGGTGTTAATTACTCATGCACATACCCCATAGCTGGGGTTGGCAGACTTGATCGAGACCGAGCCCAAATGGAAATTAAAATTTTATTAAATCTTAGTCTTTGTCAAAATACTTTGCAATTAAAGTAATGAATTTGGGAATTTGTATATACTCTGGCACATACCCCATAGGTGGGGTTGGCCAACTTGAGACGGCAGGAAACATTCTATCTATATACTCAGGCCCAATCCCAATTTTCCTAGAAAATAAAACTAAAATAGAAGTACTAGAAATTTTGCGATATTTAAAAGTTGTAATTTTTCTATTATGCCTACTCAAAGTTGTCTTTATTAATACTGGATATAGAAGCTATGCATATTTTTCTACAACTGCATAATACAGTAATGAAATCTTTAATGGAATGATTTTTTAGAATGTGCATTATTTGGTATATGTTTGAAGACTAATTTGGTATTGATTTATGAAGGCAATGTAATTTCCTCTGAAAATTTAAGTCATGGTATATTTAAGAGTAAAATTATGTATGCTTTCAAAATGATTGTTTTCACCACCATACACTCTTTGCTCAAGAGCTGGGGTAGGGTGGGTGTCCTGATGATTGGGGACTTAAACAAATCTATACTTAAAATAATCTTTAATATATATACAAAAATTAAAATATATGAAGTAGAAATTATTTTACTCTATATACTTTAGTAGATGTTGTCAAGGACTACTTGACATCACTAAAAGTTTGCACATTCTAAAATTTATTCCGTTGAGATACTCTTTAGCCATAAATAAGTACATGCTATGGAATCTATTGAACCTATTGGAGAAAAAGTAATTTAGGGTACAGCATAAGATTTGTATGCAGTGTTTTAACGAGTTATATTAATAGAAAATTCCCACTGAAATCTAACTGAGATTAAATATTTATGGAAATCTACTTTGCATTTTGATATATATTAATGTCCCTTGATTTTTGTGATGGTATTGATATTGCAAAGAAAATAGACTGCTTACAAATCTGGTTCTGTATTTTAATATATGATAGGCCAACCTTCTTGAAACTCTAAAAGGCTAGAAGAAATGGGATGAAAGTTTTCTATCCTATTCCCTGGCTGACTCTTCCCATGCTTGATTCCCTTTTATTGATGTTAATGGTAAAGAATATTTGGCAATTATAAAAGACTTCTATTATAATTAAGCCAGATATCTTTGCCACTAAGATTAATAATGGGTAGGCCTAATCAGTTTGTGAGATTTCTATAACTTTGGAAGAGTTGACCAGGAAATAGGTGTGGTAATAGTTTATTTACTTAACCCATTGAGGAATATGAATCACTAAGTTAATTTTGGTTATCTGACTATTATATGCAGCTTAGGAAGACTTAAGCAATGAGAGGGGTAATAGTAATGTATTAACCCTTGAGATTGATGTGGTACTTCCTAAGCTGAATATAATTGAATGCTAGCCAATATTCCCAAAGTGCATCATATTTGAATTGGTTTAGAATTTTGGCCTTTATATATTTACTGCTATAATTACTGAAAGTGATTATCAGCCCCTTGATAAATATGAGTAAGTTAATTCTTGATATTTGATTATTTTATGTTGCTTTGGAATTATTTTGGCATTTATGCTCTTAATTATTCCTTACGTGCATAGAATTTCTCTTAGCCAGCATGACTTGTTAATTCTGGCTATTGGATGATTTTATTAAGCTTTGGAAGGATCTGGGTCTAATGGAGTTTTATACTTTATTATTCCTAGAGGTTTTCCTGAAGTTCATACAATTTCTCCTTAGCCAGCATGACTTCTTTTATGAGAGTATTAAAGGTTCAGGATTCCATTGATGTACTTATTTTTGCTTAAGAGTGTACTGTATCATGTAAGCAATGGTTTGGCTGCATTTATGTAGGTTTAAAACTTTATATCTTGGGTTAGCATATTTAAATATTGGTTTGTCTATCACTGACTGAATAAATCTGTCAAAATACCTTAAAGATTTAAAAATAGCTGGTTGATGTAAAGTATTTAAATTGGTAAAAATTATTATTTTACGATGCATATGCCATTTATGAAAATACATACTTTGTTTGCATGGAAAGTGAAAATATCACTTAACATGCAAAGAAAGTAATATTATTTTCATAAATAACATGCATAATAAAAGTAATAAATTTGTTACCATATACAGATATTTTACTAAGATTTGTTTACGGACTGTTTATAAATCATTAAAAGTTTCTTTGGCTGTTATGTGATAGTTGACCATATTTATATACTGCACACTCATGATATAAAGTTTAGCAACCTAGAATGAACAGTTTGACAACCAAAGGATCATTATGAACTCTGGATATGTTCAACCATCATTACTGAAAGTGCTAAACCAAAGTCTACATTTATGGTAGCAAAGTTCTTTTAAGTAATTTGGTTGAATGTTCTAGAAGCATAATGATAAAGTTCAGAACTCTCATTATTTGTCTGGTCTTAGTCTCTTAAGATGGCAAGTAATGTTTCTCTGACAGTCTGGTTGTGTACTGTTTTTTCTGGGTTGCATGTGTTCTTAGTGCATTTCAAACTTAACCTCCATAGCCCATGCTTGTCATGAGCTCTATTAACCCTTTCGGTACTATCACTATATCTGGCTAGCCTCAGATGATTTTAATCAGCTTAGAAAGGACCTCTTTCCTAAGCTGACTAAAATCTTTTGAGGTTAGCCAGAATAAGTACTGAAAGTGTTAATTGAGCTATGTGAGGTTAAGCTTGAAAGGCACAGAGTTGCTGGGCCAATTCTGGATGGTCAAGTAGAACCTATCTCCACAATTGCCAGCAAGAATCTTGAGTTTTTGCTGTGTGAAATGTTTGGGTTTCCCCCCATAGACTTTTGACTGATTTCCCCCAGAATTTTGCTAAGTCCAGCCTCTGAGGCTGGACTTAGCAAATTTCTGGGGGTGACTGAAATTTTTCAAAGTCCAGTGGAACTTAGTAAAATTTCAGAACATTTACAAGTCTAGTTCTGATCATCATCAAACTGGACTTTTGCAATGTTCCCAAGTTTACACCACTGAAATTTTTTTAAGTTCCACTTTGAAAAATTTTGCCGAACATATCTGAACTGAATTTTCCAAAGTCCAAACCAATGAAATTTTTTCCTGAGTCCAGTCTATGACTGGACTTTGAAATTTTTTGCATGTCCACAGTTCTGATATGTTCAGAGCTCTGACTGGCAAAATTTTGCAAAGTGACAAAGCTAACTGAATTCTAATTTCCATTCATTGTTTTGACTTTTTTTGCTATTTTTTTTTTTTTTTTTTTTTTTCTTTACTTTAACAAAATACTCTGATTATTCAGAGTGCAGCCTTTGGTATGAACCTAAGGTGAACTGGGCGGGTGCCCAACCCCGAAAGGGGTTGAAATAGGGGAGCTATCCCCCCGCCAAAGGCGGCTTTCTAGGGCCTTTCCTAGCTGATGCCGAGAGGACTGGGTTCTAGTCATGTGCTGATCTATCGGAGTGAGAACTGAGCGATCTCTGCCATACCCATAGCTTACTCTGACTGTTCCTTTTACTTATATATTTTCTAGATCTCAAGTGACGGCGTCTCTTCCGTGAATTGACCTCCCAATTTACCAAGATTGGAAGCCAAAGTGTCACATTTTTCCTTTGCCTCTCAACTTTTTCTTCATAATTGCTGAGGGGCACAGGGCCCTGGGTGGGGCTTTGGTTTCCCGGGCGATTCCGCACCCTCCTCAGCTCCCCGCCATGGAGTGGCTTCGGTCACCCAGGCTTTATTGGGGTCGGCAGGGAGGGTTCTGTGGGGGCGCTCGGTTATGGCCTTGGCCTTGCTTGGGGCCTTGGGGCTGTTCGGCCAGGCAGTTTGGGGAACAACAACAACTACTATAAAGATATGGTATTCAAAACTTTTACTGTATTTCCAAATATTACATGACAGCCGGCTATTTGTGATAGAATTACTTAAGTCTTCAAGCACCTTTCAATGGACTTATAGTAACTCAACTAGTTCCATCACTTACAAACATTAGGGTTTGGGATTATCAACAACTAAAGTCTATCCTGTTTTAAATAGATAACATTTGATAGCTTTCAATACTTTAGTAATATCACAACTGGATATTTTTTAAGTGACTATGTACCGGTATGTTTTATGAATTATTATTATAATTAACAACTATTATAACTTTAAAACTTATTGTTATTTCTGTCTAATAAAATTGACTTGGTATACTTTTTCTTAATAACCCTTGTAACATTTGGCTTTGCTAAATTATAATGTAAAACTTTCAAAATAAACAAACTAAAACTTGGACTACACAAAATACTCAAAGGAACTAATCAAAATTGCTATGGAAATAACTTAATAAAATTCCAAACTTCATGGATACAATGGACAACTGGTTCAAGTGACTGATTCATATAAATAATCATGGACTTAACAAGAATATAAATGTCTGAGTGGCTTAGAGACTGGCATCAGAGTGTACATGTACCAATAATATGGAGTCTCTCATTAAACTGAGTAAAGATTAATAAAAGTAACTAAATAAAAGGGAATGTGCCTGAGCATATACTGATGGTTAATTATATAAAATAAGTTCAATTATTGGTAATTAGAAATACAACATAGTAAGGACCTAAGTAAATATGCCATACCTATTATTGCTAAGCAATGTTTCATCAATAAATTAAAATTTCAAACTAAGCAAACCAAAACTGGGACAAAGGCAAAATTGCTATGTGGAAACATCAATTATATAGCCTATCATTCATCAGACTAATATTACCATAATCAAAACCAATTATTATAATGTAAAACTTGCACAATAAACAAACTATAAAGACAAAAGAACTTATCAACATAGTGGAAACTATGCTTGAGCAACAAATTTAAAGGGAAATAAAGCATCAACAGGTATCTAATGACTAATACAGTCCAAAAACGGTTCCCTGGGCCCTCTAGGAAGGCTCAGTCAAAATCGAAATCCTAAACTAATGGTCCGATTTTAATTCTGTTTGCGCCATTCGATTCAGCTTGCCAAAATGTACTTTTGGTATAAATTTAAACAAAATCCGTTCATAAATAACTCGTCTATGGAGTTTTTAAACTTTAAAATAGGCCTAGGGGGCCTAAAATAGGTCAAAATTTATACCGTTGAATCCACATTAACCTCTATAACTCACAAACGACTAGAGTAAGCAAGCTAATATTTCTACCATTTGGGAAGGGTCAGCCAGGTAATAGGTGTGGAATTTACAGCCCATTTGATATAGCCCTTTTTTAGTTACAGACGTTAGAGTTCACGATTTCTGGAGTACCTATTTGGAACAGGGTTATTTTTTCATAGCACATTATTACAGTGCTCTCATTGCAATTACAACGATGATTGTAATATATTACAGAAACTTCATAGTGTGTATTAAGTACCGTATCATGGGAGGGATGGATGGATATAGAGGGGATGGATGTAAAGGGAGGAAGAGTGAGACATGAATGTAGAGGGAGGGAGGGAGGGATGTGAAGGAAGGCAAGGATGTAGAGGGGGATAAATGCAGTGGGAAGGGAGGGAGGAAGACAGATGAATGCATTGGGTAGGGAGGGAGAGGAAGGAGAATGAATGCAGTGGGGAGGAAGGGGTGAATGCAGTGGGGAGGGAGGAAGGGAGGAGAATTAATGCAGTGGGGAAGGAGGAAGGGGTGAATACAGTGGGGAGGGAGGGAGGAGAATTAATGGAGTGGGGAGGAAGGGGTGAATGCAGTGAGAGTACAAAGAAAATCAAGCAACAACAGGTCTAGTGACCCTTCTAGGCTGCTGGTCCTCCAAAACACTGAGGATCAAGTGTCCAAACAGTGGGTAAGGGAACATTGGAAAGGGAAATCCTTGGAACTAATGTCCATGGTAGGAGGGAGGGAGGGGGTTAATGCAATGAAAAGGGAGGGAGGAGAATGAATGCAGTGGGAAGGAAGGGGTGGATGCAGTGGGGAGGGAGGGAGAAAGGTGAGAAGCAGTGGGGAGGAAGGGGGGGAGGTCAAGCCAAGTATATATAAAAAGACACCCAACGCCAAGTAACCGTATACTGTAATGACCCCCAAAGCCAAGTATCATATGACTCGACACAAAGTATCTATAAACAAACCATTAACACCAAGTATACATAAAACAACCGCTATGTCAAGTATCTATAAAAACACAATGCCAAGTATTTATAAAAAGAAAATGACCAATATCAAGCCTATATAAAAAGACCAAGTACGGTACGGTATATGTAAAAAGACCAATGCCAAGTACGGTACAGTATATGTAAAAAGACCAACACCAAGTACGGTACAGTATATGTCAAAAGACCAACGCCAACTACGGTATATGTAAAAAGACAAACACCAAGTACGGTACAGTATATGTAAAAGGACCAACACCAACTACGGTACAGTATATGTCAAAAGACCAACGCCAACTACGGTATATGTAAAAAGACAAACACCAAGTACGGTACAGTATATGTCAAAAGACCAACGCCAACTACGGTATATATAAAAAGACAAACACCAAGTACGGTACAGTATATGTAAAAAGACAAACACCAAGTACGGTACAGTATATGTAAAAAGACCAACGCCAACTACGGTATATGTAAAAAGACAAACACCAAGTATGGTACAGTATATGTCAAAAGACCAACGCCAACTACGGTATATGTCAAAAGACAAACACCAAGTACGGTACAGTATATGTAAAAAGACCAACGCCAACTACGGTATATGTAAAAAGACCAACGCCAAGTACGGTACAGTACAGTAGGGTCCCGCATAAAACGTGTTCGCATAAAACGAGTCTCGATTAAAACGACCGACCTAAAATATTAATATTTAATTTTCGATCAGAACGAATGTGATCACATAAAACGAGTCCGCCGCCAAAGTGGGGCAAATACAAGGAGTTTTCATATAGAGCGCCGAAATATCGTACAAAACGTACAAAATATCGTACGCTTTCATATAAAACGCCGAAATATCGTACAAAACGTACGAAATATCGTTCGCTTTGTACGAAAATTTTCGCTTACAGTGAACATTGACGATATTGCGCCACCAAAATGCTGTGTTCACATAAAACGCCCTCGTTTATCGACCATAAACTCGTTTTATGTGAGACCCTACTGTATATGTCAAAAGACCAACGCCAACTACGGTATATGTAAAAAGACCAACGCCAAGTACGGTACAGTATATGTCAAAAGACCAACACCAACTACGGTATATGTAAAAATACGAACACCAAGTACGGCATATGTAAAAAGAACCTCTACACCAAGTATTGTAATTTACTACTTGCAAAACAAACAAGCCAAAACTGGGATGACACAATATATAAGTCAAGAAACTGGTCAAAATCGCTGTGTGGAAATTACACTTTTTAAAATCAAATCATACAAAACCACCACATAGGGTGTATATCACTACATGAGCAAGTTAATCTGTTTCCCACGCAAAATAATCACATATATAACGATGCACTATCGTCACCACATACAGTACACCAAAGGCAACAACTGTAGATGTAATTTACATTAGTATAAAAACTAAACCATTACCAGCAGGACTTGACTGCTGTGGATATCAATAAACACAATATACAGAGCAACTGCAGAAGTGATGATTGAAAAAAGAAAAATCACAAAATAACTAACCAAATACTGTACTGTACAGTCGTCGAAATAACTTCTTTACCAAATGCCCAGATGCCCAAGTATTTAAATACCATCAACAAAGTATATAAACCAAGGGTCCTGATGTGGCGGCATCTACGCCGTAGGACCACCTCCCGGAGCTGCCAACCGCGGATGGCTGCCGACCCTCCACGGCCGGAGACAAGATCAACGACCAGTGGAGGACAACCGGATGCCGGCCGCAGGGAGCAGTTTCGGGAACCAAACCGTCACAACTATCCCCTGCCCCCTCCCTGGGGGCACGGGTCCTTGGAGCGGCTTCGGTCGCGCCAGGAATTTCCACACCTCTCACACCACACACACACATCACACAGTTTTTCCTACACCGAGAAATGACTCTCCGGCAGTCATTTCTCGAAGACTTCTTCTAGCCGGAGACATTGAGAGCAACCCAGGACCCACGTACACATACATATGTCCAACTTGCTCAAAACCCATCACTTCGAGTCGCCACACTAAGGGTTCAGTTCTCTGCAATTCATGCAGGAACTGGACCCACTTCACCTGTACAACACTTGCCTCCAAGAAACACTACACGAACACTTGGACCTGTTCCTCATGCCCCTCCCTCTCCCAGTCAAATCCCTCGCCTAAAACCCGTCCACCTCTCCTCCCCAACCCACCTAACCTTCCCATACCATCCACATCCTCAACTCAACACACCACACCCCATCCTAACCCATTCCAACCCCCATCTCCTGCTCCCCAATCCCCACCTCACCCATCCCCCCCCCCCCCCCCCCTTGTGCAGCAGCACCCAACATACATCGTGCACATAACATTAACATTCTCCAATTGAACATAGATGGCATTAACACAAAGAAACACGAACTCTCACACTTCATCAAACAACACAACATACACATTGCCATCTTACAAGAAAAAAAACTCCGCACAACACAAAAAACACCCACATTTCATAATTTCACCACCATCAGACAAGACCAGGCTGTCGGCGGGGGCGGTGGACTCATCACCCTGGTACACAAAGAAATATCATGCATAGTAACCAGTGTACAAACCAAATCCCTCCTCCCCCCAAATTATAACACAACAGAAATACAATCAATTAAAATACGCACTGGCAACACCTCCAACATAACCATCATAAACACATACATCCCTCCCCAAACATCCCCTACAGTACCAAATGAATACAGACCACACTTACAACACATCACAAACACCCCACACATCATCCTGGGTGGTGACTTCAACGCCAAGACGTCGGCCTGGTTTGTCGACAACCCTGACACAGACAGAGGGCTGGTACTACAAAACCAACCAGATAACCTCATCATCCTTAACGACATCCATCAACATACCCATATTCCTCACCAAGCCCTCTATAATCCATCATCTCCAGACATCACCTTTTGCTCCCCAGAACTCGCCCCCACAACATCCTGGAGGGTGGTCAGAACCTTAGGCTCTGACCACCTCCCGATCATTATCACCACCAAAACCAGACTCACCCCAGCTAGCCACAAACACACATACACCAATTATAAAAGAGCTAACTGGGAAGCATTCACAAATGAGACAGAACAACACTTCACAACTCTAAACAGTACACCCATCACTAACATCAACAATGCTGTACACATACTCAATAAAACTATCCAAAACGCTGACAAGAAACACATTCCAAGAGGTAACAGAAAAAGACACAACCCCAACTTCACACCAGAAATTCAAAACCTCATCAGACAACGCGACACACTGAAACACTCCCCAGCACCCCACACACTAAGACATCACACAACAAATTCAAGCACTCAACACCCAAACTAACAACAAAATACAAGAACAACAAAAACTAAATTGGAATAACTTCCTACAAACACTTGATCACAAAACAAACCCCAAAAAACTCTACAAAACACTAAACAGCATCACACTTTCCAACAGCAACACAATACAATCACATGCTGCAATCACAACAACAGACTCAACTCCTTCATGTAAACAACAAGCAAACACTCATCAATCACTTCTCACATGTCAGCCACCTAAAACCTCACAAAGACGACCGACGTGTCATCCGACGTAAGAGACAATTCCCCACAGACCCTGACTATACACCCTTCACCAATCACCAGACAAAGCATATCATCAACAATCTCAAGCACTCACCCGCCTGTGGCCTAGACAACATAAGCAACATACACCTCAGACACCTGGGACCACAAGGCATACAAGCACTCACTAACATATCAAACTACAGCTATTCACACAACACAATACCAGACATTTGGAAGCATGGTATCATCATCACATTCCCCAAACCCAACAAAGACCCCACGCTACCCTCCTCGCACCGCCCCATCACACTCCTTTGCTCCCCCTCCAAAGTCATGGAACGCCTAGTATTACAACTAATTACACCCGACCTACCCATAGCTCCAACACAACATGGCTTTAGGCCACTGCACTCCACAAACACTCTTCTCACAGACCTTACACAAACAGCTTTTGACGGCATCAACTCAGCTAGACCACCACACAGATCACTATTAGCCACACTCGACATTAGTAAAGCCTTCGATGCCATCCCCCGCCACAACTTAACAAACAAAATCTACAACACAAAAAGGTGGCTGGCCAACTTCCTAGCAGACAGATGTGCACACGTATCTTTTGCCGGTCAGTCATCTAAAATCAGAAACTTTCCAAACGGAGTCCCACAAGGATCCGTCCTATCGCCCGCACTCTTTAATCTGTACATGCACGATATAACTACACCCAATACGCCCCAAATAAACTTAGCCTCCTATGCAGATGACATAACACTCACATGCACACACCATGACCCAAAAAGAGCAACAGATCTCCTTCAACCCTATCTCAACACACTACAAGGCTGGTGAACTACAAACAGACTTAATCTAGCCCCAGCCAAATCCACCGCAACCCTGCTCACAAGCTGGACAGGAGAACACGAATACATCCCTCAACTCACCATAAACAACACACCCCTAACACATACACACACACCCAAAATCCTAGGAGTAACATATGATACTCATATGACATTCAAACAGCACACCACAAACATTAAAAAGAAACTGACACCCAGACTTAACGCCCTCAGGTCACTTGCTCACACAAAATTTGGACACAACAAGGAAACTACCACCACAGTATATAAACAATACATAAGATCAGTGATGGAATACACAAGCCCAGCCTGGGCTTCTAACCTAGCTGAAACACATCATAAGACCTTACAGACTATTCAAAACAAAGCCCTGAAGATCATTACAGGCTGCACAGCTGCTGCACAGCTACTGCAGCCACAGATCACCTACATCAGGAAACCAAAATCCTCAAAGTCAAAGACCATCTGGACATGAGAGGCACTCGATTCCTGGCAGCAGCCTCCACAAACCAGGACCACCCACTAAACTATATGGCAACACACCCACAGACACCAAGAAATATCAAAACAACACCCAGCACACGGTATCACACACAATTATTGTCCTCTCTCCCTCCCTGCCCACCCCGAACCAACTTCCAGAAGCACATCCATACTCATATCTCTTGCCAATCCATTCACTCACTCACCGACAACACACAGCTGCATGCACGACCTCCCGAAATCCATCCTTCCGAATCCTCCCTCCCTCGCGAGGACAGAGTCCACCTGGCCAGGCTGAGATGCGGACACCATCCAGCTCTCCTGAGCTATCAGAAGAGACTGGATGACTCCGTTGTCGACGCCTGCCCGGGATGTAACACAGCACCCCATACCATTAAACACATCATAGAAGACTGCATTTCACACAACCACTTACGCCAACAACACAATCTACACTCAATGAGAGCTCTGTGGGAAAGCCCGATCGTGGCCATGGCCTTCCTCAGGGACTCGGGGCTGTTCGGCCAGGCAGCTTAGGGAACAACAACAACAACAACAACAAAGTATATATAAAAAGACCCTTAACAAAATACTGTACAGTATATATAAAAGGCCAACAAACTATATTATAAGACCATCAACGTATATATACGTATATATACCGTAATAAAAAGACTCGACAAAGTATCTAAGAAAGAACCTCGACGCCAAGTACCGGTATCTAATAAAGTCAAGCCAAGTATATATAAAAAGACACCCAACGCCAAGTAACCGTATACTGTAATGACCCCCAAAGCCAAGTATCATTTGACTCAACACAAAGTATCATTAAAAAAACATTAACACCAAGTATCTATTAACAAAATAGCTATGCCAAGTACTGTATATATAAAACAACAGTTATGTCAAGTATCTATAAAAACACAACGCCAACTATCTATAAAAAGATATTGCCAAATATCTATATGACTAGTATCTATATCAAAAGACCAACGCCAAGTACGGTATATGTAAAAAGACAAAGACCAAGTACGGAATATGTAAAAAGAACCTCAACAACAAGTATTGTAATTTACTACTTGCAAAACAAACAAACCAAAACTGGGACCACACAATATATAAGCAAAGAAACTGGTCAAAATCGCTGTGTGGAAATTACGTTTTTTTAAATCAAATCATACAAAACCACTTTTGAAGGATAAGACAGTGGTGGAACGAAAGTCATTGATTGATTATGTATGTGTGGATGAATGAATGAAGAAATCTGTGATGGATGCTAGGGTGTATAGGGGTATTGGAGGGGGTCTGTCTGATCATTATGTAGTGGTAGCTAAGGTTAGGATACAAAAGAAGTGGGTGAGGAGAGCTGGAGGGAGGCGAGAGGAGGGTGGAATGGTGAGGAGGGTGGAGAGGTTGCAGGAGGAGGAAGTCAGGGAGGAGTACAGGAGAGCAGTGGAAAGACGACTAGGTGGGTTCGACCTGGAAGTTATGGAGGAAGTGGAGGAGATGAGCAAGGTGTTTAAGGATGAGATCTGTGCAGCATGTGAGGAGGTGTGTGGAGTGAGGAGAAGAGGGAGGGGAGTGAAAGATACAGCATGGTGGACAGAAGAGGTAAGAATAGCTGTGGAAGAAAAGAAGAAAGCATATAGAGAGTGGTTGGGTAGTAGAGGGAATGAAGATTTCGAGAGACAGAAACAAGCGAGGTACGTGGAGAGTAAGAGGGTGGTGAAGAGAGTAGTGAAGGAAAGTAAGAGAAGAGTACATGAGGAATTTGGAAGGAATCTGAGTGTAAAATGGAGTACAAAGGAAATCAAGCAACAACAGATCTAGTGACCCTTCTAGGCTGCTTGTCCTCCAAAACACCGAGGATCAAGTGTCCAAACAGTGGTTTAGAGTGGGTAAGGGAACATTGGAAAGGGAACTACTGCCCTGGAACTAATGTCCGTGGCAGGATTAGGAAGTTAGTAGGGGACAGATGGGTTAGTAACTGATGGGGGGATAAAATAATGTTATTCATTTACAAACGCAGTCAGTCGCGGGTTTGATGCGAGATATTTGTCTAAGCGGAGTTTAAATGAATCAACGGTGCTGCAGTCTATAACTTCTCGGGGAAGCCCATTCCACAAGTTGACAACTCGATTGAAGAAGAAATTCTTAGATTCGTGTGAGTTAAAAGATTTACCAATAATTTTGCAACCGTTTCCCCGCGTGTAATTAGATTGGTCGATAGTGAAGTATTGTCGATGCCTTTGATGATTTTGAACACTTGAATTAAGTCACCTCTTAATCTGCGCTGGGTTAAAGGAAATAGATTTAATTCTCTAAGACGCTCTTCGTATGGTTTGTTCTTTAGGCTAGGTATCATTTTGGTAACTCTACGTTGAACTCGTTCTAGCTTGTTTATATCTTTTTGGTAATAAGAGCACCAGGATTGAACGCAGTATTCCAGAAGAGGGCGGACTAAGGAATTGTAAAGGGTTAGGATAACTTCTTTGGATTTATGCTCAAATGACCTGCCTATAAAGCCAATTATTTTGTTTGCCTTCTTAACAACTTCTGAACATTGTTGACTCGGTTTTAGGTTACTCGATATTGTTACTCCCAGATCGGTTTCTCTGTTTACATTCTTAAGCTGAGTGCCATTCATCGAATAGTTTGCTTTCTCATTTAGGTATCCGATATGTAGTACTTTACATTTATCCGCATTGAAACTCATTTGCCAAATTTGGGCCCAACATGACAATTTATCTAGATTGTGTTGCATATCGTCAACTTGTTCTTTTGAGAGTACGCTATTTGCAATTTTTGTATCGTCAGCAAATTTTGAGATTGTACAGGTGAGACCCTCATCTATGTCGTTGATGTAAATTAGAAAGAGAATTGGTCCTAGTACCGATCCCTGGGGTACCCCGCTACTTACATTGGTCCATTTAGATGCTTTACCGTTTATGACTACTCTTTGCTTTCTGTCGCTGAGCCAATTTTCTATCCATTTCAACACACCGTCTTGTATTCCATGCGCTTTTAGTTTTAGCAGTAAACGTTTGTGGGGAACTTTGTCAAAGGCCTTTTGAAAATCAAGGTATATAATATCTGCAGCATTACTCTCATCGTAGAGGTTGAGGATATCGTGGAAGAAGTCTAAGAGGTTTGTTAAACAGGAACGTTTTTTACGAAAGCCGTGTTGAGTATCTTTAAGTAAGTTATTTGCCTCTAAGTGATTTAGTGATTATGGAGGGAGAGTAAGAAACTGTTCTGGAAAGAAGTCAAGAAAGTTAGGGAAGGTAGCAAGGGAAACAGTAAGGGTGTGAAAGATAAGAATGGGAGAATGCTAGCCGAGAAGCAAGAGAGAGTCGAAAGATGGAGGGAGTACTTCAGTGAGTTGCTAAATGTAAGGAATGAAGAGCCAGCAAACATAGCTGGATATGGTATGGGAGGGAGAAGAAGAGAAGTAGTGGAGGAGGAGGTGGGGATCAGGTCAGAAGTGTGGGAAGCCATGAAAAGAGTGAAGTTGGGGAAAGCACCAGGAACAGATGGAGTGTGTGGGGAAATGTTGAGGTATGGTGGTGAGATAGTGATAGAATGGGTATGGAAAATGTGCAAACTAGCATGGGAGAAGGGGAGTGCACCCGATGACTGGAAGACTGGCATAATAGTCCCCCTATATAAGGGCAAAGGGGAAAGAGGAGTGTGTGGTAACCACTGAGGAATATGTCTTCTAAGCGTAGTAGGGAAGGTATACAGTAGGGTAGTGATTGAGAGAGTGAGAGTGAGAACGGAGAAATAGATAGGCGACGAGCAGGGAGGTTTTAGGAAGGGAAGAGGATGTGTAGTTCAGACTTTTACCCTGAATTGTGTTGCGGAGAAGTATCTGGAGAAGAAACAAAAGGTGCATGTTGCCTTTATGGACTTGGAGAAGGCCTATGAGAGTGGATAGAGAAGGTTTGTGGAAAGTACTTAGAATATACGGAGTAGAGGCCAAGTTGCTGAAAGCAGTGAAGAGCATGTATGAGGGTGCAAAGGCGGCAGTACGTGTGGAGAGTGAGCAGAGCGAGTTCTTTGACCTGAATGTTGGTTTGAAACAGGGGTGTGTGATGTCTCCGTGGTTGTTTACTGTATATATGGATGGAGTCATGAAAGAAATACTATCAAGAGCAGTGGATGTTGGTGTATCGCTGAAAAGGGAGGGAATTGAGTGGAAGCTACCTATACTGCTGTTTGCAGATGATACAGTTCTGATGAGTGATAATGAATGGGAGTTGCAGGGTCTGGTAAATGAGTTTGGAACAGTGTGCGAAAAAACGGAATTTGAAGGTAAATGCGGGGAAGAGCAAGGTTATGGTCTTCGAAAGGGGTGAAGTCACAGAGTGTGAGGTGAAGCTGAACGGTCAGGCTATGGAGATCGTCAACTCTTTTAAGTATCTGGGCAGTGTGTTGAGTAAAGATGGGACTATGGATGAAGAAGTGCGGGAGAGGGTACAACAGGGGAAGAGGGTTGTAGGAACGCTAAAAGCAGTAACAAGAAATAGGGTGGTCAGTATGGAAGTGAAGAAGTCCTTGCATGACAGTGTGGTAATCCCGACACTGACTTACGGAAGCGAAGCATGGACGTTGGTTGAGAGACTCAGACCAAGAGTGAGAGCAGTGGAAATGAATTACTTAAGGAGTGCGTGCGGAGTTACATGCAGGGATAGACAGACTAATGAGGAAGTAAGGAGGAGGTGTGGTGTGGAGGTAGATGTGCTGGAAAGTGTGAAAAGGAACAACTTGAGATGGTTCGGCCATATGGAACGTATGGAAAGCGAGAGAATGACTAAGAGGGTGTACGAGAGCGAGGTGGAGGGACAGAGAGGGAGAGGTAGACCGAATGAGAGGTGGAAGGATGGAGTGAGGAAGTATATGAACGAAGGCGGTGCTGGTTGGGGGGAGGGGCGTCGACTGACTGGGGACAGAGGTGCATGGGGGCGGTTCGCTCGTGGCCACCCCTTCGAGGATCACGGCGTCAGGCAATAGATAGATAGATACAAAACCACCACATAGGGTGTATATCACTACATGAGCAAGTTAATCTGTTTCCCAAGCAAACTAATCACATATATAACGACGCACTATCTTCACCACATACTGTACACCAAAGCCAACAATTGTAGATGCAATTTACATTAGGATAAAGTAGGCAACCAAAAACTAAACCATTACCAACAGGACTTGACTGCTGTGGATATTAATATACAGAGCAACTGCAGAAGTGATGATTGAAAACAACAAATATAAACAAATAACTAACCAAACCCCCACATACAGTACTGTACAGTCGTTGAAATAACTTCTTTACCAAATTGTGATTTGCATTATGCAAGAACTGTTTTCACAGACGCCGTAATTCCCGAGGAGTGGCAAAACATTAATAAATACAAAAATATATAAACATAAAACAAATGTAACTTACGTTTTCCACAGCAGTTGATATCTCCCCTGACGAGGCCGGGACCCTGTCCGCCATACTAACACGGCAGCAGCAAACACATTTCCGGGGCAGTACTCTCCAAGTTGGCCAGTGCGGGTGGAAATTGTTGCTACGTCACAGGAAGCTTTGACCTGAAAATAAAATTAAATATATATAACAACTTGCTTTTTATTCCTCAAGTTAGTCGGTACCAAATTATAATGTCAACATTGCAAAATATACTAACCAAAACAAGGACGACACAATATAAAGAAAAAACAAGTACAGTAATCAAATTCAATGTTGAAATAATGATTTAGCAAAATAATATTTAGAAATAATAGAACACAAAACAGAAATTTCTCACTTAACCCCTTCACCACCATTATGTAATTTTCATCCTATTCTGGTTAGTGTGTGGTGTGGGTACAGTTACTGACAAATGTTTGTGAGCTCTTGTGATTTTCTTAATGCAAATACAGTACTGTACTATATATCCATTTTGATTGAAGTTTGGTATCAAATCGACTACAGTATATATAAATAAATACATATGTATTTACTGATATATAGGTGTTATGATCTGAACATCAATTAAAATGGATATATAGTATAGTACTAATAATAATAATATAATAATAATAATAATATAATAATAATAATAATATTATATGCAAAACCCATATTCACCTACTAGACCAGACAGAGAAATGGGCGAGGGACAGCGAAACTGATCCTGGACCCTAAGAATTGGGAACTTTAAATGTTGTTTCTCTTCGGTCTCTGTCTCGAGTCGGCCACCCCGAGCTATGGGGTATGTGCCTGAGTATATACAGTACATACACACATACAATATTCCTATCACGGGCTGTGGCATGGTCTGGTTGCTGATCGAAGGGTCTGTAGTTCGATCCCACACAGTCATTGGTAGACAGCAACAGTTTGGGCAGCTCGGTCTACTGATTCGTGATAAATATCCACTTAAATCCCTATAACAAGTCAGACACCCAAGCTATGGGGTATGTGCCTCATTATATAAATAATAATAATAATAATAATAATAATAATAATAATAATAATAATAATAATAATAATAATTTTATATACTCAGGAAATAAGGAAACTGGGGATTGGGCCTGAGTATATTATAATAATAATAATAATAATAACAATATTACATACTGAAAATACATACAACAATGGACTTATTTTCCCGCTCTGTACCGGTGAATTATTTACTATTATATTCTGGCAACTATTAGATGATTTTATTCAGTTTAGGAAGGACGTCTGCCAATTATAATGTCAAACTTGCAAAATGAACAAACCAAAACTGGGACGACACAAGATAAACACAAAAGAACTAATAAAAATAGCTATGTACAGTACACTACAGACTATCTCAATTATTAATTTTAGCTACCATACATCCTTCCCGAGCTTCATAAAATCGTCTAAATGTAGCCAAATTCCAATACAGAGCACCTCACCGGTACTGTATGGGTTAAGCCGGTATTACACGAGTGCTTTTTCAATCAACATTTATCCTCAACACTGGTCTGGCAGCTTATGTGGTCAACATATATATAAGTGGGCGGGTGCTCGACCCCGAAAGGGGTTGAAATAGGGGAGCTATCCCCCCGCCAAAGGCGGCTTTCTAGGGCCTTTCCTACCTGATGCTGAGAGGATTGGGTTCTAGTCATGTGGTGATGGGCTGGTCTATCAGAGTGAGAACTGAGCGATCTCTGCCATACCCATAGCTTACTCTGACTGTTCCTTTAACTTATATATTTTCTAGATCTCAAGTGACGGCATCTTTTCCGTGGATTGACCTCCCAATCTACCAAGATTGGAAGCCAAAGCGTCACATTTTTCCCCTTGCCCCTCAACTTTCTCTTCATAATTGCTGAGGGGCACAGGGCCCTGGGTGGGGCTTTGGTTTCCCGGGCGTTTCTGCACCCTCCTCAGCTCCCCGCCATGGAGTGGCTTCGGTCACCCAGGCTTTATTGTGGTCGGCAGGGAGGGTTCTGTGGGGGCGCTCGGTTATGGCCTTGGAATTGCTCGGGGCCTTGGGGCTGTTCGGCCAGGCAGCTTGGGGAACAACAACAACAACAACAACAACAACAACAACAACAACAACAACATATATATAAGTAACACCCCGTTCTTAACATTAATCATCAATTACAAACCCCAATGTACTTGAATAAACTAATGAAAGCATATGTTCCTCCCGGGATTCGAACTCGGGACACCACACCAAGAACGTAAGCATCTAAACATTACACCACCAACACAGTTTATCAGTCGACTTTCTGTTACCAGTGAAAACAATTCCAGAAATTTTGCCAGAAAAATGTTGACCATCGAATGTCGACTATAAAAGCTATCGTGTGATACCGGGTTTATAGTCCCTTGTTTTCCAACTCATGGTTTAACCCTTCTGGCCTGGGGGGTCCCCCTCCTAAGGACAGTGTGGGGTACCTGGGCGATTTGGCCGAAAAAGTCTAGGCCTAGGCTACCGTATCTTTGTTATTTTAACTGCTAGAAATTTTCCACGCATCTCTAAATGTAGTGCGGTTTCCAATCTGTAGACTGTCGTTGAGTAGAGCTCTGTAAGTCAACAGGTTCAGTTGTGATGACGATTTCCGTGGAGCAAATTTTTCCGCGATGTTGACAATATCGGAGCTTTTCAGACACTAATTTCGTCATACCATACAACAACAACATTGATCCGACGTCTCCTTCTTGTTTTCGGAGGTGCAGTGACGCAATGACCGGCTGTTTACATGCGTCGGACGCACGGCGTTCAGACCAAGCTGAATAGACTTTCAAGCTTACTGCCTGGTAAAAGGACACCCGGGGTCCTGCCCAACTGCCGCGGTGTCCTTATAACAGGACAGCCGGGCTGGAAGGGTTAATTAAAATTTAAAACTTGCAAACTAAACAAACCAAAATTCGGACAAAGACAATATAAAGCCAAAATAACTAATCAAAATCGCTATGTGGAAACAACGCTTACTAAAATAAAATTTATGAAATAAAAAAAAAACATCCACCACATAGGATGTACATTACTACTGTACATGAGCAAGTTAAATTGTTTCATTTCTCGATTCTTGATTAAAAAATATGATACTGCTATGTGTCGTAGTCATATTATGGACAACTTTCATAATTACCTTAATTAAAATATTAAACTGGAAAACAAACTCAAAAGTTACTGCTCAAATTAATATAACTAACTTGATGCAGATGGTGTATATTTCATTCCGTGTAAATGATGTAATAACATATATATAGGACAAACTGGAAAAAGATTAGAGGTGAGAGTTAAACAACACAAACAATCAGTAAGGTCAGCTCAAGAATCTAATGGTATTTTTAAACATAAACAAAGACAAAACCATCATGTAAATTGGGATGAGGCTAAGATGATCTACTGGTCAAGCTGCTATTATGAAAGACTATTTGCCGAGTCCGCCTTGATCAGAGAATTTAGAAACACTATGAATCTAAATAATGGCCTTTACAAAATAGATAACATCCTGCTAAATCTCCTCAATGAAAATGATAAAATAAAAAGAGCTAGAAATAGATGTCCAGACCGTCAGATCATAGATTGAAACAGCTTGTAGTTTGAAAACTGACCCTTTTATCATAGTATTAGATAGTTAGGTATCTTATTAATACTATACACATGAGGTATGATCACTATGTATTTTCTTTGCTTTGTTTTTTATTTTATAATAATTATTGTATATATGTATGTTTATGTATGTATACAGCATAGGGTACGAGTACCAATGGAGACGCATTGCCCAAAGGAGACGCACTTGAAACAAAAAAACTTGCACAGGCATAGGATGAGTAGATAGATGCATGAATGGTGGGCCAAAATATTCTTTAACTATCACCTAATATGCTCACATAGTACCAGCTTATTATTTTCATATGTTATTGTGTGAGATGAGATGAACTAAAAAAATGTCATGTTTTCGCAAATTCCTTACGAAAACCTAAGGATTTTTTTTTTTAAAAGCTAAATTTCTTACAGTTCCCTAATTTGAATCTCATTTCTATTACTGCAGGTTGATAGTGCATGAGTTGAAGTATAACACTGCATGATCAAAAGGTTTTTACTTGCACGGCTGAAGGGGGGTGAGGGTGCGTCCCCATAGGTCCAGCAAAAATAGTAAAATCCAATGGAGACGCATTTTTTCAAATTGATGCCAGAAGGTCGTACACCACACTGGTAACATAGCATACTCTCCTCTATGTCTGGTATAAATAAGGTTGAGTTTCCTTCACCATTGACGAAGCTGCCTTAACTAGAACCCTGGGCCCTATAGAAACGCATTTATAGAGATGCACAGTGCACACGTCTGCTTAGGGTAGCCGGGTTGCGTCTCCTTAGGTCCTTGTAAATGTGTGTTTATTTTGTTAACATTATTAAACATAATAACCTTTTCTTTTATCCTGGGTGAAGGAAACTCGACCCTAATTACACCATACATAGTGGGGAGAATGGCTTTCTACCAGTGAGGTATGGCAACAGTTTGAAAAATACGTCTCTATTGGACCTCCAGAATTTTTTGCTGGCCTTAAGGAGACGCACCCCTTTTACCCCCTCAGCAATTCAAAATCACATTAAGCATGTTCTTGCCACGCAGTCAAATGTTTGTGTGGGCCCTGTCAGCCTAGTGATGAAAAAATAGACTATATTTCCAGGCCCTCCGCCCATTTCCTATCCCTATTTTCCCCAAATATGCCCGGGTTGGTGACTGGTGCTTGATTTAAACCTCGTATTAGCATGAATGTTACATATATAACTTCCCTGCATCCTCTAAACTGTTTTGTTATTGGCCTACAATGAGCAATTAGTATGTTTAGTAATATTTTATGTCTCTCTAATAATATATACAGTATTATAAGGTCTATGTCAGTCCGTTTTATTGCTTTAGCATTGTCAACTTACAACCAAAAGTACCATGCTTTCTTTCTGGTACCCATGAGGTAAGTACTTATATCATTTTATGTGTGTTTTTGTGTTTTACTGTAAACATACCTGCATCTCCTTAGGTCCAGGGGCGTCTCCTTATCTATCTATCTATCTATTGCCTGACGCCGTGATCCCCGAAGGGGTGGCCACGAACGAACCGCCCCCATGCACCTCTGTCCCCAGTCAGTCGACGCCCCTCCCCCCAACCAGCACCGCCTTCGTTCATGTAGTTCCTCACTCCATCCTTCCACCTCATATTCGGTCTACCTCTCCCTCTCTGTCCCTCCACCTCGCTCTCGTACACCCTCTTAGTCATTCTCTCGCTTTCCATACGTTCCATAATATTATGGCCGAACCATCTCAAGTTGTTCCTTTTCACACTTTCCAGCACATCTACCTCCACACCACACCTCCTTCTTACTTCCTCATTAGTCTGTCTATCCCTCCATGTAACTCTGCATGCACTCCTTAAGTAATTCATTTCCACTGCTCTCACTCTTGGTCTGAGTCTCTCAACCAACGTCCATGCTTCGCTTCCGTAAGTCAGTGTCGGGATTACCACACTGTCATGCAAGGACTTCTTCACTTCCATACTGACCACCCTATTTCTTGTCTCCTTATGGTTTTGTGAAAAAATGGAGACGCATCTCTTATTTGTCTTCTCTCTCTTAAAGAATAAGAGATACAAGAATTTTTTTGATTTGCTTTAAAAATATAGCCTTTTTGCTATTTATCTCCCCTACCCCAAATTTTCAATCTGTTATAGGTTGACAGAAGCAACTCGATAAAAAAAAATAGTGCCCATTTTTGCGTCTGCATTGGTACTCGTACCCTATGTGTGTGTGTATGTAGGTGTGTGTATATATGTGTGTTTATGTATAATTTATATACAGTACTGTTTAGTTGTGAGGGGGATATGCCAGGTGTGGGCTATTTGGCTTTCTACAGACTCCTTTTATCCTTATGTTGATCTGACCATTTTGGGAAGGTCAGTCCCCAGGGTCCATAGTATTAGTGAGTTGGGCCTATAATTCGGCCTTATAATTAGGGTTGGGTGTGGGAAGGATCTGCCTTGTGTGACCAATCGGCTTTCTGCAGACTCCCATTTTTCTTGTGTTCTTATATATGTAATGTTTATTTGTATGTATGTAATGTATGCGTGTATATGTGTATGTATATGTAATTACTGTATATGTATTTCTACAGGTATATGTATTTCTTCATATTCACATAAGTTACGATAACAGTTTGTAAGGGATCTGCAAGTTCATTGATGTGTATCAAATTGTATATGTACATATATTTTGTATATAAAATAAGTATGTTCCTAAAAATATGGCAACAGGCAGTAGGCTGGCAACACTTTTTGTATTTATATGCTAGTTAGCAACTCACAGGTGATTTAGGACGGGTATTTAAGCCTCACTCTCCCCCTGTTTTCTTGTATTACCCTGAAGATGTCTTGAGAGAATAGACGAAAGCTTGGTGTTCCATTGTTTCAATTTTCCTAGCGAGTTTTACTACATAACCAACTTATTACAATTATAAACCATCGATATGACAACACACTAAACAAATGTATTAAAATGTAAAACTTGCAAACTAAACTGGGACAAAGACAATATAAAGTCAAATTAACTTATCAAAATCGCTATGTGGAAACAACGCATACTAAAATAAAATTTATGAAATAAAAGAACACAATCCACCACATAGGGTGTACATTACTACATGAGCAAGTTAATCAAAATCGCTATGTGGAAACGACGCTTACTAAAATAACATTTATGAAATAAAAGAATCAGAATTTAAACTTTGAAAACAACAAACTTACAAAATCCACATATCTGAGATGATACTGCTATGTGTCTGCGTCATATTATGGACACGTATTTATAATTAAATGTAAAACTGGCAAACTAAACAAACCAAAAATGGGACGACACAAAAGAACTTATAAAAATCGCTATGTGAAAAAATTAACAACCTATTTCTCTACAAATTCTTAGTAATTATATGCTAAAACTTGCAAATTAAACAAACCAAAACTGGGACGACACAAGATGAAAGGCAAAAGAACTTATCAAAATCGCTATGTGGAACATTTAACAAACTATTTCGCTACAAATTCTTAGTAATTAATTAACCCTCCAGCCCCGGCTATGTATTATATATATATTCCTCGAAACCCGGGTGTTTTGGCCGAAAAACGTCTAGGCTAGGCTACCGTATATTCGTTAATCAGACTGCTTCCCGCATTCCCGCGCATCCCCAAGCGTAGCTGTGTTATTTACCTGTAGAATGGCATTAAGTAGAGCTCTCTAAGTCAACTGGTTGAGCTGTGATGATGATTTCATTGGAGATAACTTTATGGCCAAAACAGCCACTTTACACCACTTTTCGATACTTAACAACAACATACAGGCACACACGAACAAGCGACGCTCTCCTTCTTGTGGCCGGAGATGCGGAGCGTCGGTCCAGCCGGCTGTTGTTTACATGCGTCGGACCGACGCCTCGCACACCAAGCTCACAGGCTTTGACCTCATGGGTGTTTAAGAGCCCTTCCGGGCAGCTCGTGTATGCTTTTTTATGGGCGTTCAAGAGCCCTTCCGGGAACAGAGGGTTAAATGCTAAAACTTGCAAAATAAACAAATCTAAACTGGGACAAGACAATATAAAGGCAAAAGAACTAATCAAAATCGCTATGTGGAAACAACGATGAAGCACAAAAAAAATAAAGGGCGGGTGCCCGACCCCGAAAGGGGTTGAAATAGGGGAGCTATCCCCCCGCCAAAGGCGGCTTTCTAGGGCCTTTCCTACCTGATGCTGAGAGGATTGGGTTCTAGTCATGTGGTGATGGGCTGGTCTATCAGAGTGAGAACTGAGCGATCTCTGCCATACCCATAGCTTACTCTGACTGTTCCTTTAACTTATATATTTTCTAGATCTCAAGTGACGGCGTCTCTTCCGTGGATTGACCTCCCAATCTACCAAGATTGGAAGCCAAAGCGTCACATTTTTCCTTTGCCCCTTAACTTTCTCTTCATAATTGCTGAGAGGCACAGGGCCCTGGGTGGGGCTTTGGTTTCCCGGGCGTTTCCTCACCCACCTCTGCTCCCCACCATGGAGTGGCTTCGGTCACCCAGGCTTTATTGTGGTCGGCAGGGAGGGTTCTGTGGGGGCGCTCGGTTATGGCCTTGGCCTTGCTCGGGGCCTTGGGGCTGTTCGGCCAGGCAGCTTGGGGAACAGCAACAACAACAACTTGTACGCATCACTTCGTATCACTTCACCTCCCTCCCTCGTCCGTCGGTTGGATAGGCAAGTCTTGAACGTGCTAGCCTATACGATTTTACCAAAAGCGAAACTTAAACTCGACAGGAAAGGGTACCGATAAAACAAATATCGTACAAAATAGCAAACAGAGAAAAATAATATGTAAACAAATTAAATCAGCGCAGATTATTTCTCGACCATATCGCAGGATAGTAGTGGCGTTATTGGAGAAAGATCTCCCACGCAACCAAATGTGGTGAAAATTCGAACCTGTGCAGTGTTGAATCAAGTTGATAGGTAAAACATGACAATTAAAATAAATAATATATATAGGTAGCCTGGAAAGTTCGTTAGTTTCCTAGAGTGCCGTATATTACGCTAAGCAGCCGACCAAAAATGGGAAAAGTGGTTAGGGCAGTGAAAATTCTGTTTCATAAGATAATTATTGAAAGTGTTACTTAAAGTTACTTAAAGTTTAAACCAAAACGAGTGTAAACGAGTGGCACTACCCCCCCCCCCCTCCCCACAAACCACGTAACAAACACCTCCTTGTCCTCCACGCCCCCCCCCCCCCACTCTCTCTCTCCCCCATGTAAGGTCGGGTGGAAATAAATAAATAAAAAAATAAAAAATAATAAATAAATAAATAAATAAATGTCTACCAGAGACACCTGTACGAGGTGTAAGATGAATATACACGTGGATAAAGGCACAGCATGTCAGATATGCAAGAAACCATACCACTGGGTTTGCATAGGATTGATACCAATAAATGAGGCGTACAATACTGTACAAGAGGGAAGAACCTCCATTTCTGCGATAGTTGTTTCGATATCACATGGCAAGTCATACAGACTGTAGAAAATACAGAAGTACAAGATAGACCGAAATATAGCCAAGACATAGCTACTTTTCACAGAAAATGGGGAACTATTGGGGCCTCAGGGCCCATACCAGTATCACAACCTACACACGCACACCTTCCCATACAAAAGCCCACATTGCCTCCTGCACATCAACACACATCGCCTGCCGAACACCAACATTTCGCACCATACAAATCCACAAACCCTGCCGCACATCTCCCCAGACCCAGAAAACCCCCACATTAATCCCATCTATGGCCATTGACCACCCTACTGCTGTTGATCAAATACATTTGCAGGATGAACGTAGGATGCAACAAGCCTCCATATCAGGCTCCCCTTCCACATCGCCTCCCCCCTCACCACTGCCCACCTACAACCGACCCATAACTCCACCCCCCTGCAGGCCTCCCCCACCCATACACCAAGCCCACTATCACCCACAACCACACTTAGCTCACCACATAACCCCTCTCAGCCCCAGCCACACCTACTGGGGTTGTCTACACCAGTGTGCAGATATTATCTGGAAAGAAGGTGCTACTTTGGTCAAAAGGGCAATTATAATGGGAAGTCCTGTTGATTTGCTCATCCCAAAATTTGCAACAACCTAACCAGTCATGGAAAATGTAGATTTGGTGAAATCTGCAAATACCACCACCCATCCCTTTGCAAGACATCACTTGAGAAAAAGACCTGCTACAATATGAAATGCCCAGCTTTTCATATTAAAGGGACTTGGAGATATGCTAGACCTAACACGAATGGTAGCCCAAAAAACTCTCTAGCTATGCGAGGACGAGACAGAGGAAAAAGGCAAGGAGGGAAATGGCAGATGAAGATGAAGAGACTGAGGGAGATGGAAGAGCACATAGAACACCTCGAGCACCTCCTGGCCTCCCAAGAGTGGCACATACATCCTGAAGACTATTAGGTGCACATAGTACTCCAAACAATCCCTCCCCAATCTTGTTTGCAAATTTCCAAGGCCTAAAAAATAGAACCACGAACAAAGTACCATTTATTAGGGGCCTGCTAGAAGAAGGAAACGCTATATTTGCGGCTCTCACAGAAACTCACAATAAAGATCAGGAAGATAGTGAGGTATGGATTCCTGGTTACAACCTACATAGGGCAGACAGAACGCATAGATCACATGGAGGTGTAGCCTTGTACATTCATGACTCACTGATATGTACTGAATTCCTAAATAACAGTAATGAAGTGGTGGAAATACTTGGAGTTAAAATAGAATCCCTAAATTTAGCAGTTATTGTTACATACAGGCCTCCAGACTCATCCCTAGAAGAATTCAAAACCCAGCTCAACAAAATAAAATCAGAAGTGGAAACCCTGGGGAACCCAACACCAAATATTATATGGCTAGGAGACTTTAACCTACCAAACATTAAATGGAGACAACTAGAAAACCAGGTAGTGGCAAATAACACCGGAGAAGCAAATACAAATACGAGAGAGCTTTTCGAACTTTGCAATTTTTTTAGTCTTACCCAGCATATTGCTGAACACACACGGGAAAACAATATCTTAGACCTGGTCTTCACTAACAATGACTCTCTAGTACACAGCATTAACATATCGGACACAACATACTCAGATCATAAATTAATTGAGATCAAAACAACCTTAGCAAGTGTACAGACAACCTCAGAATCGAGAACAAAAACCGGCCCCTTCAGTAAATTTAACTTCAATAACAAAAACATTAGGTGGGAAGAGGTAAATCAAGAAATGGAGGAAATAGACTGGGAAGATTTAATGAATAACCTGACACCAGCAGAATGTCTAGTCCTAATAACAGAAACCATGACCCAAATCTGTAGCCACCATATACCTGTAAGACAAACAAGACAGAAGCAAACAAGATCGGGAAAGGAGGAGGCTGTACAGAAGAAGAAAATTACTCACACAAAGACGCACACATCAAAATCTACAGGATAGGCAAAAGGCCGAAATAGATAGAGAAATTGTGGAAATTGAACAAAGGCTAAGAATATCATATGAACTACAACATATGGAAGAGGAGAGGAAAGCTATTGCAGGTATAAAGGAAAATTCCAAATACTTCTTTTCATACGCCAAACAAAAGGCTAAAACAGCATCAAACATCGGCCCACTAAGCAAAGGGGACATGATGACGATTTCAGTGGAGCGAATTTTACCGCGATGTTGACAATATCGGAGCTTTTCAGACACTAATTTCGTCTGACGTCACAACAATAACATTGATCCGACATCTCCTTATTGTTTTCGGAGGTGCGGTGACGCAACGATCGGCTTTGTTTACATACGTCGGACGCACGGCGTTCAGACCAAGCTGAATAGGCTTTCAAGCTTACGGATTTTAACATGCTGCCCGGGTTCCTGCCCATCTGCCGCGGTGTCATTTTAACATGCTGCCCGGGCTGGAAGGGTTAAAGAAATTACAAAATACTTAACAGAATCTAACCACATAATAGAACGGAAA
The DNA here is from genome assembly GCA_032716605.1 of Paralithodes platypus. Classification (NCBI taxonomy): domain Eukaryota; kingdom Metazoa; phylum Arthropoda; class Malacostraca; order Decapoda; family Lithodidae; genus Paralithodes; species Paralithodes platypus. The sequence continues at coordinate 2,083,649 of CM064552.1, read as the reverse complement.
GACAGTGTGAAAGACCTTGGGGTATTAATGTCTGAAAATATGGGTTTCAAAGTACATAACCAGGTCAAAGTTGCGGCTGCGAAACGTCTAACGGGTTGGATTCTGCGTACATTAAAAACACGCGGTGAATTACCTATGATAACGCTCTTCAAATCTCTAGTGCTACCGCGGCTTGAATACTGTAGCGTATTAACATCCCCATACAAAGCATGTGAAATAAATGACTTAGAGAGTGTACAAAGAAATTTCACTTCGCATATAAGTTCGTAAAAACAGCTACACTATTGGGACCGTTTAAGAGCACTGACTCTGTACTCGCTGGAACGTAGAAGAGAACGTTACCTAATAATATACACGTGGAAAATCGCAGAGGGTTTAGTACCAAACCTACATACTCCGATAGTCATAAAATTCAGTGATAGGAGAGGCTGGGAATGCGAAATCCCCCGGATGAATAACAGGGGTGCTATGGGCTCTCTGCGAGAGTGTTGGTTATCACACAGAGGCCCACGTCTCTTCAACAAACTCCCACGGCGAGTAAGAGACATGAGGGACGTCACGTTAGACAACTTCAAGAGAGCCGTCGATGTCGAACTGTAAAAAGTGCCAGACGAGCCCATCCTCGCAAGGGAGCGAGCTGTCGCTTCAAACAGTCTACTGCACCAAATCAACACCCATAACGAGGGGCGTCGCGCTCCTTGGTGCCGCTAGAAGAGTGGCGAACACATCAAAAGGTAAGGTAATACTCTTTATACCTAAACGTCTCCTCAGATCAACATGGTATGGACATGTGGAAACAATGTGGAGGAAGTCACAAGGAAATTATAATGTAAAACTTGCAAAATAAACAAACCAAAACTTATACGAACACAGTAAAAAGACAAAACAACTAATCAAAATTGCTATGTGGAAACAACGCTTAAGTAATTAATAATTTATAAATATAAGAACACAATCCACCACATAGGGTGTACATTACTACATGAGCAAGTTAATCTGTTCCCCAAGCAAACTCATCGCACACATAACAACGCACTATCGTCACGTTCAAGGAATTAGTATGATGGTATATGCTAGCGAAACATGGCCAGTCAATATGGAAGATATAAATATGATAGAACAAAATTAAATGAGAATGGCGAGATGGATATGTGGGTCTGCTATGAAACCCCAAAAACCAAATGTAGAACCCATAGGGTATTGTACTTAGGCATCAAGAGTATTAGTGAGGAGATGCGTAGAAGCAAGCTTTTTTTTTTTTTTTTTCTATGTGGTTGAGGGAGGCAAAAGGCAGAACTGCCTATAGCGAGTGCCTCCCCCATAGTTGAAAGAGTGACAGGGCCAAAATCAAAGGACGTTCGAACCAAAAAGTCGGTATCACACGAGCACTTTTTCACTCGACATTTATCCTCAACACTGGTCTGGCAGCTTATGAGGTCAACATTTATATTTTGATCACCTAAATTCATCTACCATCAGTCTAGTTTCTGATACCAGTGTAAAATAGTCCAGAAATGTTGCCATAAAAATTTTGATGATCGAATGTTAACCATAAAAGCTCTTGTGTGATACCGGCTTTAGATGGTATGGACATGTGGAAACAATGTGGAGGAAGTCACAAGGAAAGGTAGACCAAGAAAGATGTGGGATCGGGTAGTGCAAACTGATCTCGCAGCCAAATGACTAAGAAGGATGCCAAAGACCAAGCTGCCAGGAACGCTGCTATAAGCTCAACAAAAAGTATCGTGGGATATGATAGTTAGTGTAATAATTGGGTCATCGAGCGTGTGGACCCTAACCTGTGATCTAAACCCTTGGAAAAATCATTGAATACAATTGCCTACCAAGTATGGTCTGGCATTGAACCGGTTGAGTGCTCTACAGTGCAAATTGATCACTTGCAAGTTTCAGGCTATAAGGAAGTTTGAGCTGTAGACATCAATAGTAAACAGAAATGCAATAATAATGTAGGTTTCTGATGGCTAAAGAGTATGTTGAATTGAATGTTATGTATTTATAAATGAACTACAATCGTATTATAGCTGCAAATTCTGCTAAATATCGATGTCTAAAACTCCAGCTTCCGTATAGAACGAAACTCGCAAGTGGTCAATTGCTGCATTCACCCATTATTCCTAATGTCATGGCTATTATTAAACAATTTTATACAGTTTAGGAAGGATGTCTAGTAATCAGAGGTCCATTATACTGTACCTCCATTAATTCGTTGACTCGATACCTGTCAAGCTCATGACTAAGTATTAACCCACGCACTTCGGTTGTCCTCTTATACTCTACACCGAACCTTTACCACGGAACACGGTACAACCGCGTAACACAACAACCCGATGACATAGTGATGTCCAGTCAACACCAGGTTCAAGATAACAGCATGTACAGTAAAAGTCCGTTAATCCAACGACCGATGATTCGAATCTTCCAATAGTCTGAATTTTTCAATTTGAGGCCAAATCCGAATTCACCCGATGGTCCGAATTTCAAGAAGTCCCAAAGTCCCCTTTTTGAGGCATTAGTCCACTCAAATGACACATAATGGAGCACACACATATCATATGTTCATGAATTCACTTTAAAAGTTTACCATTGTCATTGTAGCCTATTACCTACTTCAAAACATTCAGATTAATGGTCAAAGGAAGCTACTGATATAAACGTAAACACCTTCTTCTTCCACATCGTCTGCTAGAGAGTTTGTTTTGCTCTTGAACGCATCCTTGGGACGCTCCGATGCGCTACTGGCTTGCACCGCATTTTCTGCAAGCGCATTCAGTCTTGAGCTTGAAAACGCACCTTTGGACGTTCCGATACGCTACTATTTATAGTTCAGTGATCGGAGCGTCCCAAGGGTGCTTTCAAGACAAGACAAGGGTGCTTTCAATACAATATAATATAACAGAGCACGTCACAAAAGGAAAATCACAAAAGGAAAATTACAAGAACCTCTCAGGGAGGTGCCGTTGTTAAGGCATTACTTCCCGAACCACATCTGATCTGATCTTCAAGAGCAAGACAAACTCGCTAGTAGACGGAAGAAGAAGAAGACGACGATGCGGACATATGGTGTTTACGTTTATATCAGCAGATTCCTTTGACCATTAATCTGAATGTTTTGAAGTAGGTAATAGGCTACAATGACAATGGTAAACTTTTGAAGTGATTTCATGAACATATGATATGTGTGTGTGCACCATTGTGTCATTTGGGTGGCCTAATGCCTCAATGTTTTCGTCATACACAGGTTCATAGGGGTAAAGTCCGATAATCCGAAAAATCCACTAATCCGAACGAGGGCCGGTCCGCTGCCCTTCGGATTAACGGAAGTTTACTGTACTTCATTTTTTAATTAAGATTATCTTTCTACCTAATACCATTGCTTAGCTATTAAGATAATATGGCCATAACGCCCAACACGCGCCGAGTCCGCGGGTATGGAGCGTAAGAGGCCTGCCGAGGTGTTACAGTTAAAAACCCACTTGGAAAGAGGAATAATGGAAAAGACTGACATCAACAACCCAGCTACAAAGGGAGAGATCCATTATCTGGCTCAATACAGGGTAAAGAATGACAGCCCAACGACTACGATCAGAGTGCCATTTGATTGCTCGACTCGTGCAGGTCATGGTCCTAGCCTAAATGATTGCCTTCTAAATACTGTAGTCCATTTTTAGTATTGGATTCGTCTCAACAGTTACTGAAGCTACGTTTGGGTCAGTATACGTTCACCAGAAAATATATTTAGTTTATTCAAGTACAGTAGATTGGGGTTTGTAATTGATGATTAATGTTAAGAACGGGGCGTTACTTATTTCCAATGGTGAAATTACATGAGGACCGGAATTCTACAGCATTCTATCTATCTATCTATTGCCTGATGCCGTGATCCCCGAAGGGGTGGCCACGAACGAACCGCCCCCATGCACCTCTGTCCCCAGTCAGTCGACGCCCCTCCCCCCAACCAGCACCGCCTTCGTTCATATACGTCCTCACTCCATCCTTCCACCTCTCATTTGGTCTACCTCTCCCTCTCTGTCCCTCCACCTCGCTCTCGTACACCCTCTTAGTCATTCTCTCGCTTTCCATACGTTCCATATGGCCGAACCATCTCAAGTTATTCCTTTTCACACTTTCCAGCACATCTACCTCCACACCACACCTCCTTCTTACTTCCTCATTAGTCTGTCTATCCCTCCATGTAACTCCGCACGCACTTCTTAAGTAATTAATTTCCACTGCTCTCACTTTTGGTCTAAGTCTCTCAACCAACGTCCATGCTTCGCTTCCGTAAATCAGTGTCGGGATTACCACACTGTCATGCAAGGACTTCTTCACTTCCATACTGACCACCCTATTTCTTGTCACTGCTTTCAGCGTTCATACAACCCTCTTCCCCTGTTGTATTCCTTTGGTTAAAAAATGGAAACAAATTCACTTACTCATATAGTGATGTACAGTTGCTCACATAAGTTCCGTTCCTCGTCGTTATCTTATGTATCAAAGACAAATCTGTATGAATGAACTGTGAGTATGGTTTCTTGTAATTGTGAGACGACTACTGCATAATAAATCGGATGCTTGTCCATATTGCTTTAACTGTCTTGATAGCGTAATGCATAGTGCGCAGAATTTCGATGCGAGTATCCTGGGTTCGAATCCTCGGACTGCCACATGTATTTGTTGATTTCATTAATTGAGTGTAGATGTGAAGTTGGTTGGTGTAAACAACATAATAATACAGTACTGTACTCTGTTTATTTCCAGCTAACATAATAATACAGTACAGTACTCTGTTTATTTCCAGCTAACATAATAATACAGTACTGTACTCTGTTTATTTCCAGTTAACATAATAATACAGTACTGTACTCTGTTTATTTCCAGTTAACATAATAATACAGTACTGTACTCTGTTTATTTCCAGCTAACATAATAATACAGTACTGTACTCTGTTTATTTCCAGCTAACATAATAATACAGTACTGTACTCTGTTTATTTCCAGCTAACATAATAATACAGTACTGTACTCTGTTTATTTCCAGCTAACATAATAATACAGTACAGTACTCTGTTTATTTCCAGCTAACATAATAATACAGTACTGTACTCTGTTTATTTCCAGCTAACATAATAATACAGTACTGTACTCTGTTTATTTCCAGCTAACGGTATATTGCTAGGTCTTCATCTTCATTACTCGGCTATTATGCAGTTTCTGTGGTGAAATCTGTTGTCAATTATGAAAACTTGGCACTACCTGTAATACTGTGTTGGTGGTGTACTGGTTAAGGTGCTTATGTTTTGGGTGTGGTGTCTCGAGTTCGAATCCCGGGAGGACCATATGCTTTCTTTAGTTTATTCAAGTACATTGGGGTTTGTAATTGATGATTAATTTTAAGAACGGGGGGTTACTTATATGAAGCAGAGATAAAATAGTTTCTTATGTTTCCGTTAGTTATCAAGAATTCAGTTTCAAAGGGATTCCATTTACCATCAGCTGAAATTAAACCGAGTATAGTCAGGTGAATTAATCACTGCAAAAGAAACTGCACTCATAATTCATTCATGCTCCTTATATTTCCATGTTTAAGATCACAACGAGGAACAGAACTTATGTGGTATGTTTTTTTATTCTTTTTCTTGTTTGTTTTCTTTCCTTTTGCTAAATTGTTGCTTCCACATAGTAATTTTGATATACTGTATTCTTTTGTGTAAATATTGTGCCATTCCTGTTTTGGTTTGTTTGAACATAACATAAGAACATAAGAAAATGGGAGTCTGCAGAAAGCCGATTGGCCCATACACCTAACCCTTATTATAAGGCCTAATTATAAGCCCAGCTCACTAACACTATTAGGACTGACCTCACCGAAACGGTCAGAGGTCAGAAAACGGGGGTCTGCAGAGCGCCGATTGGCCCACACCTGACAGATCCCCCTCACACCCAACCCATCTCGTCCATATGCCTATCTAATTTTATCTTAACCCATGTCTAGCGGGGTGTTTTGGGCTCATTTGGGCATATTCAGGCCCTCCTGCATGATAAATCAAGCATCTGCATGAAAAAAAAATTATTTAGCAAAATAATAGGCAATAAAAGCTTCAAAATGAGACCAGAACGAGCTACGTAGCACTCGTGGTTCTCTTGCAGTGATGCCACGAACATGGGAGTTTAGCATATATCGGTATATTTTTCCCAGCTACTGGCTACACTGCCGGCCTCTCGAGAACACAGGGAACATGAGTTAATGGGCGGCGGTAAGCCCTGGGAGTCGGCTGTCTGGCCCGCTGCGCTCCCGGCCATTTGCACTCGATTTTAACCCTTTAAAAGCCTTAATAATGCTCCTAACTTGCTGCAAATTGGTGCACGACTTAAGTCGAGCGCCGCCAATAAGGGGTTAAAGCTCCCTATCGTTCTTGATCCCACTATAGCACTTGGTAGCCTATTCCACCTATCTACAACTCTGTTACCAAACCGATATTTACCTATATCTTTTCTGAAACGAAATTGCAAAATTGCTTTGCAAGTTTTACATTTTAAAGTTAATGATCCTCAGAATCAAGTAATCGGGTATAGATTCAAGGTAGTATTATCAACCCTTCCTGCCTGGGCAGCATTTTAAAATGCTGCAACTTGAGTAGGGCCAGTGCCCGAGCAGCATTTTAAAATCTGTATGCTTGAAAGCGTGCTAAGCGTGCTTTGAAAGCTGTTCGGCAAAACGTTTGTTGACAAGGTTGATCGTAGCACCACCAAGCCTCAACTACATCGCTTATCAGTTCGTATCTGTCCGCCATTGCTAGTTATATAAAAAATATGTCTTCCAAAGTGTCCGATATGGCAAAATATGCGGCAAAACTCTCTCTCCACGGAAATGGTCATCACACCTGAACCAGTTGACCTAGAGAGCTCTACTCAATGCCAGTCTACAGATACAAGTAAGGGCTACATTTTGAGATTTGTGTGAATTCTTTAGCTATTAAATTAACAAAAATATATCTCTGTTTACATACAACGTTCTTTGGCCAGATCGCCCGGGTAAGACTATCAACATTTAGAAATGCTGCCCGTGCAAGAAGGGCTAATGTGACCCAATTCACTCTTAATAGAATACTTGCTACCAATAAATAATTAAAAAAATACTGACCTACTCACGTGTAGATCATAGTCTTTAATATACTATATGTCGGCAAGTTCTTGAAGTCAATGGGCCGCCTGGTCCGCCCTTGAGGATTCCCCATTGCAACTAAGGCAGGGCTGTGGCGGGCGTATCTTCACATCCGAGTCTGCCCTTGGACACCAACAACAAGGAAGCTCCAGTCTGGATCACAGCTGCCTCGTAGATCTGAAAAAATTACATAATTAGACTCACCAATTGATAAACCTGTAGTGGTTATTAAAATGTAAAACTTGCAAAACAAACAAACCAAAATGGGACCAGCACAATATAAAGACAAAAGAACTTATCAAATCAATGAGGAAATTATAATGTAAAACTTGCAAAATAAACAAACCAAAACTTGTATGAACACAGTTAAAAGACAAAACAACTAATCAAAATCGCTATGTGGAAACAACGCTTAAGCAAAATAATAATTTATATATAAAAGAACACAATCCACCATCAACTTGGCAAACTACAATTTTGACATACTGTACTGTATAATAACACAAAACCACCGCATAATATGTACCGGTATACAGTATCTCTATATGAGTAAGTGAATTTGTTAACAGGGCTGTTGAGTCAGTGAAAAATATTTTGACTCAGACTGATGCAGTTTTAAACACCGTACACAACCACTTACGCCAACAACACAATCTACACTCAATGAGAGCTCTGTGGGAAAGCCCGATCATGGCCATGGCCTTCCTCAGGGACTCGGGGCTGTTCGGCCAGGCAGCTTAGGGAACAACAACAACAACACCGTACACTCCCTTGATTGACAGGGCTAGGGCATTTCCTTCTTATAGGTATTATACTGGACATTTGTCATAAACTCGCTAGACCGACCTGCCCATCCTCTTGCCGTCTACCAATGGCACAGTGTAGGATCGAATTGCAAACCCTTCGATCAGCTGTCAGACACGCTAACAGCCCGTGACTCCAGAAATTTAACAAGTACGACTCAGACCCACCCAAAAACATGTCCGCTCCAAATGTTCGGACTCCAGAAGGGGCCAGGGAGAGATGAGCTCCGTCTCCGAGAGGGCAGCGGGGGAGGGGACCAACAGGCCATGGGCTTGCACCCCCGGGCCAATACCCCCACCATCCGCAGCCTCCCTTGCAGTGCCAGCCAATCGGTCCATCTCGCCAGCACCTAGAAGGAATAGTAGTACTGTACAGTCTTTGAGTTATAGAGGTTAGTGGTCAGTTATTTTAACCTAATTATAATGAATAGACCATAGTGACCATATAGTAATAATCTATTTAAGGGGAGATGGATAGTTTTTCTAGATCCCCTTCTCCCTCATGTTTAGCCCCATTAGTTTTCAGATTTTAAGATGTTTGTCGAGCGTGCAATACTGGTGGATATACAACTTCCTCGTAAACCGGAAACAATCAGTAGCAGTAAACCAAGTCACGTCGGAGCCTTCGGATGTCAAAAGCTCAGTTCCCCAAGGAAAAGTGTTAGCGCCCCTTCTTTTCCTCATTCTAATTTACGACATAGATGCCAACACAAGACACAGTACGGTGTCTTCTTTTCCTGATGACACAAAACTAAGCAAGATAGTAAACACACAAGAGGACACTGGCCAGCTGCAAGAAGACATAAATGTAGTGTTCCAGTGGACCAGGGAAAACAACATGCAATACAATGAAGAAAAATTCCAATTAATAAGCTCGGCCCATTATTTGAGACAGCTCGGCCCCATGTTATGCTATGGGGCAATTTGACGAGACCAGCCGACCATGCCAAGACCACTTTTGTTAATATAGCCGTGAATTGTATAATTATGTCATAGTTGGTCACAATTATATCCTACTTATCAGCACACAAGTATATGAATTATGAACATACAGTATTATAATTATAATACCGGTACATGCATATTAATTAAATCGTGTTTGCGGTTGCTGGTTCTTTCCAATAATATTGTCCAGAGGTAAATTATGCATTGTCAATAAATTTGGTGCCTTATATACCCAACGTGCAAAGGAAGCCATTCAGTTTCGTACTGGAGACAATGAAGCAGATGCTCGTTGAAACAACCGTGAATGAAGCAATAATTAAATTTCTTTCGTCGTCACTCTTTAACCCTTCCTACCCGGGCAGTCTTACCTAATGACGGTCGCCCGTACCCGGACAAAATGGCTGAAAAACATCTAGGCCTAGGCTACCGTATTTATGTTTATTTTCACTGCTAGAACTTTCCCACTCATCTATAATCGTAGTGCGGTTTTCAATCTGTATTTTGGCGTTGAGTAGAGCTCTGTAAGTCAACTGGTTCAGTTGTGATAACGATTTCAGTGGAGCAAATATTGCAGAGATGTTGCCAATATGGGGGTTTTCAGACACTAATTTCGTCTTACGTCAGAACAATAACATTGAAGAGTCTTCTCCTTCTTGTTTTCGGAGGTGCGGTGACGCAACGCTTGGGTTTGTTGACATACGTCGTACGCACAGCGTTCAGACCAAGCTTAATTAGGCTATTAAGCTGCCGTCTTAGGTAAGGCAGCCCGGGTAGCGGCCCTTCTGCCGAGATGTCATTACCTAAGGCAGCTCGGGTAGGAAGGGTTAAGGGAATTAACACAAAAATGTATATGTATGTACTGTATATATATATATATATATATATATATATATATATATAGTAAAATAACTTATAATTGTTTTTATTCCCAGCTAATAAGATTTTGTAAAATTTGTACAAGAGTAGAAGACTTTTGGGATAGAGCTAGGTTACTATACAGACTCTTAGTAGACAGAGGTTTTGTTGCAAGTAAATTGTTGCATAAATTTAATATTTTTTTAAGGTCAATTATTGTGACTGCATTTTAAAATTTGATATCAATAATTTTAATCAAGCATTATTAACTTGAAGTTTCTATTATAACCTCTCCTTACTTTTTGTCTGTATGTATTAATTATTATGTTCTATCCAACAACCAACTCTACTCCTAAAATCGATTAATGAAATATTACAAACACATGTGGCAGTCTGTGGATTCGAACCCAGGACGCTCACACCGAATATCAACACCTTATGCATTACACCACGAAGGCAGTTAAAGAATGGTGGACACTGCCTACGATTTATTATGCAACTTTAAATCCTGCATATCAATCTAAGCATGTACACACATCCCAACTGCAACTCACGTAGGCTATGCATATGTGAATGGAAAGAGCAATTAATGGGGCCTTAACCACTAGGGAAGGCCTCTCAATAAATTACTCCTGAACCAATATCAATTATTATGTTCTATCCAACAACCAACTCTACTCCTAAAATCGATTAATGAAATATTACAAACACATGTGGCAGTCCGTGGATTCAAACCCAGGATGCTCACACCGAATATCAACACCTTATGCATTACACCACGAAGGCAGTTAAAGAATTGTGGACACTGCTTACGATTTATTATGCAACTTCGAATCCTGCTTATCAATCTAAGCATGTACACACATCCCAACTGCAACTCACATAGGCTATGCATAATTTATGTGAATAGAAAGAGCAATTAATGGGGCCTTAACCACTAGGGAAGGCCTCTCGATAAATTACTCCTGAACCAATATCAATTATTATGTTCTATCCAACAACCAACTCTACTCCTAAAATCGATTAATGAAATATTACAACACATGTGGCAGTCCGTGGATTCGAACCCAGGACGCTCACACCGAATATCAACACCTTATGCATTACACCACGAAGGCAGTTAAAGAATGGTGGACACTGCCTACGATTTATTATGCAACTTCGAATCCTGCATATCAATCTAAGCATGTACACACATCCCAACTGCAACTCACGTAGGCTATGCATATGTGAATGGAAAGAGCAATTAATGGGGCCTTAACCACTAGGGAAGGCCTCTCGATAAATTACTCCTCAACCAATATCAATTATTATGTTCTATCCAACAACCAACTCTACTCCTAAAATCGATTAATGAAATATTACAACACATGTGGCACTCCGTGGACTCGAACCCAGGACGCTCACACCGAATATCAACACCTTATGCATTACACTACGAAGGCAGTTAAAGAATGGTGGACACTGCCTACGATTTATTATGCAACTTCGAATCCTGCATATCAATCTAAGCATGTACACACATCCCAACTGCAACTCATGTAGGCTATGCATATGTGAATGGAAAGAGCAATTAATGGGGCCTTAACCACTAGGGAAGGCCTCTCGATAAATTACTCCTGAACCAATATCAATTATTATGGTCTATCCAACAACCAACTCTACTCCTAAAATCGATTAATGAAATATTACAAACACATGTGGCAGTCCGTGGATTCGAACCCAGGACGCTCACACCGAATATCAATACCTTATGCATTACACCACGAAGGCAATTAAAGAATGGTGGACACTGCCTACGATTTATTATGCAACTTCGAATCCTGCATATCAATCTAAGCATGTACACACATCCCAACTGCAACTCACGTAGGCTATGCATATGTGAATGGAAAGAGCAATTAATGGGGCCTTAACCACTAGGGAAGGCCTCTCGATAAATTACTCCTGAACCAATATCAATTATTATGTTCTATCCAACAACCAACTCTACTCCTAAAATCGATTAATGAAATATTACAAACACATGTGGCAGTCCGTGGATTCGAACCCAGGACGCTCACACCAAATATCAACACCTTATGCATTACACCACGAAGGCAGTTAAAGAATGGTGGACACTGCCTACGATTTATTATGCAACTTATTTAACTTTTTCTATTGTTATTATTATTATTCTTTATAATTAATTGTTCTTGTTAAAAGAGTACTCTTTTGTTTAACGCCTTACGAGCGGGCCCGTCAGTAACTTCTACTACCTGGCAAGCGGGTGGTTTTACCCTAAACGACCTTGTTTCCGTGCTCTTTTTCATGCATAAACAAGAGCCAGAGCGTAATACAATTATGTATCCCTGAAAGGGCGTAAATTGAGCTTTCCAATGACACCAGAACCATCCTTCTACGACCACGCGTTCTCTTGCAACGATCGTGCAAGACGAGTGCAAAATCCCTAAAATACGGTAATTTCCTTACATAATTCCCTGTGTAGCGAGGCAGTGAGTGTGGGTGTGTGTGGAGTAAACGTCAGTAGTCGCGCGGGACCCGTGCCGAGCGGTCATGAGCCGACCTACGCTCCTCCACCCGCTCGTCTCTCTCTCAGAGCCATTATTGCTCCAAAATTGCACACGGACTAAGTCGGGCCCCGCCACATAGTCCTTAGTTCTCTAGCCCGACTTAAGTCCATCCCCGCTAGACAAGGGTTAAATCTATTGTGCCTTCTTCATATTTTCAAATATTGTTATTTATTATACTGTATCTATTCATTGTCGATAGGATCAATTGCTTGCTTTTGCGATTTCCTTAGTTTATTTGTAGGGTAGTAATTGTTAGGGGTCACTTGAAGCATGCTATCATTAGTGAGTGATATTTGTATTTTGTACTATTGTTATTATCTTGTCAAGTTGCAAATTTGATTTTAATAGAACATTTTGACACTTAATGTAGTTTCTTTATTCATGCAGAGTTTAGTAAAAATTTACCAGAACGTCCCCGACTTCCCAAATTGACTAATTCCTTGAACGTGACGACAGTAATTCACTCACTTGTTCGTCAAGGGGAATCCACGCAATGCTAGCTAAGCTCATTATTATCGCGCCTCCTTAACTGGGAATGTATTGCGTGAATTGCATGTTAAGTGTTTATGCATCATTGGAATGGCTGTGGATGTGTGTGTAGTCTGTATTTTAGCCAATTGGCGACATCTGGAAACGAAGGCTTAGGGTTAATCTGTACGGTACCATTCTCACTACAGTACCAGTCTCACCCGAAGGCTTAGGTTGACCAGTAGCTTAGGTTGACCAGTACGATACCCATCTCACCTTGTAACCGATCACCAACCCCAGATGGGACGTCACAACTTCGTCCACTTATTCCAGGTTCCTATTTATACTGCTAGGTGAACAGAGGCTACACCGTTAGGAGACTTGCCCAAATGTCTCTTCCCCGCCCGGGTCTCGAACTCGGGACCTTCTGGTTGTGAGCCAGACGCGCTATCTGTTACGCCACGGGGAGTGCATTGTTATATGTGCGATCAGTTTACTTGGGAAACAAATTGACTTGCGCATGTAGTTGTGTACACCCATGTGGTGGATTGTGTTCTTTTATTTCAAAATTATATTTTATCAAGCGTTGTTTCCACATAGCGATTTTGATCAGATTTTTGCATTTATCTTGTATCGTCCCAGTTTTAGTTTGTTTATTTTGCAAGTTTTACATTATAATATATATATATATATATATATATATATATATATATATATATATATACCGATATATATATATATATATATATATATATATATATATATATATACCGGTATACGGTATGTATTTACAAAATACATCATATTTAAAAATACCACACACCAATCGTCTGAAATCATATAGTGGGCAGAGCTGTCTCAAAGCAGATGGGCCGAGTTGTCTCGTAATTAACATGGGCCAAGCTGTCCCGTGGGCCGAGTAGTCTAGCATTCTGTGAAAGACCTTGGGGTGTTAATGTCTGAAAATTTGGGTTTCAAAAAACATAACCAGGTCAAAGTTGCGGCTGCGAAACGCAGGGGTGTCAAACATGCGGCCCCCCTCCCTCTAGCATGCGGCCCGCAAACCAGTTTGGCCAAGTAGTGTAAAATTATTGTATTTTTATACTAGACATAATTATTATTTCTTAAATATATTATATGTTGGTACTATATTAACTTAAGTTCTAATTCTAGAAAGTATTTGTGAGAGTAAGAAGCTTAACCCATTGGCTGCGGCTATGTTTGGGCTATTTAGGGCATATTCAGGCACTCCTGAATGATAAATCAAGCATCTGCATTAAATGAAGTGTATTCTGCCAAAAACTAGGCGAAAATAGCTTCAAAATGAGACTAGAACGGGCCCCGTACGTGGTTCACCCGCAGTGGTGCCAGTGAAACGCGGGAAACCCGCTATTTGGTAGCACTCGCTCGCTTGGCTACACTGTTGTGAGACACAGAGAGAGACCCGCGCGAGACACAGTTAACCTCAGTGAGCCGCTCGCTGCTCTTAGGGTCGGAGGTGGGCCCCTCACGCTCCCGCCCACTGACACTTGATTTTTACGTTTTTTACAGGCTGTTAAAGCCTGAAAATTGCTGTAACTTGCCAGGACGTTCCAGAACGTCACCCGCAACGAAAGGGTTAAAGGAGATTAAATACTCTTTTACCCTTAGACATTCTTCTTAAACTGAATAAAATCATCAACGGGTTTATGATATGCTCAATTCGGGGCCAGTGAGACGGTTCTTGCAATCATGGTCAGTATGCCAAGGCTACGGAGATAAAACACACTAACTAACTAACTCTCTCTCCTCTTCCTTTATTCCTCTTACTTCTCATTATCAATTATTTTAATACAGTTATGACAGCCAGGTGATTTTATTCAAATTATGAAGGACCTCAGAGAGAGAGAGAGAACAAAAATAATACAAGTCTAAGAGAATCTTAATTCAAACATTGACTTTATAGAATGTGGAAAACCCATCCAAACAATAAGCAATATAATAGTTTACTCATACTTCTGAATTGTATACTCTCTCTCTCTCCCCCCCGCCCCCCTGATACTACTCTCCTTGACGCGGTTGGGGGGCTTCGGGGCCGGCGACTGGAGCTTGATGGGGATGGTTGTGGTACTTACCCTTCCTATCTCCCCTCGAGCTTTCGTCCTCAGCTTGACAAATTTTGAGTAGTTTTTCATTCCTCATTCTATGTTTTTCCCCTTCTATTCTTATTCTGTCCCATTTGGCTGTCCTCAGGCAGCCTATATCTCATGTTCCCTGGCCTGGCTAGGTAGCAGACTCCTGACCTGATTTGTCTCTTCGGTTGCTGATGTGGCCAGACTGACTTGATTCCCTTCGGTAATGCATGTTTTGCTTCTCGGTGTGATTTTTTCTACCTTCGACCTGATCTTTCATTCTTCGCCCTGATTACTTTTTGGTTGGTGTTGCGGTGTAGCAGTTTTTGCCTCATCCTTCGGCCCTGCCCGATAAGAGCTCTGATGTGGAGCTCATGTGGTCCGGCTGAACTGGTGAAATGGCGAGAAATGTCTGCGTGTCTTCACCTTCCTCGATTTGTTCCCCTACTGCCCTTCCCGATCTATCTTGACTCGTTTAATTATATATCTTGATCGAATCCTTCGGGCCAGCCCTATGAGAGTTCTTTTGTAGAGCTCAGTGGCCTGGTTAAACTAATATTACAAAAACAAAAAATCTCTCTCTCCCTCTCTGTCTGTCTGGTCATTCGGTCTCTCTCTTTCTCTCTCTCTCTGAGGTCCTTCCTAATTTGAACAAAATCACCTAGCGGTCGTCACTGTATTAGGCCTAAAATAGTTGATAATGAGAAGTAAATGGAATAAAGGAAGGAAGAGAGAGAGAGAGAGAGAGAGAGAGAGAGAGAGAGAGAGAGAGAGAGAGAGCGAGAGAGAGAGAGGGAGAGAGAGAGAGAGAGAGAGAGAGAGAGAGAGAGAGAGAGAGAGAGAGAGAGACTGGTCTATCTCCTGTACTAACAAATTACGCCTGATAAGTCTTGGGAAAATGGCAAACCAGTGTTGTCAATCCATGGTCAGTGATGGCTCTTCGTAAATTAGTGCGACAGGTGGCACAGTTGCCGTAAATTCATATTTAAATAATATATATACTGTATGTGTATGTGTTTTGAATATTTTCTGAAATTGTTAAATCTGGATAATATGAACCATTTATTTTAATTAATATTAGAACGGATGGAGGCATTACCGGTATATTATAATTGGCCTGCTACATTAACCCCTTCTGTATCAGCAACGTCTTTTTAACTAATTTTTTACTATTTGACGATTTTATTCAGTTTCAAAAGGGCCTCCAGCAATTGATAGGCTTCGAACAATCTCACTTATTCCTTTTAACTACCACAGCTCCTTCTTAAATTGCACAAAATCCTCTAAACATAGCTACAATCAAATATAAAAGACGTCGCCGGTACAGAAGAGGTTAAAATGCGGCCCTACAATATTGACCGAGTCAAATATGGCCCGCCAGAGCAAATGAGTTTGACACACCTGGTCGAACGGGTTGGATTCTGCATACATTTATAACACGCGGTAAATTACCTATGATAACGCTCTACAAATCTCTAGTGCTACCGCGACTTGAATACTGTAGCGTATTAACATCCCTATACAAGGTTTGTAAAATAAATTACTTAGAGAGTGTACAAAAGAATTTCACTTCGCATATAAGTTCGGTAAAACAGCTACACTATTGGGAGCGTTTAAAAACACTGAAACTCTACTCGTTGGAGCGTAGAAGAGAACGTTACCTAATAATATACACATGGAAAATCGCAGAGGTTTAGTGCCAAACATACATAGCCCGATAGCCATGAAATTCAGCGATAGGAGAGGCTGGGAATGCGATATCCCCCGGACGAATAACAGGGGTGCTATGGGCTCTCTGCGAGAGGGCTGGTTATCACACAGAGGGTCACGTCTCTTCAACAAACTCCCGCGGCGAGTAAGAGACATGAGGGGCGTCTCGTTAGACAACTTCAAGAGAGCGGCCTCGATGTCAAACTGCAAAAAGTGCCAGACGAGCCCATATTCGCAGGGGAGCGCGCTGCCCCTTCGAACAGTCTGCTGCATCTAATCACCACCCAGAACGAGGGGCGGCACGCTCCTCGGTGCTACTAGCAGTGGCGAACTAAACAAAAGTAACAAAAGTAAGTAAGTAAGTAAGTAATATGATCTTGTTTGTCAACTTTGTCATGGATGATGGGTGGAGACTGATAGACCATAGCCGCGACACAATCTAGACCTAGGCCTAGGATTCGGAAGTTAAATATATTTTTTGTTAGGCCTAGGCTATTTTATCTAGCCTAGGCTACCTTAGGCCTAATAAACTTGTAACAGTAGGCTAAGCTAAGCCGCTAATAACACCAGTGACCAATGACCAATACAGGGTGTCAAACGACGCTGTTTTTTTGAGTGATAACGCAAATGAACTTTTTGTATAATGATAACAGAAACTCTCCCAACCCTTTTTTTTTTTTTTGTTAAAGAAACAAAAAAAGGGTAAATTGACATAATTTTGGTCTCCATATTTTCCATCTTGATTGCTTTTAGGCTAGATTGCAGGAAATACTGTTTTAGACACCTAAATTCTCAAAAGAAATCACGGGGGGGGGGCATGCCCCCGGACCCCCCTAGAGCTCGTGCCCTCGCCGCTCCGTCGCGCTATAATGATAACAAAATAATAAACCATAATGATAACACAATTCATATTTTGTGGATTGACACCCTGGACCAATAGCATTGCAATGAAGTATATAATTTCAATTATCTAGAGATCCTACACATTGAAATATTTGCATTGATAGCGTAATGCATAGCATAGGCCCAAGTGCGCAGAATTTTGATGTGAGTGTCCTATTATTAGCCTAGCCTATTATTATTATTATTAGGCCTAGGCCCTATTATTATTATTATAGGTTGAGTCCTTGGAGTGCCACATGTATTTGTTGATTTCATTAGCCTAATTGAGTTTACAGTTTAGAGGTGAAGTTGGTTGGTGGAAAAACCATAATAATTACTAATTTAATACTGTCCATCCATTAAGAATAGGCTATGATCGACAGGCAACATAGGCTATGAAGGCTAGGCCTAAATTAAAGTTAGCCTAGAATAGGCCTAGGCCTAGTAGATATAGCCTAGCCTAGCCTAATTATATTTATATAGAATTGCCCAGTTTAAGAAGATCCTTAACAACCATGAGTTATAAATTACAAATATTGTTAAGATTACTTCACCATAGGCCTATCTTGCATAAAACAACGAAAAATACTTACCAAATCAAAATTCTTGGGTCATCTTCTTCTTCTTCTTCTTCTTGTTGAGGATATAGGGATAATAGGGTAGTGAAGCTGTGAAGCTTATGTCACCCTATCCGGGCGGAAAGGACCCCCAGGGTGGAGAGGTTTCACAGGGAGGGCGTGGACATCGTAGATTTCAAGAGAGGGCACCCAATCCACCCATGCCCCGCAGTCGACGGAGACTGCCAACCTTGGTTACCTCGGGAACTTGGTGCGAGAGTCACGCTCGACTGGTCGAGGTGTGGCCTTAGTATCGGCTCTCTCTCCTAGGATAAACTTATAAACTACAGTATAATGGAAATGGACAGGTTGAGAGTAAATTAAGATTGTTCCCCCGTGGGCATTCTCACCCCAGCCTCACTATTGTGAGGCTGATCTTTTCCTCCACACTCCCTCTAGGTAGTCCTTAACACTCCGTGCAGTGGTCTCATTCCACATGTTTAGGTCGTTTAGGCCAAGCAGGTAGATCACTATTCCGTCGAGCCCCCATTCCTACCTTCCTACCACTACATTCCATTCCTCCGCACCAATTTCTTGCACTATGGATCTTAGCATTACCCGCCTTTCCCCTTCATATTTTCTGCACTTTAGGAGGATATGCTCCACAGTCTCATCCTCCCCGCTCTCGCACATCTTGCATGCCTAATTGTTGCCTTCATTTGACCATCTATATGTTCTGCTGTTCAGCTCAAGCGACTTAGTTCGGGCCTTGAAGAGGAGTTCACCTCCGATGCTCCCATCTTAGAATGGCTCCCTTCTTGGCTGTTGCTTACACCTGTACCATTCTAGTGAACTCTTGTTTCTCATATTCTCTACCCATTCATCCCTTGCTACGCTTTGTACCTGTTTGCCGATCTCTTTCTTCCATCTCTCATGGCTCCACATTTCCATACTTTCCCCCATCATGATACCACGCATTCCGTACTTCTCTATCTTTTTGTCGCACATCTTGTTCCACTTACTGCTCCCCTTAGCCCATTCAAACACCTTTCGTGCCCATCTATCACCATTCATTTTTTCCAGTCTGACCCGGTACCGTAGGACTCCCTTGTCTATTCTTTCTTCAAAGGAGCTCCACCCCGCGTCACCTCTCAAGGCTTCTACTGCAGTGTACTTGTTCGCTCCCAGTGCGAGCCTTCCGACCCTATTGTGGGCAACTTCCAGCTTTTCCGCGTCATTCGCCGTCCACGGGATGGTTTCCAGACCATACATCAGGCCCGGCACCGCCATACCTTTCCATACTCCTCGCACTACTTCATACTTGTTCGCTCGATCTACACCTTGCAGCACTGCTAAGTCTTCCCACCCACTGGCTCGCTCTTGTTAGTCTCTCATCTTTTGTTTTCTCGCATCCTCTTGTATCCACTGTCATTCCCAGGTACTTGTATTAATTTGTTTGGGTAATAATATTATTCCCAAGTAGCCACGTCGCACCCACATCCGTTTCATCCCCATTCACTACTAGCACTTTACTTTTCTCCCTGCTAAAACTCACATTCAGATCATTCCCATATTCGGACACCACATCTAGCATCCTCTCGGTTGTCGCTCATGATCACCACATCATCTGCATATAGCAAGCTACCCAGACGTTCGTTCCCAATTAGTGTTCCCCTGCCCGCAGCTTCTTTCATTCTTGCAGCTAGTTCCTCTGTGTACATCCCAAACAGGAGGGGGGATAGCCCACAGCCCTGTCTAACTCCCCGCTTGTTTTCGACCCAGTCTGTCTCTATATCCCCCATACTGTATCTAGCCCTGGTATTCTCATACATACTTCTTATGATATTTATTATCTTTTCACTCACACCTACTGTTTCAAGCAGCCTACACAAGTTGTACCTGTTCACTCTGTCATATGCTTTCTCTATGTCTAGGAAGGCGAAGTATCCCTTCCGTCCGGACTTTTTCGTATTCTCTATCACTTCTCTCACTACGAACATGTTATCTTCCCCTCTTCTGTCCACTCGAAACCCATTCTGTTCTTCACCCATCACTCTGTTCCTTTCAAAGATCCCTTTCAGCCTTTCATTCAGCACCCCACAGAACACCTTGGAAATTGTGTACGTTAGGGTTATTGGTCGATAGTTTTTCAGCTCTTTCTTACTCTTGTGACCCCCTGTGTGCAGGAGGGTCACCCGGCTCTCGTTCCATTTATACGGTACCCTCTCTCCTTACCACACTTTCTTAAAAAGCCCATACATGCCTTTAATTACTCCATTCCCACCCTCTTTGTAGAATTCATATGGGATCTCGTCGTTTCCTGCGGCTTTACCAGTCTTCAGTTTCTTGACACATTTCATTATCTCTTCCCTACTGATCTCGTAATCCATATTTTCATCTACTGGTATCTTTCTTCCTATTATCAGGTTGGGTTCGCCCCTATCCTCCACCTCATTCGCACCCCCTATGTTTTCCCAGAATTCTTTTACTGCCCTAGCTTTCTCCGGTTTCCCTCTCACCTCTCTTCCGTTCACCATTATCACTTCCACATTCACTCTTTCACTCTCTTGCTCTCCCCTTAGGTTGTCATACCATTCTTTATTGACCTCACCGCCTCTTGCCTTCAGCTCATCTACTACATCCTTATCGGCTTTTACTCTCGCTTTCCTTATTAATCCTCCTGTTATACTTTTGTGCTTCCTGTATTCCTCCCATGCTTCGTCATATGCGACCCGTTTGTTCTCACCATTGTCCTTGGACCTCCTCAGTCTTCTACACCTTCGGTTTCTCTCTTTTCTTTTTTTCCTGGCGGATTCGATGTCTTGGTTCCACCATCTCCTCTGGGGTCTCCTATTATTTCCTTTCTTTTTCCTCCCGACTCTTCTTTCAGCTACTTCTTTCACTGTCTTGGTGAATTCTTCATTAATTCTGTCTACCCCTCCGTCATCCCTCCAGTTCACACGCTCTAGTTCTTCCCCGAATTTTACCCAGTCCGCTTGTTTCAGTTTCCATTTCTTACCCTTTGGTTTCCTAGCTTCCTTTCTCTCCCTCCCACAGGTATACTGTATCCACAACATATTGTGGTCACTTGTCACATCCATTCCTCATTCTTCGTCTATCCTCATGTATTCCACGTTCTTCCTTGCATTCTCATTCACCAAGATATAATCAATCGCAGATTCATTGTCTCTTCCGGCCTATGTCACTCGTCTCTCTGCGATGGTTTAATTTAATATTTCCAGTTCATGCTCCTCAGTGAAATCCCTTAGCAGTTGTCCATTCGTGTTCACTTCCTCACCCAGGATTCCGATGTGTCCGTTCATATCACCCATTACGATCACCTGTTCTCGTCTATGTTCGTTACCAGTCTTCTCATTAGGTCATATTTCCTTTCATTATCACGTCTGGCATCCGGTCCCTGTACCGTCATGTAGCATATAATCAGTAGGATCCTTTCAGTCTTTCCTTTTGCCTTGTAGTTCAGGTAAGCTGCCATCATATCTTCACTCATCTCGCATTCGCCGACTTTTAACTCTTCAACCTCTATATTCATGTTCTTTCTCACTATTAGGCATATACCTCCACCCTTTTTCTTCCATTTACTGCGCCCCTTCCCAGTCATTCTGTAGTTTTCCGTGTAGGCCTACAGTTCCACTCTTTCACGTAGCTTTGTCTCTGTTATACCGAGCACATCTATACCCCCCTCATACAGTACTTCACTCATGTCTTCCATTTTTCCCACTCCCCATCCATTCACATTTAGGCACCCTAATCTAATGCAGTTCCTATCCTGCTGATTCCTGATTCACATTTCCCGGGGGTTCTCACTCTCATTGCCGGAGTCCAGCAGGAGTCCCTCTGTCCTCTCTCCATCCTCACATATTCACATTCACATTCAGATGTCCCATCTCAGTTCCTGTACGGTTTTCTTTGCCGATGTTCACAGATACGTGTTTCTAGCTCAACGTCTAAATTGGGAGGTTTGACGTACCTCCCAACCTACCAAATAGGAAAACCTACTATTTGGTAGTAGTCTTGGAAAATCCAACGTCAAGGCTATTAACCTAATTGCAATGACGACTTGTCTATTTTGACTGCTATGTCGTCATTCCAACCGCGGTTAAAAAGAAAACGTCTAGAGTCTACTCCTTATCTTGCTCTAGGAGACGTTGTACATTAACCAAAACTACCACCGAAGGTGAAAAAAGCATAGAAGAGAAGAAAAAGGGGTTTACCTTAGTTACCGCTTAAGGCCCATCCCGTGTTCCGTCATGTGCAGATCCCTGTCGAACGTGCGCATGAGCGACCCTCTCTTGTCATCACATCTCACGTCAGCAGAAGAACGCGGATGGGCAGGGGTCCGGCGTGAGGGAGGGTATTATGTACGTTGGATTTTCCAAGACTACTACCAAATAGTAGGTTTTCCTATTTGGTAGGTTGGGAGGTACGTCAAACCTCCCAATTTGTTAGTAGTCTTGGCAAATCCAACGTCAAGGCTGCATAACAAATAGGAGGAGGACATCCAAGCCCAACCTACCAAAAAAAACCAATGCATAAAACAAAATTACGAATGACAAAGACACAATTTAAACAAGAGAGTTTAATAAAAGAGTGAAAAACTGAGGAGTAGCTAAAAAGAACAGTTTTAACACATGCCCGTCATTCATAGTAATGCAAAAACATAGACTTGTCTGAAACCAAAAAGGTACTGTACCCAAAATCCCTTTTCTTAAAAAAACAACAAAAACACTGAACACAAGAACAAAACACAATTTTCAATGTGGCAAAAACACTTATGTACTGGAACAATACATAATCCCAAACTTGCAATCCAGTGTTGCAAACCCATAACCCCCCCCCCCCTTTGTCAAAAAAAACAAAGGAAAAGAACGAGGGACAAGGGGGGAAGACCAGGGATCTTCGCCAGAGCACCAGGAAACACGACCCCCGAGAGCAATCACCGGCCGAGGGGGTCGAACACTGGACACGGAGAGGTAGGAGGAGATGAAGGAATTGATAGAAGACCACAAAACCGCTGAGGCGAAGGCAGGGAAGGATCGACGTGGCAGGAACCGGAAAGAGGCAGCAAAGGATCTGACATCGCGAGCAGAACCCCTACAAACAGGGTGACGGGCACGAACGGTCCGACAAACGTGGCGGCCCAGCTGCACCTGCTAGAGCCTCCCACCTGTCCGAGGAGACACCCACACAGCAGTACCCGAAGGCGGCGCCACAGACGCAACAGAGGAGTGCAAGGCTGACACCGGGCACAACACATGGCGAGGATGCCCACGCCGTAAAGCCTGGACGGCGAAAGGCTGGAAAACGGGGGCCTCCCTCCCATGCGTGGTAACAAAAGGTGGGGAGGAGGCGAACGAGACGCCATGCAAGGACTGGGAGAATCGCACGCAGTCCCGGGGCCGTGACAATGCCGCTAGTGCAGAGACCCGATCCCCAGTGGCCAGAGCGACAAGGAAGAGTGGACGCCCGAGCAACGGAACCGGCGTAGCGGCCCTTGTATACGTGGGGGAAGCCAGAAGGACCAGAGCCCGCCCCAGATCCCACAGCGGAGGGACTTGGCGCGGAGGCGGTCGATCCCGGAAGGCAGCCGTCAGGAAGGAATCCAGCACCTGTGGCGGAACGACCAGCCCAGCGACGGACCCAAAGAACCCCCTGGACGGCAGACAAGTGGGTGCGTATAGCGTCGACTGGAAAGCGACGTGTACGGAAGAGGTGAAACAAGGAACGTAGGACGAGGGAAGGAGAGCCAACTGGCAGGCGAGTAGCCTGTAGCCACCTAGTAAAAGACCTCCAGCGGGACCCGTAAGTCCCCCAAGGAGAAGACGGCCAGGAACGCTGCAGGAAGTCAGTCAGGGCCCGGCCGGGGACCGGGAGCCACCGTGCCTCATGAACAAGCACTATGCGAAGGCCAAAGAGGTCCGCTGGACCCCAACCTAGCCCAAGTGGAAGCCGGAGACAGGGAGAGGGACCGGACTCGGGCACCACCGCGGAAACCGGGCGGACCAAGTCCGTGCCGGCCACAGAGGCGCGAGGAGCCAGACGCAGCCGTGGTACAGCCGCAGCTTCGTGAGGACTGGGCACATCAACAGCGCGTCTGGTGGCGGAAAGATGGATATCGACCGCCACCTGTACCAGGTGACCATGAAAGCGTCCGGACCCCCCCCCGGAGCGCGAGGCCGGAGGGAGAGGTCCAGAGGCAACTGGCGCGGCACCCCCGATGCGAACAAGGCGACCTCCGGAACACCTCAGGAAGCCGCGAGGTCGGCGAACACAG
Source organism: Paralithodes platypus (assembly GCA_032716605.1). Classification (NCBI taxonomy): domain Eukaryota; kingdom Metazoa; phylum Arthropoda; class Malacostraca; order Decapoda; family Lithodidae; genus Paralithodes; species Paralithodes platypus. The sequence goes on along the minus strand of CM064552.1, from coordinate 2,059,267 downwards.
TCCGTTTCATCGCCCATTCTACAAGAACGCCCTGACCTCTCGACAGGGCGGCCGCCCAAAGGGTGGCAGGCCCGGGCAGGGAGGAGGCATGCAAGGAGAAGGGGTGTCGGTCCGCGAGGAAGAACAACTCCACCGAGACCCCCAATAGAGTCAACGACCTGGAGGACCCCCGCATAAGGAAACAGGGGACAGCTTGTCTTGTCCAACCCGAAGGCCACCGACTTACCCCGAAGGGCCAGCGCGTGGTCCCGCAGGAAGAACAAAGGAACCAACAATCCGAGGGCATAGACGGGTAAGAGGAGGGAGACCCACCCATCTGCCGGGAAGTGGACGTCCCAGGTTCGATTGGGAACCTCACCCAACCTCGCTCGACGTAGCTGTGGTTACCCAGACCGTCGGCGTGGGGGGGCGGTCCAGGGCACAGCCGCAGAGAGCGAGCCCCGAGCAACCCAGCGACCGAAGCGTCGGCGAACGGTACGCGGGAGCGGCAGGAGCTGATCCATAGGGGCAACGGAAACACCGCGGTGCCCATGAGGAGGAGGCGGCGTAGCCAGAGGCTCCCTAAGGGAAGGGGCAGAGCGGCCCAATGCAGCGAACCCACGAACGAGTCCCAGAGCCACCCCGGGAGGGAGACCGAGTGCAACACGGCGAGGACCGTCCACCGAAGGTGCACCGCGGCCGGCAGACCCCGGGTCACCGTAGCGCCGGACAAAACCCATGCGAGACCGACCCATGGCACGACACGCGACGGGGTCAAGCGTGACTTGGGAACATCGAAGGGGAACCCTAACCGTGCGATGTTGCGAACGACTGTGAGGGCGTCGCCAATGCACAGGCCTAGGGCGTCGGAAACTACCAACCAAACGGCCAAGGAAAACAGGAGCTGGAGCCCGCCCCTGAGGAGAGGACCCAGAGCCTGCCCCACCAGTGCGGAGAAGATCTGCGGCGCGATGTGGAGACCGAAGGGAAGGCCGTCGAACAGGAACACACGATCGGAAGTCCGAACGGCCAAGAATCGCTGGAAGCGAGGATGGAGAGGAACGAGCCAAGACACAACCTGGAGGGCCAGCGACACTACCCACGACAGAGGGCACAGGGCCAGGCGTACCAGGGGTACCGGCAGCATCCGAAACCGTGTGTGCACGATGTGCCCGTTGAGGGCCGACAGATCCACCACCGGTCGCATCGCGTCGCAGGTCGGCGACGGAACCAAAAAGACACGGGAGAGGAAAACCGGGTGACCGGCGGTCAACTCCCTCGACGCTACCCAGCTCGGGCATGGAAGTGAACACGTGGGCCACCTCTGAAGAGATGGGCCGTTGTCGGGGACAAGAGCGGAGTGGGGGTCTGGACGTCCACCTCCAGGTGAAACCCCTCCGCGCAACCCGCCGCCCCCAACGTCCCTCGCGGCTACCGAGGGGCGCAAGGGCGAAAACAACCCGAGGGAGCACCCGAGAGGAGGGGAGCGACCCGGTACGCCCAGGCGAGAAGGAGAACAAGGAGGCCGACCCAGAGAACTACACATTGTGTTGACATGGAGGTACCCCCGGTACGGGCCGTGCGGGCATAAGCGCCACGTTGACCTCCTCTACCCCCGCCCCCCCCAACCTCGTCGAAAAGGGCGGGCCACCCCAACCCCAGGCCGGCGCGGGGCTGACCCCTTCGAAGGCCGGCCGGAAGTGGAAGGCCGGCCAGCCCCGACACAGAGGGGATGAAAGGGGCAAGAACAGAAGTGAGAGGCGGAACCGATGCACTGGCCAGCAACGTCCCAGTCCTGCGCCCGTGCAAGGCGGCAGCACTTGCAGCAATACCCCGAAGAGGACCGGCAGAAGGACGGGACTGAGAAGACCCCGCGCGCGGCACAGCGCGTCGGTGCGTGACGTAAGCAGGGTCCGTAACGACACAGCGCGGCGTCGTGTGGCGGAAGCAGGGGCCGCCGACAGAGAAGCGTAGCATTCCCAAGCATCCTGCGTAAAAAAAACCCGACGTATATAACGCAGAGTACAACAAACCCTGACGAATAACCAAGGGGGCCGGCCGGCAGAACGAAGACCGTACCGTCGTGCGGTGCCGAGTTGCCGCGCACAAAACCGCCTTCAGCTCGGGAACCAAAGACACCGCGAGCCGAAGGTGGACCCGCTGAACGCGGTCCAAACCCTCGCGAAGAGCGCCTGGCGCAGACGCCTCGAAAAGCCGCAGGTGGTGAACAGACGTCTGGAGGGAACCTAAAGACAAGACAATAAGTCCGTCACCCTCTGTCGCAAGGGAAAAACCTTGGCGACAGAGGGCTGATCCGGGGGAGAGAAGAACGGGGTAGCAATAGAACAAAGTTCAAGAACGGGCGCGCTCATCCAGGACCAGAACGCGCCGTCCAACCCGCCGACAGACACAAGAGGAGGCAAAATCAGGGACGACTCCGGGGAGGGACGGAAGGAGAGCCGTCGACGGATCGGTGTGTGAAGTCGAAGGCCTCAGCAAACCAGGCCTCCAATGGGAGAGGGTGACCGAGCATGATGGCTAAGCCAGGCGTACCGGCGTCGCACAAACCTGTCCCATAGGAGGACAGACCCGTCAACACAGCCAGGGACTGAACAGCCGGAAGGATGTCAGGGCGGCTGAAGTCTGACCAGAGCGTAGGCCTGCAGAAGGGGGGGGGTGCGTAGCAGGGGTAGGTAGGGTGAGGCGCGGAGGGTGAGTCACCGCCAAGAAGGGCGAGAAGAGGGAGTCTTCCATCGACACCAAGCGCCCGTCGAAGCGTGACACAACCCAGCCCTGCATAGCCGACAATCGATCCGAGAGAGGCTACCCCCCCCCCCAGATTGGGCGGCCCGCAGGGGCGAGCGTGAGCGTGAGCGAGACCCACGACACGAACCAGCAGCGTCGCGGCCCAAGGAAGGCGAGCGACGACGGTCGTGTCGCCGTTGAGGGACTCTTTCCCGATCACGAACGGCCGAGGGGGAAACAGCACCATTCCCCTCTTCCAGCGACACATCAGCTCCTGAGAAAGGGGACCCCAAAACCTCGCGAAACCCCACCGAGGCAAGAGGAGGGGTACCCCCCTGGCGAGACGGTAAGTGAAGGTCAGGAAGAGAAGAATGAGGAGGAGCAGCACGACGGGAGTGGGAAGGCTGGCCGGGTGAAATGAGGCCAGGAGCCGCGGGGGGAAACAGAGCAAGGATCCCCGGGGCTGAGATAACAGGGCGGCCCGACACCGAGGCGGAGGAGGGAGGGACCACCACCGTGGGACGAGACCGTGAAGGAAGAATAGGCACTGAAGCAGGTGAAGTAGGAGAAGCAACGACATCCAGGCGGACCCTCCTGGACAGTGTAGGAGGAGGGAGCAGAGGGCCAGCTACAGCATGAACAACCGCGCGTGGAGAGGACAACGTAAGAGGAAGTCGTCTGGGCTGGGGAAGCGGGCGGAAGGGAGTAGAGCCCCTATCCGTAGAGGCCAGGGGAGGGCGCACAGGGGCAGAGCCGCTAACCCCGGCCTCAGGGCGAGAACCATGACGAGGGCGATGGGCGTCGTCAAGGCGATCAGGAGGACGACGAGGCGAGCGAGAGCGTGGACGGAGGCAGGGAACCCCCCGACGATGGGACGACCGGTTGCGGGACCCAGGGGAGAGGGCCCAAGCAGGGAGAGGGCCAGGTGAACGGCCTTCAGTCGGGTCAGGGATACCCAGGGCGACGCGGATCCGGTCGGCAACAAAGGCCGGGGAACGGTGGCCCACAGTCCTAATGTGGCGGGAGACCATCGTCCACACCGACGGAAGGGAAGCAGAGGCCACAGCCGCCGCCGAGGAACCAGGGCCATGGAGCAGCACAACCACCAGGGCCAGACACGTGCCACACAGAGCAGGGAGGTAGGCCGTAGAGGACACACAGAGCGAGTGGCGCAAGCAGGACTTGTGCCTCTCCAAGCACGGGGAGCGACAACCAAGGCGAAAGCAAGGCAGCCTACCTGCACTAGAAGAACACACACCATAATCAGCACGTCGAAGGAGTAAGTGGAGAGAATGTCCAAGAAGAACCAGGGAAGGAGCATGGGGAAACAGGAACACACATGCAAACAGGTATCCGTACTCACCCTAAACTGGGAGCACAGAGGTAGGTGAGGAGGGCGGCCGAGGCGGAAGAGCACTAGCAGAACCTGCAAAGATGGAGAAAGTGTTAACCACCACTCAACATCTTACATGCAGGGCCTATAACACCAGTAAAGTGCATACACCAATATAGTATCAGGCAACAAGATGACATAAAAAAAAAAAATCAATAGTGAAAGCCAACTATTACCGCAAATTTGCGGGCCAATGGAGGCATAACCGTACCGACACCACCCTCCCGCAATTTTGCGGGACCCCCCAACGATATCCGCAAATTTGCGGGGAGCTGAAATGTCCCAGAGGACCGAATCAAGCCCCCGCAAATTTGCAGGATCGGCAGAGATGGTCCGGCGCCGAAAAGCGAGAGGAGCGTCTAGGCAATACCAAAAGAGGCCCAGACAAAAGCGTCATCTCCTTATGAACTCCAAGCGACGATGGCCATCAAGCTGAGCAGTGTCTTCCTTGATAATATCCTGACTCAACCGGTCAAGGGAGAGGCAAGGAAGACACACCAGGGGAGAGGAGGCACATCCCCCAGGAACCACCCAACCCACAGAGATAGAGCAAAGCCCATGAGGAGAAGTGGCAGGAAGGGTGGTTTGGCACAAACAGGGGCCCCCGTAGGGTACCCCAGGATTGGGCAAAAGGGTATGAAAGGATGGAGGAGAAAACAGTAAGGGAACACAAAAACCAGTAAATGAAACCGGCGAGAAAAAGGGTGGCCTAGCCGTGAGGAGAGAATGTGTCAGGGGCGAAAAACCCTGTGGTGTGAGGGAGGGGCCCCCGTGGGGTACCCCTGGATATCACGAACCACCAAGCGCCCAGGCCCTTGAGACACAGTGAAGGCTCGAAAGGGGGGACTCGGGAATAACGCTAATAATGCGGCCGACACAAACCCGACAAACAGCACCGCCACCACGAAATCTCAGATTGTGAACCAACTGTACACCTAGGCTATGAAAATATGAAAACTCATAGGGGCATAGCAATTCCTGAATGAGAAACAAGCTAGGCTAAAATAAGCTAAAAGCTAAACTATGCCCAGACTAACAGGAAAAAAGAATATGAAAAGAGAAAGGAATGAAAAACACACACGAGGAACGCCAGGCGCCCCCGTACCTTCGGTAGCTATTTCCACACGCGTCTCCATTAAACACACTGAGGAGCCCATTTACGTGTGCCCTAGATCACGTAACATCTGTCTAACAAAAAAGAAGGCCAGATAAGCCGAAACGAACCTAAACAGGGTGAATTAAAGGAGCACAACAAAAGCGACTGCATTCAATGGAGCGCGTGTGAAAAAATGATGACAAGAGAGGGTCGCTCATGCGCACGTTCGACAGGGATCTGCACATGACGGAACACGGGATGGGCCTTAAGCGGTAACTAAGGTAAACCCCTTTTTCTTCTCTTCTATGCTTTTTTCACCTTCGGTGGTAGTTTTGGTTAATGTACAACGTCTCCTAGAGCAAGATAAGGAGTAGACTCTAGACGTTTTCTTTTTAACCGCGGTTGGAATGACGACATAGCAGTCAAAATAGACAAGTCGTCATTGCAATTAGGTTAATAGCCTTGACGTTGGATTTGCCAAGACTACTAACAAATATACAACTTAGAAAGGATCTGTGGTAGTTAAAAGGGTTGATTGAGATAGTTCGAAGCCTTATAATTGCTAAAGATCCTTCCTAAAGTGAATACAATCGATTAGCAGGAGCCAGAATAAAATCAAAGGACGTTGTCGGTATAGAAGGGGTTAATTACATAGCTTACCAAGCTGAACCAAGCCTCTGTGATGATGTAAGGAGGCTGTGGTTGACCTTGAGGATAAGGATATGGTTTGCAATGGATCATAAAGGCTGTTGATGATTATTTGATATTGACTGTAAATTTATTAACGATGAATGTAGCCTATATGAAAAACTAATCTCAATTAACGAAAAGTATTTACATTGTAATATAAGTTACTAACTTGGAAGTACCTGTACACACAGTCACACTCAAACTTTGGTCAAACATAAATAATATATATATATATATATATATATATATATATATATATATATATATATATAATATAGGAGAGAGAGAGAGAGAGAGAGAGAGAGAGAGAGAAAAGTAGTGTAGGACCTACCGGTGCATATAATAAAAAAAAACACAGAATGGAGGGTACATCCTTAGATTTATTCACGTTGAGTAGTTCTGGAACCCTGCAATAGATGGCGCTGAATTTTTTTTCTCGAAAAAGGGTAATTGGTAATGTTTAGAGGCACCTTTTTATTAATAGAATACATAGGAAGACTCCTATCTCCTATACACAATCTCTGGTCAAAATTTTCTGAAAAAATGGTACAACTACAATCTCTATAATCTCGATTAACAGTGGTTTTAATCTCTAAGACATAAACAGGGCAATGAAAATTAATACTACTGTATCGAGAAAATACCCAGTAGAAGAGCTTGATGAAGAGTTACAGATTCCAATAATGAGTGGTAAACATGGATGGGCGGGAAATTTGAAATGCAAAAACATGGGTTGGTGATGATGCTAGGTTGTTGTAAACCTACATAGGCTACTTACCAGAAGACTATTACTACGAGACTGAGGTAAACTACACCCAATGGACCATAAATACATTTTAATAATTTGTCTGTTTATTTCCATCTTTTTATTATTATGTTCATTGTATTTATAATAGCTACATCTGAAGTATTTCATAATGTTTAAAACGACTACCTCATTCAGTAGACTTATTACTTGGTTGGACTACTCTTGCATACATACTGTACATGCATAACACAATACATACACATGTAGCCTAAGCCTTGATCACTCATACGGCATTCATGGTAGCGGAATCAAAGAAAGAAATCCATGTGGGCTCATAGTGCAGTACAGTACCGATATTCCTATACTGTACTGTAGCAACATACTGTACCGGAAGCTAAATGATGTGAGGCATGGTACTGTACACAATTAGGACAGTGGTTTTGGTAACACAGTAGTTTGATGACCACTGTTTTTGGTTGAGGCAGTGCTGTGAACTACATGATAGCAAGCTGGGTATTATTTAATTTCTTTTTATTTTTTGTAACCTATGTACAGTAGCTTATATATATTTATGTTACTGTAAGGTATATATGGACCCCAGTATGGTCCCCTCTGTACTGTGTGAGTCTGAAATAAAGTATTATTATTATTATTATTATTATTATTATTATTATTATTATTAGCGAGTTGCAAGCAGAGCGTTGTCATCACTGTTACCAAGCGAGTGCAAGAGAGAGAGAGAGAGAGTATCGATCGACAATCTCTCTCCAAACTTGGGGAAGAGTGGAGGGGAGGGAGGTTGCCTCAGCCATACATTATGTAACTCCCGGCCTGTATCGCCGATTTTGACCATCCAAACGCTGTTTCCACTTGTTTTATTGCTGTAACAGGTTAATACCTTTATAATCAATGTAAAATAGGCGCATATGGATAAGTATTAATGCTATTTATGGTAAAATAACGATGTTAGTGATGGGAACAGCTCAAATACGTGCGCACAGGCGTGTGGCGTCTCATACCCCCCATGCGCACGTCTTAGGTTAACGGGCTGGCCATCTATTGGGACTTGTGGAAATTAATTCCATTGAAGATGAGGTCGAGGGATAGCGATAATGTCCTCCAATCATTCTCTTACACACATACACTGTATAAATTCAATGAAATTTAAACTTGTAGGTTCACAATGTCAGATGCAAGCAAAACCTTGTACATTACAGTAGGCCTACTTGTTAGCATGATAGTCCTAATATGATGGGGTGATATCTGGCAGTTTTGAAAGTTTGAAAATCCACCATTAACCCATTGTGTATCGGAGACAAATTTTTAATTTTATTCTAGCTATGTATAGGAAAAAAAAAGTGGGGATTGGGCCTTGCCCTCTGAACAGTAATATGGTAACACAAGCTGACTCCATGACTATACCCGGTTTCAAGTAAGTACTGTAGGCCAAAATGCGTGAACTTTAACTTCTATAACTCACATAGGACTAGAGAAATCGAGCTAATATTTCTAACATCTGGGAAGGGTCAGCCAGGGAATAAGTGTGGGAATTTAAAGCCCATTTTCTCTAGCCCTTTTGGAGTTACAGAGGTTAGGGTTCACAATTTTTGACCTACTTATTTGGAACGGGTAATAATAATAATAATAATAATAATAATAATAATAATAATAATAATAATAATAATAATAATAGTTCTTAAAGCTAGCGCATGCTAAGCTAGCTAAGGATAGCTCAATAAGGCCGATTAGGCGTATTTCCATTGGGGTCCTGTACTACTACCCCATCCCTTTGCTCATGAGGGATGGTAACGACTCAGTGCTTGTGAAAAATCTTTAATGCGCCGAGCGTGGGCGCGAACCCGGGCCTTCTGGGTGGAAGTCCGAGACGCTAGTCACTACACCTCTGCCATTCAAAAAGGGCTAGAGCAAATGGGCTGTAGATTTCCACACCTATTTGCTATTTCCCAGGTAACGGACTCTTTCCAAATGGTAGACATATTAGCTCGATTACTGTAGTCGTTTTTTTTAGTTATAGAGGTTACTGGTCGGGATTTTATTATTATTATTATTATTATTATTATTATTACCTATAATGAACACAGTATAATAATTGGCTTGAAATGATGCAACAAGCTCGGAATGCTCTATTCATGGACAGCAATGCCCGATGTAGGCTTGGAATGATCTAGACAGCCTGGATATCTAAGATATAAATTTATCAGGCTTGAAACAATCTCAATAACCACAAAATATCTAAATAAGCTCGGCAATGCCCTAGATTGATTTAGAATTATGTAAGATTAGCTTGGAATTATTTACACAGGGTTATTGATGCTCTAAACAGGTTTGCAATGATCTATAGGCTCTGTTATGCTCTACTGTAGATAGACTGGGAATGAATAAGATGAATTACACAGGCTTGTATGAATATAAAGAAGCTGGCAAAGATGTATACACACTTAGCAATGCCTAAAACAAATTTGGGATGATCTAGCCAAGTTTGAAGTGATTTACACATGCTTAACCCCTTGAGTATCAGCGACGCACCTTATTCTTACAGTAGATCCTCTGGAAATATACCTTTATTATGCGTCGCCTATGTATGTAACGCTAAACCCCAGCGACACAATGGTTGCATCCGCCTTAATTACTCTTGTCCTATGGCACCTAGAGAGTTCAGATTTGTATGGGAACTACTTAAGGATCCCTCGGAACAATATCGATGGTTGACAACCCTACAAGTTCAGCCGCATGTGTGTGGGCGCGCGCGGGAGTGATTTTCCAGTATATTGCCTACTATTCACCCCATGTTAATTACGACTTTCCGCCACCCCCCAGGACCCCTACATGACCTTGGTGAGCATTTTTTTTCCCTTCATTACTAACCCATCCCATGTGTTTAGGAAAAAAGAATGACAAGTGGCTGGGCCTGGAGTGTACATCTATATTAAATCGCTTGGGGTCCACTGGGTTAAAGATGCTCTAGACAAATTCAGTATTATCAATACTAGGTCGCATATGCTTTGGGTAGGATGGAGATGAAAACAAATATTTAGACAGGTTTGTAAATATAGAAAGAGGCACGGAATTATGTAGACAATCTCTGGGATACCTTAAATAGATTTGGTGAAATCCTTGGCAGGCTGAGGATGAGACATTAAATTAGTGTGGAATATTCTCAAGACATTATGCAGGCTCAGCATTGCTCTAGTTATGTCTACAATGGTCTAAACAGATTCACTGATGCTATAGACACATTTGGAATACTGTACTCTAACAAGGTCAATATGATTTACATAGGCTCAGAGATGCTATATTCAAATTCAGAATTATATATGAGAGCTCTATGAAAACATGATTAAAGATGAATTAGACTAGCTTGAATTTATCTAATGGGCATTTCCAATTCTTTATACAGAGCTGGAATGATCTACACAAGCTCTAAATACTCTAAATAGTTAAGGAATGATTTAGGCATACTTGAGTGTGCCCAAAACAGATTTGACGATACCTTATATACTGTAGATTCGTTGATTCCCTAGACCGACTTGGGAGACACCACGGAGGTACTGGCAGGAATGAGAGGCAAGCAGTAACCGGGCCGGACGTGCAGAGTGAAGAGGGCATCGAAGGTGAGGTTGAGGCAGAACAGCAGCGGAGACAGCACTAGTGGCACCCAGTGATACCACCATAACTCGCCACATAACACCAACCTGATGAGAGAAAATACAAGATAACAAACAGCAGGTAGGAAAAGGGAAGAAGAGAAGAGAAAATAAACCCAGAGTGAGTGGGAGAGAGAGAAAACAAAAAAGTTACAAAGAGAGTGAGATGTAGTGGTAGACAAAGAGTGCACACAGTAACCGGGCCGGACGTGCATGGTGAAGAGAGCGTCAAAGGTAAGATTGAGACGGAACAGTAGTGGGGACAGTACCAACGCCACCCAGTGATACCACCATAGATCACCATATCACACCAACTTGATGAGAGACAGAGAAAATAACAAAGAGATGAGAAGAGCTATAAAGGTAAGGACAGATATAAGAGAAATTAAATTGTAAAACTTGCAAAATAAACAAACCAAAACTGGGACGACACAAGATAAATGCAAAAGAACTAATGGTGGTGGTGGTGGGTAAGAGAGAGAGATATATACCTACCGGTAGATATATAAAGAGAATTAATACGATCGTAATTACAAACACACTACAATACTTAAGGAAAATATATTACAATAAGACCAGAAGCACCCAATGATATCACCACACTTCACCAGCCTGAGCAAGAAAGTAGAAGAAAACAAAAAGAAGCAGAGAGATGAGAAGCTAAGAAACGAGCGATGAAGGAAAGAAGCAAGAGAGGCACACATCGACCCGGCTGGATGTGCATGGAGAACAGGGAGTCGAAGGTGAGGTTGAGATAGAATACTCTCCACAAAACACCAATATGACAAGAGATAAATAAGTAGATAGACATATAAGACATAGTTGGACAGAGAAATACAGAGAAGAGAAGGAACAAACTACAAGAGAAGGGAGGAGAAGAAAGAAAATAGATATCAAATAATTATGCAAAACTTACAAAACAAACTAAAATCGGAACCGAACACTATAAAGACAAAAGAACTTATCAAAATCACTATGTGGAAATAACAAATTGAAGATTTAGCAAAATACAGTATTATGAAATAATAAAACACAAGTAGATATATACAGATAGATAGATACAATATCTATATACTGTATATGTATTTATATATATATATATATAGTGTACTGTATATATATATATACATATATACTGTATATATAATAGATAAATACAGTAGATAGACATATACAGAGATGGAATACAGCCATGACAAATTCTACAATGCTCGCAACAAACAATACAGATTGATAAGAGGAGAGGAGAAGAGCAAGTAACCTCAATACAACCGTCCCCTCCAACTCACCAAACAGTTAAGAGACACATCTGCTCCAGGAGTATAAAGACCTGGTAGAGTCTCGCCTTGACAGCGGAGGGTGCCCCACCGACGTCCACGAAGGTGAAGAGGAACACCAAGCCCATGACGGCGCTGTACAAGGCATCATCCAGGCGGTGACAACGGCCTTGCAACCGGTCGTGGGGGAATAGCGCCCGGGTGCAGCTGGTCCGAGGCTCAACCACCAGCTGTGAAGGTAGCGGGAGTGAGGAGTCAGGTAGAATTCTGGTTTTATAATGTAAAACTTGTAAAATAAACAAACCAAAACTTGGACTAACACAGTAAAAATACAAAAAACCTATCAAAATCGCTATGTGGAAACAACGCTAAAGCAAAATAATAATTTATATATAAAAGAGCATTTACCTGGTTTAGTGATTTTGATCAGTTCTTTTGTGTTTATATTGTGTACTTCCTGTTTTGATTTGTTTGTTTTGCAAGTTTTACATATTAACCCCTTCAGACTCATATGATGCAGAGGTTGCCAGATTAGCAATAAGAAATAGAGTTCTCTCTCTTATAAATACCTCTCCAAAATTAGTTTTCTGCCCACAGCTAACTCAAAGACAACTGCAGAGGTTGAAGTAACTAAACTAAAGGTTTAACTAAATATCCCTGATGGTAACAAAGGCTTTAAAGTATCCCTAATAGGCTCAATATCGCATCATATGTCGGAGAGGGTTAATTAGATCAGGTAAGATGTAATATATTTGATTTATGATAGGTAGGCTACAGTAGGGTTCTGCACTGGGGGGAAAAGGAAAATAAACCTGCATGGGGATAAACGTCTTAAAACAGTTGGCTGAATGGAGCCGAATGGATTAAAGCCAGGGAAAGAGAGAAAAGGAGAGAAAGATAAACAAAAACGGTGACCCCCCTTAAGTCAGCATTTAAGAGACAACACACAGAGGGAGATAAGGCACCATAAATATTTTCAGTATCCAGGCCAAGGCAGGGTGTCGGACGAAAGCTAAGTCCATTATTATTACATTTGTAACGAGAAAACTGTGACTTATGCTTCAAATTATGTCTTTGTAAGTGATAAAATGGCCAAGACAATGTGGCTTATGCTTCAAATCATGTCTTTGTAAGTGATAAAATTACCAAAACAATGCTATTTCATGTTAATTTTCTTGTATTCCTTCACATATTCATTTAAGTCTTCAAACAATATTGCTCCAGTTTGACACCCTGGAGCAAGGCAAGGCACACTATATCTGCCTTGTGATAGGGTTGGTTTCTGTATTAGTGTAAGGAGAAGGTCAAGAAAGAGGCACAATATATTTTTTTTATTTTTTTTTTTTTTGGCCAGTCCTATGAGAGTCTCGTACTTACTATTTTGTGGGCATTCACCTAATATAATATTGCATGTGTTTAGTGATACAGTACACTTGGGGGGAGGGGGGGAGAGCTACAGTAAACTCCCTTTTATCCAAAAATCATGAGTCTTTTGAAAGTTTGGATAAGCGATTTTTACGGATAAACGAGTCCCTCTATATAGAGCTAAATATTTGTACAAATAGCCAAATACACTGTTTTTAATGTATTTAAAACCATTTCTAGGCTGTCTTAGCTTCAAGCGTGAAAAGAGAACACTGTATTCCTTCAGACGTAGCCTGAAGGAACACCTGAACCGGACAGCTGCGAGAAGGGAGCACCAAGCTTATGTCTACTACTAAATACGACATAAGAGATAGACAAACCAAACTGAAATGATTACTGATTACGGATTACTGATATTTACTATAGGATGTAAGGTATCTTAAAATAACCCCCTAGAAATACTTTCTCTAAAGTATCTATTTCTTTATCCTCCCCATTTCCCCAGCTAACCTAATCCCACAAGGACCCCAATGGAAATACGCCTAACGGCCTTATTGGGCTATCCTTAGTTGGAATTATGCAAGGCTGGTACATGTCATATTTGTAACATACTATGTGGTACCAACTCTGTAAATTGCTAACTGAATAAATATTATTATTATTATTATTATTATTATTATAAATTATTATCTAATTCAAGGTATGTCTACTTCAGAAAGGTTAAATTGATGCAATTAAGCACCCAGAGAGGCTTATATACATGAAAACTAGTGAAAAATATGGATAGCAAAAACTTTGCACAACTGAAATTTTTGGATATTTGAATTTTGAATAAAAGGGTGTTTACTGTATTATATTTTCCCCTTTCTCTCTCTCTCTCTCTCTCTGTGCCTCACCTGAACAAATACCCATAGACTCATGAGTCCCCAGTGTACGCCGGCCACCACGAAGAACAGACTCACCATCTGCGACGCACACAGGGACAAACTCATCACCTGCAACATACATATAGATATTAAAATGTAAAACTTGCAAACTAAACAAACCAAAATTGGGACAAGGACAATATAAAGTCAAATTAAATTATCAAAATCGCTATGTGGAAACAACGCTTACTAAAAATGAAAATTATTAAATAAAAGAACACAATCCACCACATAGGGTGTACATTACTACATGAGCAAGTTAATCTGTTTCCCAAGCAAACTAATCGCACATATAACAACGCACTATCGTCACGTTAAAGGAAGTAGTCAAGTTTGGGAAGTCCGGGATGTTCTGGCAAATTTTACTAAACTCTGCATGAATAAAGAAACTACATGTTAAATGTCAAAATATTATTTAAAATCAAATTTGCAACATGACAAGACATTAACAATAGTACAAAATACAAATATTGATAAGATATCTATACTATTACAAAATAATATAAAATACAGTACAGCACTCACTAACGATAGTGCTATCGGGTAGGTACCTGTAAGCATAGCATGCCTCAAGTGATCCCTATCAATAACTACCCTACAAATAACCTACAGTTATAGCACAAATAAACTAAGGAAATCGCAAAAGTAAGCAATTGATACTATCGACAATGAATACATATAATATAAAGACAAATAATTGCAAAATATGAAGTAACAACAAATTTAAACAAAGAGTACTCTTTTAACAAGAACAATAAATTTAAAAAATCATCAATTAAAATGTAAAACTTGCAAACTAAACAAACCAAAATTGGGACAAGGACAATATAAAGTCAAATTAAATTATCAAAATCGCTATGTGGAAACAACGCTTACTAAAATGAAAATTATTAAATAAAAGAACACAATCCATCACATAGGGTGTACATTACTACATGAGCAAGTTAATCTGTTTCCCAAGCAAACTAATCGCACATATAATATTAATATTAATAATAGAAAAAGAAAAAGAAAAAGATAAACAATAAATACAGACAAAAAACAATAAATAGACAAAAAATAAGCAGAGGTTATACAAGAAACTTCAAGTTAAAAATGCTTGATTAAAATTATTGATGTCAAATTTTAGAATACAGTCACAATAATTGACCCTAAAAAGATTACATTTATGGAACAATTTACTTGCCTCAAAACCTCTGTCCACTAAGAGTCTGTATAGTAACCTAGCTCTAGCCCAAAAGTCATCTACTTTAGTGCAGATTTTACAAAATCTTATTAACTGGGAATAAAAACAATTATAAGTTATTTTACTATCGATATTACTACTAGGGAAAGGAAAGTTTATTACGTTAAAATTAAAATCATCAACTTTGTGATATACTTTAAGTATGCACTGTTCATTAACAATCTCTATATTTATATCAAGAAAATTTTCAACTTTATAATTTACGTTACATTGTGTGAGGGGAATAGAATTAGGGTAAATAAGTTTAGCAACTTGATTAAAATTTAACAAATTGCAAACGAGAATATCATCAATATATCTACTATTATTACTTAACAATTTAGCAAGTGCTAATTTTTCTGGGATTTTATTTTTCTTGCTACTGTCAACTAAGTCTTTTATATATTTAAATTCTAAAGCAAGCAAGAATAAGTCTGCAATTAAAGGGCTAGCATTTCCACCCCATAGGAATTCCTAATATTTGTTTGAAAATGTAAGGCCCGAATCTAACATAAGTATTGAAAAGGAGGAATTTAAGTGCATCTTTAAGTTTAGTTCTATCAAAATATACAGAACTAGTGGGAGTAGAGCTAAGTGATGCATTATTAAAATATGTATAAACATTTATGAAATTTATATATTAGTCATATTCTTAACCCCTTCAGAACCATGACATCATTTACCTTTCATTCTGCAGTTTCAGAAGGACCTATGTCATTCAGAGGGTTTATTGAGATTGTATTTACCCATTTGAGTCATAGAGACAGATAAACTAAATAAAGTTGTCTAATGGTAACCAGAATAAAATTAAAATTACATAAAGGTGGTGAAAGGATTATGGTAAGCCCATGGACAAAATATTTATTGTCTGTCTCCTATTGAATATAGAATGAACTTTTGTGCATACATTCTTTATTGTACTGTATAGTCAGAAATACAGAATGAAAACTAAATAATACAAGCCATTAGAATACTGAATGGGTTAAAGTGTGCTTGAGATCAAGAGAGCACTGTAGATGGAAGATTGATTGCATCAAAACTGATGTATGGAGGGTTATTTTAATACTTTGATATCTTACTTTAACTTTTAGTAGCCAAGCTGGGTTGGATACTGAACCGGTCTGCTCACAAAATACCAAGCCCCCACTGCTGGGATTGAACTCGAGACTAACCAGTTATTAGACAATAAAAATCACTTGACTAAGATCATTCAGACAAGTGGGGTACCTCTATTGTCACAATACAGTAGTTATATTACCGGTATAGTAACCGGTTCAGTGTCCAACCCAATTTGGCTACTAAAAGGTAAAGCAAGATAACAGAGCCTTATAAAAAAAAAACTTACACTGGTGGCATGAGTGGTGGGATATCTGTGAGCCAACCTTTCTAACCATTAGAAGTATACACTCAACTACCCGCGCGTCTAACCATTTAATATACACCAACCTACCCACCCTTCTAACCACTAAAACTATATACCCACCTACCTATCCATCTGACTATTAAACCACAAAATCCACCTACCCACCCATACCCACCCTTGTAACCACTAAAACTATATACAGTATCCTCCCATCTAACCATTAACCCCTTCTGTACCGACTGCGTCTTTTTAACTGTACTGTATTTCGGCTTCTATTAGACAATTATATTCAGTTTCAAAAGGGCTTCCAACAATTAAAAGACTTCAAACTACTGTATATCCCATGACCATTTTTGATACCACACATCCTTCTCAACTGCACATTTAAATATAGCTACAATATGATTAAAAATACATCACCGGTATAGAATGGGTTAAACCAGAAAATCCAGCTACCCATCCATACCTACCCTTTTAACCCCTAAAACTATATACCCACCTAGCTATCCATCTATCCATTAACCCTTTCTGTACCGGCAACGTCTTTTTAACTTTAATCTTTAGACGATTTTATTCAGTTTCAAAAGGGACTCGGCAATTAATTGGCTTCGAACTATCTCACTTAACCCTTTTTACTACCACAGATCCTTCGTAAACTACACTAAATCCTCTAAATATAGCTAGAATAAAAATAGAACGACATCCCCGGTACAGAAGGGGTTAAACCACAAAATCCACCTACCCACCCTTCTAACCACTAAATCTATATACCCACCAACCCAACCAGTAACCCACCTGGCCGGCGATAGAGCAGAAGTGTGCGAGAGTGAGCAGCATGAGACCGAGGTAGCTGAGGTTCGGGAGGGAGGGTTCGGTGAGTCGGGTGGCACGGATGAACGATGCCACGGCCCACGCCAGCGTCACAAATGACACCACCACGGACCACAGCTGCAGCATCACTGAAAGGAAGGGTATAAATTAGTTATATCAAAATGTAAAACTTGCAAACTAAACAAACCAAAACTGGGACGATACAAGATAATGGTAAAATAACTTAAAATAGGTATGTAAGAAAGGAAAAGAATAAATGTGGAAGCAAGGAAGAGACACCTTTGGTAACAAGATGATTTATCACCACTGACTACAGCTGTAGCAGTACAGGTCTCCCTCGATATACGATTGGGTTACGTTCCTGAAAACCCTATCTTAAATAGAATAATCGTATAGCAAACCCTAAATTTAACCCCTTATTGGCGGCGCTCGACTTAAGTCGTGCACCAATTTGCAGCAAGTTAGGAGCATTATTAACTCCTTCAGACATATTATGTTCCAGTAAGTCCACGGAGGCGGGCGCCCGGTATCATTGCCACTGCACCACACAACTGTCAAAACCACAATGCTGGCCGTTAGAATTGTCGGAGGAACCTGGGGTTGCCACCAACCGACAGATCTTCATCTAACTTACCGGACTTACTGAGCTCATATGACGCTCAATCGCGTCATAAACTTATTGGAGAGGCATGTAGATAAGTCCATATGACGCGATCGCGTCATATGAGTTTTTGGTCATAAGTTCCATATGATGCTATCGGGTCATATGAGTCGCAAGAAGTTAAGACTTTTAGAGGGTTAAAATCGAGTGCAAATGGCCGGGAGCGCAGCGGGCCAGACAGCCGACTCCCAGGGCTTACCGCCGCCCATTAACTCATGTTCCCTGTGTTCTCGAGAGGCCGGCAGTGTAGCCAGTAGTGAGCATAGCTGGGAAAAATATACCGCTATACGCTAAACTCCCATGTTCGTGGCACCACTGCAAGAGAACCACGAGTGCTACGTAGCTCGTTCTGGTCTCATTTTGAAGCTTTTAGTGCCTAGTTTTTTGCTGAATACATTTCTTTTCATGCAGATACTTGATTGATCATTCAGGAGGGCCCGAATATGCCCAAATGAGCCCAAAACACCCCACTAGACAAGGGTTAATGAGGTAAATGGGGATGCATTCTGGGACCAGCCAAAACCCAAATAAAAACACCTAAAAACTATAATAATATTGTAAATGGGGACATTGGATAGTGAGGGAGACCTGTACAAAGGAGTACAAAGGAAATCAAGCAACAACAGATCTAGTGACCCTTCTAGGTTGCTTGTCCTCCAAAACACTGAGGATCAAGTGTCCAAACAGTGGTTTAGAGTGGGTAAGGGAACATTGGAAAGGGAATTACTGCCCTGGAACTAATGTCCGTGGCAGGATTAGGAAGTTAGTAGAGGACAGATGGGTTAGTAACTGAGGGGGGGATAAAATAAAGTTATTCATTTACAAACGCAGTCAGTCACGGGTTTGATGCGAGATATTTGTCTAGGCGGAGTTTAAATGAATCAACGGTGATGCAGTCTATAACGTTTCGGGGAAGCCCATTCCACAAGTTGACAACTCGATTGAAGAAGAAATTCTTAGATTCGTGCGAGTTAAAAGATTTACCAATAATTTTGCAACCGTTTCCCCGCGTGTAATTAGATTGGTCGACAGTGAAGTACTTACTACAGTTCATATTGTCGATGCCTTTGATGATTTTGAACACTTGAATTAAGTCACCTCTTAACTTGCGCTGGGTTAAAGGAAATAGATTTAATTCTCTAAGACGCTCTTCGTATGGTTTGTTCTTTAGGCTAGGTATCATTTTGGTAACTCTACGTTGAACTCGTTCTAGCTTGTTTATATCTTTTTGGTAATAAGGGCACCAGGATTGAACGCAGTATTCCAGAAGAGGGCGGACTAAGTAATTGTAAAGGGTTAGGATAACTTCTTTGGATTTATGCTCAAATGACCTGCCTATAAAGCCAATTATTTTGTTTGCCTTCTTAACAACTTCTGAACATTGTTGACTCGGTTTTAGGTTACTCGATATTGTTACTCCCAGATCGGTTTCTCTGTTTACATTCTTAAGCTGAGTGCCATTCATCGAATAGTTTGCTTTCTCATTTAGGTATCCGATATGTAGTACTTTACATTTATCCGCATTGAAACTCATTTGCCAAATTTGGGCCCAACATGACAATTTATCTAGATTGTGTTGCATATCGTCAACTTGTTCTTTTGAGAGTACGCTATTTGCAATTTTTGTATCGTCAGCAAATTTTGAGATTGTACAGGTGAGACCCTCATCTATGTCGTTGATGTAAATTAGAAAGAGAATTGGTCCTAGTACCGATCCCTGGGGTACCCCGCTACTTACATTGGTCCATTTAGATGCCTTACCGTTTATGACTACTCTTTGCTTTCTGTTGCTGAGCCAATTTTCTATCCATTTCAACACACCGTCTTGTATTCCATGCGCTTTTAGTTTTAGCAGTAAACGTTTGTGGGGGAACTTTGTACTGTATTGAGAGAAGGCCTAAGAATAACAGTTACATGAAAAATTAAACATAATTGAAGAAGATGGAAAAAGTCACACAAAAGAAAAAATGGAAGGAACAAAAGGAAGAAAGATGGAAGAAAATAAAAAAAAAGTGAGAGAGTCAATACAATATTAGCCCTTAAGCCCCGAGTAATGGCATATGGCATCATGTGTGTTTTATGCCACAACACCGGGTGAAACCATATGGCATCTGCGTGTTTCGCACCAAGCAATCAAAATTTCCATGGTGCAATCACGGCCCTATTGGATTAGTGATGAACTAAACTCCATCCCCATCCCCTCCTACATCCCTCCCAAGCCTCTCCTTACTCCCTCAAACCATATTCCCTACCCACAAGCACCCACATCCATCTCCCCTTCTCCTCTACCTCTCACATGATTATATCTTACTGTCCGGCTCCAGGGTCAGTGTGGGACCCTACAGTATAGTTCAAGTACATGATCATGCAAACCTATGACTTTACAACAACATACAGTACCTGTACTGTATAGATAATTATATAAAAATATAACTCAATCGAATATGAATATTAGTATAATTCAACATTTCAACAATACTAACCGGTAGTACTGATGGCGCCCAGTTCTGCTTGTGGCGGGAGAGTCAGTTCCAGGGCGTAGTTATGGAGAAGTAGGAGTGGTGCGTCTTGTAAGAGAGCCAAGATCAACTCCACGTTAGCAGCATCTCTCTCAGCATGTAGCCACAGTGCCACAAATCCTCCACGCCGCACACATATACCACCACTACACCGACCTGGTAACAAAAAATAATACTGTATAGCATAACATTGGCAGCGTCTCTCTTCACATGCATTAAGCCAAAGCATCACAAAGATAGTCTCTTTCCTTGGAAACTGACCACATGAGGATTACACAGACACAATCCCATCACATCAACTTGGTAACATAACAACTACTGTACTGTATTACATTGTTTGTACCCGGACATTGAGATGCCTTTGGGTATGACCACTGGCTATGGTCAACTTTATGTTTAGTCAGCAGCAGGATGTGGGGTGGAGAGTGGTAAGCAAAAAATAATTGTCTACTGATAGCCATGATAAAAGGAAATATGTTATTATCATACTAAGGGGAAGAAAAATATGTACACTACAGTATAATACTGGTGTAAACTTGAATGGTGAGATGGATGTAGTGAAACACTTCAGCCTATTCAGGTGTCGATTTTTATCTGTGCGAGCGACAGCTTAAAAGGTGTCTGGGTGGGTATTTTGTTTAGTTTGAAGGAAGTGCTGGAAGGTGCTTTTGTTAGCCTAGGGGACAAGCTAAAATACACTGCTTATTAATGGCAAAAGTAAGCAAAATCCTCAATAACAATTAAACTACATATTAATTCACTTAATTCACATGATGTCGGACCAGATAGTGTTACCTTTCTCTGAGCTAACTATACTTAGATTTAGACTCGCTCCCACAGGCCATTTTTAAATTGCATAAAATTGTCAACTGAATGAAGGTTTAGCCCGTATTAACAGGATTAAAAATATCTGTAATTCTTTAATGCGGTACCTTTGAGTGGTGCCTTTTCCATGGTGCTAGAGGGTGTGACGGGGCTTGATGTGGGGCGGAGGGCAGCAGACATAAGCTCATCCACCTTAGCTTCCTCCAACACTGTCTCGGCAGTGCTTTTGGTTCCATAGTACCAGATGTCCCCTTGCCTGAAATGTGGTTGAGCCAATAAGTTATAGCATTCCACAGCATGAATACAGATGACAACCACAAAGGCCAATATAGAGGTCCATGAGATTAATTTAGTATTATGCTTATGTTTGCATTATAGATTGCGGTACAGGTCTCCCTCGATTTCCGATTGGGTTACGTCTCTGAAAAGTTTATCTTAAATAGAAAAATTGTATAGCAAACCCTAAAATTAATGGGGTAAATGCGGATGGGTTCTTGGACCAGCCAAAACCCAAACCCAAACACCTAAACAAGTATAATAATATCATAAATCTGGGCATCGGATAGCGAGGGAGACCTGTATACTTATAAGAGTGAGCTCCAAGAAAGGTGATGCAGATGCAGTTTTAATCACCATGCACTCTATGCTCAATAGCTGGGCTAAGGTGGGTGCCCTGATGATCAGGGACTTCAGCGAACTGTTGCCACCGGTGGCTAGACCGGCACGGCGCCGTCCACCAACAGCACTAGCGTCTGCCAAATAGCACACTGACTGGCCCGAGACTTGAACCCTTGACCTTACGGTTTGCAAGCGAGTACTCTACCAACCGTGCTATGGTTGTAGTAAAGCAGCCACAAAGTTTCCAAAATGGGGTCTTTGCAAACAATCTGTATAATTCTTTAAATACACTAGTCTACTTGTTTCTATTAACCTTTTGACTATGAATTGCCTATTTTGTTTTTACCTGTACAGTATAATCAAAAGGCCACATACCTGGTAATTATTTCAGGCTACTTACAGTACGTAGAATAACCTTTTATGGGTGCTATGTATTCAAAATTATCTGGGAAACTAAAACTAGAACAGAATCAACAGATTACACCGTCATGGTAAATAAGATATTATTTATAGATTATAATTAAGTGCAATTATAAGTATTGGGTGAGGTTAACATACTGAACAAGTATTTAGTTACACACAGAACAATATGGCGAGTAATATCTAAGGCTAAGCATATTATGTACAAACACAGATTAATGGAACCTGGAAGAGAGAACAGAGATATAAATAGAAGGGGTAGTGAAGTAGTGGTTATAACTAGAAAGTGTGCCAATGAAGTGGTGTTGTATACAATACTACGGTAAATAGGATTTTTTTTATATACAGTACAGTACTCAGTAACATAAACAAAGTCGCCTATAGAACAATAATATATAAATATATCCTTTACAAATATGGCAAAAAGGGACAGGGTGTAATGTGTGAGTTTACATATGAAAATGGATTTCCAAAGTGGAGAACAGTAATTACTAGGATTTTACATTTGCTCCTAACTTGGAAAGTATAGATTTCCCTGGGGTCTCGGGCAAGGGTGGACAAGGGCTTCTCATTATCTTCTGCTTCTTCTCTGGGGTCACAGACTTAGTCTGCTGGGCTGTCGGTACACTTGGCGAAGGAGATACTTTACCATGCGAGTATGCTGGTGTGGTAATTGGAGGACATAAGACCGGGTGAGAGTTCGGAAGACGTAATCTTTAGAGGCTCGGCGGACACAGTGATCCTAAACCATTCGGAGGACACATGGTTCTTCAGTTGGAGGACGTACTGGAGCCTTGCTCGGAGGACGCAGCAAGTGTGCTTTGTGATGGTTCTGGAGGCACTGTCTTGGAAGTACAGAACTGGGCTCCCTTGGGAACTGCCATATGCAGATGATCTAGTACTTATTGCAGATAATGCACAAGATGGAAGAAAAAAGGCAGCAGAAAGGAATATATGGTGGCTAAACAAATTGCCAAAAGAGGTATATACAAGGCAAAGAAAACTATACAGGATTTAATGACTGACGAGTGTGTAACACAGTAAAACCCAATGGGTTCTTCAACCTATCTAGGTGAGTTAAAAATTACAGTAAAATCATATATCTTCAGTCTAGTTTCTAATGATCTCAGAAATGATGCTGGAAAAATGTTGACCATCAATAGTTGTTGTCGTTCCCTAGGCTGCCTGGCCGAACAGCCCCGAGTCCTTAAGGAAGGCCATGGCTACGGTCGGGCTTTCCCACAGAGCTCTCAAGGAGTGTAGATTATGTTGTTGGCGTAGGTGATTGTGTAATATGCAGTCTTCTAGGATGTGTTTAATGGTATGGGGTGCTGTGTTACATCCCGGGCAGGTGTCATCGACGTTGATGATATAAGCTGTTGTGTGATACCATTATAATTCCGAGCCCTACCTGAGTACGGGTGCCTGGAGAAGTGCGTGTGCCACCAGCCGCAGTGCCCACACCCATCTGTTGGCCGGTGGGTGGGGGTGGCAGCCGTCGCCACCACACCCACGCTCGTCGAACCAATACCAGTACAGGCTGAATGCGTTGGCAATAAATAGCGGGATCACTGCAAAGAAAGCATTATTGTAGCATTTTTCCTTATTAACCCTTTCAGGTCCAGGGGTTGCCGTTAAATATTCAAAATAGAATGATCTTACTCTCATAATTACCTCTCCAATTTTTTTTTTTTGCCCACAACTTGCTCAAAGACAACTGCAGAGGTTGAAGTAATTAAACTAAAGGTTTCTAAACACCCATGATGGTCACAAATGTTTAAAGTACAGTACTGTATCCTTTAAGGACGCGATCGCATCCACATGTGCATGTAAGGGTTAACCTTTCAATATGATGGCATAATTCACATTCTGTTCTGGTTAAAACAAGACTATTCAATTTAGGAAGTGTGAATTGGGATCATGTATGTATGTACAGTATGTATGGACTGGTAATTCAATGGACCCGGGTTCTAATCCCAATATGTCAATGGGAAGATATTATTGGGATGGAATTTGTGCTGTACCTAGTATCAGTGCATTACCACAGCACACCGAAATGCCAAAAAAATACCCTCATTGTTCCCTGATTAAAATAGCATTGTATGAATATTCCCATATTCAAAAATATGCTACAGGGGGGCAATGCGTAGTGAGTTAATTGCTCAATAGGTGGCGTTCTGAGAGTGAGGGTCCGAGTGTGGGGGGATGAGACTGTGAAGCACAGAGGCGAGGCGGCTTCAGAGATGGGATTGCTTCGAGCCGGGGTGCTTCGCATGTCTCACTCCCTAGACTGGAACAAGACCTCACGGGCCTCACCGTGTTCAGTGGTAGAGTGTAAAGGCTATTAGCCTTTGCCCGAGAGGGAGTAGTTGGAATATAGAAGAAGAAAAAAAAAAAAAAAAAAAAAAAAAAAAAAAAATATATATATATATATATATATATATATATATATATATATATATATATATATATATATATATATATACAGTATATATACATATATATATATATACTGGGTATATATATATATATATATATATATATTATATATATATATATATATATATATATATATATATATATATATATATATATATATATATATATATATATATTATATATACATATATATATATATATACTGGGTATATATATATATATATATATATATATATATATATATATATATATATATATATATATATATATATACAGTACAGTATATATATATATAAATTATACTCTGGCACTTACCCTAGTTTTTTTTTTTTTATTTATGGGGGTGGCCGACTCGAGACAGAGCCCGAATAGGGATATCACAGCACAACAGAAAAACAAAACAAAACATAAAATCACACACATCTAAGTCGTCCAGGAGAAATACCCAGAGAATCATAGGTGTATACAAATGACCACCCCACACCCAGTGTACAGTAGTCAGTTGGGCCGCGGCATGGATGGGCCGCGGTATGATTGAGCAGCGGCGTACTTGTTATTTGCCCCTCTTGCTGGCAATATACAGTATATGATGATGACAATAAGTCATGGGGGGTGAGTACGTCTTAGCATGTACAGTATACCATGTTCACACCCAGTCGGGGGACACCTTGACAACGTATACAGACTAATAACATACATACCAAACCCATTCCAACAGCGTCCTCTATCTACAACACCCCTTCTCTGCTATCTACACTCTACCAGCCGTATGGTCCTAGTGTACTCTCTGATGGTGTAATGGGTTTCATAATGTAAGGTACTTCACCTGAGACTGATACCATCGCTTTGTCTGAGACTGGCCGTTACAAAAAATGTTAGGATTAACTTTCACATTGATTTTGATGCAATGGCGACCATATTAATAATTTTTTGGGTGGTTGATTATGTTTGCTTAACTAGTTGGGTTGGATATTGGTGATCGTGTCTATGAGTAAATGGCCAAAGTTTTCATGAACATGAAGTGATCTCCATATTCAGCATTTATATGGTGTTGTGGCTTCTCTGGCAGGTCAATTTAATAATAATAATAATAATAATAATAATAATAATAATAATAATAATAATAATAATAATAATAAAAGCTAGTGTTTTCTATTGTCATAGGTATTAGTTCACCACATCATTGGATTCAATAGCACACACATTACCTAATTATTCAAAGAACCTACAGTTTATAGTTTTCATATACAGCAAGTTCCACCTTAGCGTTAGCTAAAGCCAGCCCTATGAGAGTCTCTAATAGTGACTCAGTGGTCTGGTTAAACTAATGTAAAAAAACAAAACAAGACCCAGCCACCCACCTCGCAGCAGTAGTGTGGGCAGAAAGAAGTGGCCGGAGTCAGGGTCATCCACCATGCAGTAGAGCAGCAGGGAGTCGGACACAGCATCGAAGTAGAAGGTCGCGATGGATAACAGGACCGTCACCGCATCCCGCCACACAAACTCTACGGTGTCCTCAGGCTGGGTCAGGTAGATGATGCCCTGCGGAGGAGTTAGCAACGTTAGAGAATGTTCTTATTTAGACTACAGGAGAATCAAAATACAGTGGGCATGATTGTGCAGTTAGAACTACAGTGCAGAGAAGATTTGCTAAGCTTTCGTATTTATGGCTAATAGAAACTGTGAAAAAAATGGGGGAATCGTTTGTAGTTATTTGTCCCAGGTAGCTTATTTGAAGCCTTGTAGAGGATCCATGGCAATCAGTTTTCAAAATGGAGGAGATTTTTTTTTTTAAAGTTACAGTATAGTACTGTAGTTATTCCTGTATTTATGGATACCTTGGATCTTCCAGACACTGACACTCCAAATTTGCTGAATGGTTGCGACATGGAATTTAACAGTGACTATGAGAGACATATCAACGCCTTTAATACGATCTCAATAAACTTTCTGAATATTAAAGGTCCTTCTTAAACTGCATAAAACCGTTAAATTTTAGCCAGATTAAAAGGCCGAAAGGCGTCATGGTGCTGAAGGGGTTGATCTTCGTTTTCTTCCGCTTTCTTCTTGTCATTCTCCTCCTCCTACACCTTTTCCCTCCTTTCCTCCCCCACCTCCCTTTTTAATCATAATTCTCCTCCACCTCTTCCCCCCCTTCTCCCTTATTTCTTGCAATTCTCCTCCACCTCTTCCCTCCTATTCTCCCCCTCCTCCCTTTTTCTTATACTTCTCCTCCACCTCTTCCTCCTCCTTGTTGTATTTCTCCTCCACCCCATTCCTCCGATTCTCCCCCTCTCCTCCCTTTTTCGTCTTGTAATCGTCGTCCTCTTTTTCCCTCTTATCCCCTCCTTCCTCCTTTATTTTCTAGTGTTTCTCCTCCACCTCTTCCCTCCTACCCCCACTCCTCCCTTCTCTTCTCGTAATCCTTCTCCTCCTACTTTTATCCACTTTTTGTACTCTCCCTCGTCTACCCCTCCTTCCCTTCAATCTTGTTTACTCACCTCTTCACTCGCTATTATTATTATTATTATTTTTTTCTGGGACCTCTATCATCTTTTGCACTCCCAGTATTGACCAAAGTATATAGACACTAGAGTGTATATACTTTGGTATTGCCGTCCACCCTCCACCCCACCCTTATACCTCATCAGAGCGGACAACCACAAATTAGGCTGCTTCTCTCTCCTATTACTCTTTCTAGACTTCCTCCTCTCTCTCTCTCTCCATTTAAAGCTTGTCTTCCTTGTCTTCTTCACATTTATTATTATTATAAATATTATGATGATTATCATGATTACTATCGTCATCCTCATCTTCTAAATCTTGTCAACAAAAAATACTATTTCATCTTGCCAAGATGTCGAAACATCTTGGCCCCCTAAGCCACCAAAGCCACCAATACAATGACACGATTCTTCCCTTATTCATGAAAACAATAGACAATTTTATCCAGATTAAGAAGAAATATTGGAAGTCAGATGGCTATTTCAACTCGGTTTCACCCCTCTGATTTCTAAAGGGCCTTCAAAACTAGGTAAAATCGTCTAATGTTAACCAGAAAAAAAATAATAATAATAAGCGTTCAAGAATACTTTTTTTTCAGCAATAGAAGTAACAAGTGCAAGATGAGGGCTAATTAACCTCAGATCGTTTAGCGACGGAAATTATAAGTAGACCCCCCCCCCCCCTCCCCTACCACTCTTTCATTAGCCCATTACAGCTGGCGAGGTCAATTACTCCAACTTGTGGCTATCACGGTAATTGAAGGGTAGGGTCTGGTTCATTAGTTTGGCGAATATAAGAACTTTCGCCCCATTTCGTTGTCAATTTTAAGAACATTGTGCTATTTAGGTGTCGATGTTTTCCTGGCGAGCGGTAGCGAGCCTGTAATAGTAAGAGGAATCGGCCTTCGGCCGGGAAATGTTTTCTACCGAAAAATGTACAAATTTATCTTGAAGGGGGTCAAACATTTTTTTTTTTTTTTTTAAAGCTTGATGGAGGTCTAGCGAGGGAACTAAAAAAAAAATACATAAAACATATAAATAGACCCAAAAATACCCACCACTCCCCTTAACCTGAGACCGTTTAATGACGGAGATAAAAACCAGACTCCCCCCCCCCCCCCCTCCCTCCACTCTTCCATTAGGTCAATTACTACCAACTTGTGGCTATCAGGTAATATAAAGGGTAGGGCCTGGCTAAGTCACTGGTGATTATATGGTGAGCTGACCCTACTTTGACCTGACCTTGGCTTGACCTCCCTTGATTTCAGCTACATTTTGACGATTTGGTTAAGCTTAGGAAGGATATATGGTGGCTCAAGGGATTAATTGAGATAGTCTGGGGCCTTTTGATAGGTAGATGTCCTTCCTAAGCTGAATACAATCTTCTAATAGTTGCCAGATTATAATGAAAAGGACGTCGCTGGTACAGAACGGGTTAACAAGTACAGCGAATGATATATATATATATTTCTATGTGAATGAAGGAGACCAATGGCAAAAATGATTGTAACAAGTGTCTCTCCAAAGTTGAAAGACTGACAGAGCTAAATTCAAGGTACGTACGTTAGTCCAAATGTCTAAAAACACAGATCTTGAAGCAAGTTTTAATCATAGGGTGAAGAAAAGACAGATTGAGGAAGATAGATCCAAAGCTTGACAGGGAAAATCGGTTCAGTCTTGGGTTAGAGAGTTGGACAAAATAGGTAGTGTGTTGAAAGGTAGGCGTCCCCCACTCATCATGAGTGAGCAAAGTAGGTCTTCGTGTAGGCATAACCGTCGTGCATGGGTGTGATGGAAGCTTGCACGTTTGATTGAAACCGTGTATTAGATACGGTTTCATATTGTTTCGTCAATCATGTTTGCGTACTCACGATTTATAGTCTATGGGAGCCTTAAGGGGAGGTTTTTAGTTTGGTCTCTAGATATCCATCAAGCTTAAGATTACACCCCCTTGAGCCCCTTTCAAGATAAATTTGTACATTTTTCGGTAGAAAAATGTCCCGGCTGAAAGCCGGTTCCTCTTAAATTACAGGCTCGCTATCGCTCGCCAGGATAAAATCGATACCTAAATGGCACGAAAGGTTTTAAAATTGACAGAAATGGGTCGAAAGTTCTTAAAATCGTCAAAATAATGGGACAAACGTTTTAAAATTAGAAAATCAATGGGGCGAAACATGAGGGAGAAAGGAGTCGAGAAAAAAAAATCCCTCAAGTGGAAATCTCCCCTTAACCCGTTGAGTACCAGGGGCGTCCTTTGTATCATATTCTGGCAACTAGTAGACGCTCTTATTCAGCTTAGGAAGGACCTCTAGCATTAAGGGCAGATTTCCACTTGAGGGATTTTTTTCTTGACCCCTTTCTCCCTCATGTTTAGCCCCATTACTTTTGATATTATAAAACGTTCGCCCCATTACTTTAGCGATGTTGAGAACTTTCACCCCATATTAAGACCTTTCGTGCCATTCAGGTGTCGATTTTATCCTGGCGAGCGATAGCGAGCCTGTAATTTAAGAGGAACCGGCCTTCGGCCGGGACATTTTTCTACCGAAAAATGTACAAATTTATCTTGAAAGGGACTCAAGGGGGTGTAATTTAAAGCTTGATGGAGGTCTAGGGAAGAAAGTAAATACCTCCCCTTAATAAGACTTGGAACTATCTCAACCAAGTGTTCGGCCAGGCAGCTTGGGGACCAACAACAACAACAACAACAACAACAACCCTTGTAACTACCACTTATCCTTCCTAAGCTGCATACTTATCGTCTACATAGAGCTAGATTACAATAGAACACACGTGGCTGGTACTCAAAGGGTTAAGGGAGGAGGTATACACTGATACAGCTCTGAAGAACACTGGTTATCGTAATAGCGGTAGAAGATTGAGATAGATGCAACATTGCGGCGTGTAGAGAGAGAGATTGTAGGGAATTAGTAAGAGAAGGTGAGCTAAGGAGACGGAATTCTGTTAGTAAATAGGGACCTGGAGTTAAGGGGAGGCATTTAGTTTGTTCCCTACGTTTTCATCAAGCTTAAAATTACACCCCCTAGACTCCCTTTCAAGATAAAATTGTACATTTTTCGGTAGAAAAATGTCCCGGCCGGAGGCCGGTTGCTCTTATATTACAGGCTCGCTATCGCTCGCCAGGAAAAAATCGACACCTTAATGGTACGAAAGGTCTTCAAATTGACAGAAATCGAGCAAAATGTCTTAAAATGTCCAAACTACTAGGGCGAACGTCTTAAAATCTCAAAAGCAATGGGGCTAAACATGAGGGAGAAAGGGGCCCAGAAAAAAATCCCTCAAGTGAAAATCTCCCCTTAATTATATTTTGTGCTGTCCCATCCAGAGAAATATACTGTGGAAATCTGGATAGTATGCATTAGCCAATAACACTATAGTCCGTTCATTACAGGTTGGGCAGAAATGGTATCCTCTAACCTCTGTAACTCGAAAAGGACTAGAGTAATCGAACTAATATTTCTACCACATAGGAAGACTTGGCTAGGGAATAGGTGTATAAATTGACAGCTCATTTGCTCCAGCCCTTTTTGAGTTACAGAGGTTAGAGATTACGATCTCTGTCCAACCTAGACTGAACAGACTATATCGACTTTTCAGTACCGGTACTGTCCAATAAATCGATCTTACGCTTACACCAACTTCTAACTAAAACTAACTCAAAAATGAACCAACCTCTATAATCTCATCCTTGATGAACTTGCCGGCTCCTTCCGTGACGTCGCCGATCGCTTCCGCCAATTCCGCCGCGCTGGCCCCTGGCGAGAGGAACAAGTCAGGTGGTAGCTAGCGTCAAATAATATTAAAGTCATACACTCTTAACTCCGTATTTTAAAACATCCGAGATCCGACATCGGGGTGGGGGTGGGGGGTGGGGGGGGGGGGGGGGTATTTTATCTTATATTATAATTTTTGTATTACTACATAATATTTTTTAGTTTGCTCCAAAAAACACCCCAAGATCCTCCTTCAAGATAAATTTGTGATATTTTGGTTAGAAAACTGCCCCCGCCAAAAGTTAGTTCCTCATATATTGCAGGCTCACTGTAGCTCGCCAGGAACTATTGCTCGCCAGGAAAATATTGACACCTTGATGCCACGAAAGGTCTTAAAATCTCAATACTAATGAGGCTAAAGATGAGGGATAAAGGGGTCCAGAAAACCCTTCCTTTTGCGTTGACAGGATAAAATTATCTCACAGTGGTTGTTGTTGTTGTTTGTTGTTCCCCAGGCTGTCTGGCCGAACAGCCCCAAGGTCTCGAGCAAGGCCAAGGCCATAAACGAGCGCCCCCACAAAATCCTCCCTGCTTACCACTAACAAAGCCCGGGTGACCGAAGCCACTCCAAGGCAGGGAGCTGAGGAAGGTGCGGAAACGCCCGGGAAACCAAAGCCCCACCCAAGGCCCTGTGCCCCTCAGCAATTATGAAGGGAAAGTTGAGGGGTAAGGGAAAAATATGACGCTTTGGCTCCCAATCTGCCAACTTCTAGGTTGGCAGTAGGGAGGTCAATCCACGGAAAAGACGCCGCTACTTGAGATCTAGAAGATATATAAGTAAAAGGAACAGTCAGAGTAAGCTATGGGTATGGCAGAGATCGCTCAGTTCTCACTCTGATAGACCAGCCCATCACCACATGACTAGAACCCAATCCTCTCAGCATCAGCTAGGAAAGGCCCTAGAAAGCCGCCTTTGGCGGGGGGGATAGCTCCCCTATTTCAACTCCTTTCGGGGTTGGGCACCCGCCGCTCACAGTGGTTATAGCATGAAGGTGAATTTAACGAGTATGCCATAATGTTGTTACAAGTATTAACCAATCATGGAGGTCAAATACAGCCAGTCCTTCGCAACATTTGTACCAGGTTCACTTGTCCCAAACTGTACAATATGACCACACATCAAACCAGCATCTCTCTCTGAAACTGATTCCAGACATATTGGTTGTATGGTTCGTTGATCTTGATCACGTTGTGCTAATGGTGGGTGACAGGCCTGGGTGGAGGAGACCTGGATGGACCTTATTTATGATTGAGGTAAAACAATCAATCATGTTAACTCTCTCCGACATATGACGCGATTTTGAGCCTATTAGGGATACTTTAAAGCCTTTGTTACCATCAGGGGTATTTAGAAACCTTTAGTTTAGTTACTTCAACCTCTGCAGTTGTCTTTGAGTTAGCTGTGGGCAGAAAACTAATTTTGGAGAGGTAATTATAAGAGTGAGAGAACTCTATTTCGTATTGCTAATCTGGCAACCTCTGCGCGTGAAAGGGTTAAGAGCTACTTTGGATGGTA
Organism: Paralithodes platypus; assembly: GCA_032716605.1. Lineage (NCBI taxonomy): Eukaryota > Metazoa > Arthropoda > Malacostraca > Decapoda > Lithodidae > Paralithodes > Paralithodes platypus. The sequence continues at coordinate 2,026,668 of CM064552.1, read as the reverse complement.
ATTGTTACGGGCCAGAACCTCACCCATAGAAACTCCAGGGAGTGGAGTATGAAGGATAAAACAGGTACACTCAGTATTGTTTGCAGGTACATATTGTGATGGTCCACAGTCATTGATTTTTTGATAAATAGTCTATAACTTTACATATCATGATTCAAATTATTTTACTATATCTGATCTTATAGCTGACCTATAAAGCTGTCATGATTTAAAATTGTGATAGGCTACCTAACCGAATATCTTAATTTGGAACCTTAAATATAATTATTCAAAGTTATTTTATATTCATGAGCCACAACAAACACAATTATTTCAATCAGCATCGAGAACGTAGAAGTTAGCATACTGCCATAAAATATACCAAGTGTTTTATAGGATCAGAGGTTCAATTGGGTGTGTACAAATTATGGTTTACAAGTGTACGTTTCTTAAACCATGACGTCTTTTTATCTTTGATTCTGGCTAAAATGTGATGACATTATGCAGTTGAAGAAGAGCCTATGTTGCTAAGAGAGTTTATGGAGATCGTACATACCCATTTGAGTCGTATAGGTAGATTACCAACTAAAGAAAATCGTCTAATGGTAACCAGAATATGATGAAAATTACGTAATGGTTGTGAAAGAGGTTAATTAACTTCCAAATTATCTTCACACCACTACCAAGACTAAAAAACAATGGATAAAAAACACCATCTGAGGAAGAGCACTTTATTGACAACGTTTCGCAGATAGCTTCATCAGGTCTGCGAAACGTTGTCAATAAAGTGCTCTTCCTCAGATGGTGTTTTTTATCCATTCTGTCTACTTTTCAAGTACCACTCAACACTAAAAAACAAACCATATTATCCACAGCTCACGTGAGAATGATAAACAAAGCAAGCCAACTGCTACTTAAGGGGCCCACCTCGTATTTGTTTCTCTCTTTTCCTCTCTCTTTGTCTTGTATCCTTTCGGCCCCATTCAGCCTACTGTTTTAAGACGTTTATCCCCATCCAGGTGTCGTTTTTTCCCTGGCGAGCGGTAACGAGCAAGCATATTTAAAAAAAAAAATTGACAGCAGACTAAATTTGTACATTTTTCGATAGAAAAATGTCTCCGGCGAAGCCGGATTTCTCCATACAGTGCTGGCGAGCGATAGGAAAAAATCGACACCTGGATGGGGATAAACGTCTTAATACAGTAGGCTGAATGGGGCCGAATGGATACAAGCCAGATATAGAGAGAAAAGGAGAGAAAAAGAGCCGGTGACTCCCCTTAAGACGCTAACCACCCTTTCGCTTGATTAAAACCCAAGCTCAAACCCCATACTTTCCACGCATACATTTTAAGGGGAGATGGACCGTTTTTCTAGACCCCCTTCTCCCTCATGTTTAGCCCCATTAGTTTTCAGATTTTAAGATGTTTGCCCCATTGGTTTGTCGATTTTAAGACTTTTCGCCCCATTTCTTTGTCAATATTAAGACCTATCGTGCTATTTAGGTGTCGATTTTTTTCCTAGTGAGCCGGAACATTTCTACCGAAAAATTTACAAATTAAATTAGTTTTTTTTAAAGTTTGATGGAGGTCTAGGGAGAAAACTAAAACTAACTATACATAATTATATATACAAAAATCGACAAAAAACAAATAAACATCTCCCACCCCCTTTAATATTTGACTCCGTCCCCCTTCATCACGCAGGCTGGTATGTTGGCAAAAATGGCAGCCGAGGTCAATTTCGGTCATGAATATTGCCCCCAGTCACGTGAGGCTTGTAAACTACCTGGACACTGATTATAAATAGTCGTAGCCACTTTTACGAGCACTGGCATGACCCTCAAGTATTATGGGGGTTCCTTTACCTGCATTGTTGGAACCTGCAAGGACGAGGCTCTTGTAATATACAGTTGTTGTTGTTGTTGTTGTTGTTGTTCCCCAAGCTGCCTGGCCGAACAACCCCAAGGCCCCGAGCAAGGCCAAGGCCATAACCGAGCGCTCCCACGGAACCCTCCCTGCCGACCACAATAAAGCCTGGGTGACCAAAGCCACTCCATGGCGGGGAGCTGAGGAGGGCGACAGAAACGCCCGGGAAACCAAAGCCCCACCCAGGGCCCTGTGCCCATCAGCAATTATGAAGAGAAAGCTGAGGGGCAAAGGAAAAAATGTGACGCTTTGGCTTCCGATCTTGGTAGATTGGGAGGTCAATCCACGGAAGTGACGCCGTCACTTGAGATCTAGAAAATATATAAGTAAAAGGAACAGTCAGAGTAAGCTATGGGTATGGCAGAGATCGCTCAGTTCTCACAATGATAGACCAGCCCATCACCACATGATTAGAACCCAATCCTCTGAGCATCAGCTAGGAAAGGCCCTAGAAAGCCGCCTTTGGCGGGGGGATAGCTCCCCTATTTCAACCCCTTTCGGGGTTGGGCACCCGCCCTGTGATATACAGTACTTGCTTGCAGTATTCTCCGAGACATACTTCTTATGATATACTAACTTTCAGTATTCTCGGAAAGATACTTATTTAATATTTCCAATTCCATTTCTCTTTGTTTATAACCCATTTCCCCTCGGAAGAAGTTATGTTGTTGTACACTCAATCACTGAATCTATAGATCTGAAGAGGCCCCCAAGGAAACAGGAAGCTAAGTCAACGGGGACCCAGAAACCCTGTTCTGGGACAGCAAGACTTATAGGACAAGAAGGGTGGAATAGAATATTGAATTAATGGAATAATGACACCCTTGGTGCATATCCTATCTGCCCACCAAATTTTGTGAACATGGGTTCATAACTTTGTGAGCCACCTATGCTGGCGGAGGGATGCGCTCTACCAATCACCTCCTAAATTGAATCATTTCTTCCTTGGCACATATTCTATCTGTCCACCAAATTTTGTGAACATCGGTTCGTAACATATTGAGCATTCTTTTGAAACCCTTTCATTGTGGGATCCGTTCTGGAACGGCATGGCAATTTACTGCAATTTAAAGCCCATTAAAGCCTGTGGAGATGAGTGCGAGTGAGCAGGAGCACAACAAGCTCCCGTCTGCCAGGGCACTGAGAGCCTCACCCCATGTCTCGCGAGATATATTAACAGCACTGCCAGAGGCAAATGTAGCAAGACATTGCTAATTATTAGCGAATATTGCTGATGTCTGTGGTTGCCCTGCAGGTGAACCCCGAGCTACGAAGCTCGTTCTGGTGTAATTATAAAGCTATTTTCTTCTAGTTTCTTGGTGCAAACATTTCATTTCATTAAGACACTTGCTTAAGCAATCAGGAGTGCCTGAATTACCCCTATTATAGCGGTTATAACTTATAAGGCCGCAGTAATTGGGTTAAAGACAGATAGAAAGACAAACGGAGGCAAAAACAAGCTATTCCAACTTCGTTGGCAGAGGTAATAATACAATAATGAAAAAAGAGGCACTCGGGAGGGCACATACATCCGCCTAAGCTGGCGGAGATATACTCTCTACTGATCGCCTCCTAAAAGGAATCACTTCTTCCTTGGCGCATGTCCTATCTGGCCACCAAATATCGTGAACATCGATCGGTTCATAACTTATAAAATATCTTGTTTACAAACAATCAAATCATACAAACAAACGAAGGCAAAACAATTAACCTCATCCAACTTCGTTGGCGGAGATAATAATAATTATACCACATAACCTTATTTGCTAAATGGACACACATATTTAACATCCAATCCCAACACATTTAGCTATGATTACGAGGAAAAGCTAAATTGGTGTCACGCGAATCAGCTATGTTTATATTAGATAAACATGTAGCTTCTCTGAACTATAAATTATTAGTTCACGATCAACTTAAAACTTGACTGTAACCTGTGATCACAAGATTATGGGTTGGGAAGCAGTGGATATTAGTACTGTTAATATTTTTAGACCTTATGCATGCAACATACACTTCAATATAATTATATGCTCAGCTGCTTGCCAGGTTATCAAAATTAATCGCATTTGAACGATAGTAAATAAAGTAACAACAAACTAAATACAATTCTCTTCAGAAAATTTTATAGTCCCGAAGTTTCAATCCTTCTATAATTTTACTCATATTTAAAAGTAGTATTTGTATATTTCTAGTTGTTGTTGTCGTTCCCTAAGCTGCCTGGCCGAACAGCCCCGGCAGGGGCTGTGATATTAGTTCATATTACATATATATTCCAGGAAATAATTGTGAAAACCAATATACAGAAAACATAATCTTGGCCAACTTTATATAATGGTTAATCATTTGAATATATTATACACTATATTATTTTACATTAATACAAACAGGAATCGAGGAGCAAAAGCTATCTGTATTTACCCTCAGACTCTCACATTGTCACCCTGAAATGAATGTAATTGTCCAATGATGGACATACTAAAAGGAAGAAAGGTGTAATTGAATACTGAAAGTGACCCAGTGCGATGATTTGTTGGTTAGTTTATACCGAATTTATTTACCGTAGTCCCCCCCCCCCCCTCTTTCTTTCTCCCCTCTCTTTCTCTTTCTTTTCTCTTCTCTCTCGCTCCTCTCTCTCCCCCCCCCCCCCTCTCTCTCTCTCTATCTATCCAATCCTCATCTTCTTTGCTATTTTAGGGAATTGGCTACCTTTACTAGAATTTCGTCCGGACTACCTCGCTGGGATAGTAAGGCCTGTGTAGTGCATGTATCTATGTAAATATATACAAATACTCTATGTTAACCAAGCACATTCTATAAATACGACAGTCCAAATGCAGATTAACCCGTTCAGTACCAGTTCCTTCCTGTTCATCTTATATATACTGTCTACTAATAAACGCTTATATTCAGTTTAAGAAGGGTCTCCAGCAAGTAACAGGATTCGAACTATCTTAACTAACCCTTTTTTACTAACACAGATCCTTCTTAAGTTGCTCAAAATGGTCTAAGTATAGCTAGATTAAAGTAAAGAAAGACGTCGCCGGTACAGGAGTTAACACCAATATATGTTCCCACTATTTATATTATGGGAACTATGGTTTGGCTCATTCTGAAATATAATGACTTATATATTTAGTCACATATAATATTAGGAAGACAAAGAAATACATACCGGATTCAAAACAGACGGAGAGTTGGAGACAAAGGAATACAAACAGAGAGAGAGAGAGAGCGAGAGAGAGAGCGAGAGAGAGAGAGAGATATAGCGAGAGCGAGAGAGAGCGAGAGCGAGAGAGAGAGAGCGAGAGCGAGAGAGAGAGAGCGAGAGCGAGAGCGAGAGAGAGAGCGAGCGAGAGAGAACGAGAGCGAGAGAGAACAAAAAACAAAGACAGAGAAAGAGAGAAGAATGAAATCGGTCACGCCAGCCCACCCACTCGTCCCCCTACCCCACCCACACCAACAATGTATGACACACACCCACAGTAGAAGGCAACCCGTCATTTAAGGGGATAGTGGCTGTTTTTCTTATCTATTTATTCAGTTATTCATATAATTTTTAGTTACCTCGCTAGACCTCCATCAAGCCACCCCCTAGACCCTCTTCAAAATAAATTTGTAAATTTTTCGGTAGAAAAATATCCCGGTAGAATGGCGGTTCCTCTTAAAATTACAGGCTCGCTGTCGCTCGCCAGGAAAAAATCGACACCTAAATGGCACAAAAAGTCTTAAAATTGACAATAAAATGGGGCAAAAGGTGTTAAAATTGTCAAAATAATGGACCGAACGTCTTAAAATCTCAAAACTAATGGGGTTATAAACACGAAGGAGAAAGTGGTCCAGAAAACCAGCCCAGCTCCCCAGGACTATATATAAACACGGACTGCAACACGCACGGTTAGTACTTGGTGGGGGAGACTATGGTAGGATTTCTAGGAATAAAACCAACCTTAACTGTTGGTAATTGTTGAAGCTCGGGGTGGGAGGGAGTCAAGGGTAGCTATTATTTAGGGGAGGTTTGGCAGAGCTGGCATACATACATACATACATACATACATACATACTGTACATACATAATTTCATTCATACAGCACTTTTAAATAAATCATAAACTCTCTGACACTTCCCCCTGATAGATCCATCCCACTACACTTACATACATACATACATACATACATACATATATACATACATTCATACAGAACCTTTAAATAAATCATAAACTCTCGGACAGTTGCCCCTGATAGATCCATCCCACTACACATGCATACATACATACATACATACATACATACATTCATACATAACCTTAACATACATCATAAACTCTCTGACACTTCCCCCTGATAGATCCCTCCCACTACCAATGGACTGGTGGTGCTTAAGGTAATGTATGTATATACTCGGGCACATACCCCATAGCTGAGGGTGGCCGACTCGAGGCAGAGCCCGAACAGAGACAACACAACTCAACATAAATAACAAAATATATTTATTCACACACATATACGTTGCCCAGGAGAAGACCCAGAGGCCAAGGATCAATAGGGGCCTCCAGCTCTCCCCCGGTCCCAAAACCTCCCGGAGAGGTTCCAGTCTCAGCAGGCAGACACTGAGACAGCAGTGTTTAAGGTAGTGAATATAAAAAATGTGCTGCGTAAATTAATGACCTGGGCTCAAACCTAGCAAAGGTATATTGCTAAGTAACTGTAATTACCCCTGTGTACCAGTAAATGGACAACTAACTCGCCACATACAGATACACAGATGAGCATTATGACGAAGGATAACCTGATGTATGCCAATTGTTATGCCTTATTAGATAGATGGACAGGCAAACAGATGTGTGTGTGTGTGTGTGTGTGTGTGTGGGTGTGGGTGTGTGTGTGTGTGTGTGTGTGTGTGTGTGTGTGTGTGTGTGTGTGAGAGAGAGAGCATGCATGGATTTTCTCAATTAAAAGGTGATAACAGGGGAATGAGGGAGCCATTACAGTTATTGTGGGTCACCTGTTATTATGTGCCAGTTAGTGTGTGCGTGTGTGGAGCAGTATAAGGTGTAGCGCAATTACTCTTTCTCTCTGTCTCTCTCTCTCGGCTGGGTATTCATGGGAGCAAAGCGAGGTGTCTTCCTTCTTTTCACTTAACTTTATTGGTGCGGACACCTGTAAGCGTCTGGCAACTAGCGGGGCGGGTTGGTGCAACCACCTCACCCGGTACTACCAAAACGTGCATATCTCGCCAGAAGTATAGCCGTTTTTTACAAAGGACGTATAAGTACATCGGCCGGCCTACATCGGCCGACCGCAGTTATTGGGTTAATATTTTTATGCTTTAGTCAATGTTACCAAGGTGGTCTTTAAAGCCATTCGAGGTGTTCAACTCCACTACTTTTTATTTACTCTATCTCTCTCTCTCTCTCTCTCTCTCACACACACACAGAAGGTCATGTGAGCATGTTGAGCAGTCAGATTCAATTACGTACTCTCCCCCTCTATATCTAAGTGAGTGCATGTGTGTGTGTGTGTGTGCAAGTCTGTGTCTGCCAACGTCTCTCTCTCTCTATCTCTCTGTGTGGCGTCAGTAATAATCACACTAACCCCCCCCCCCCCACAGTCCTAACCACAGTAATTATATGCCACAATATTTCTTCCCAACACCCTCACGCAACGCCTCCAATTTCTCTCTATTAAGGCGGTGTCACACATACGCTTTTTTCCGTCAATAATTACGAGCAATAATTGTAGTGTAATGAATCCTCTAATCTGAGTCGTCTGGTCACCGTGTTTTATGGTGACATACCTTTCCTGCCGCCAGTCCAGAATATATTTACATAGATTTACATAGATACACTGGCCACACAGATCTTACGATCCCTGCGAGGTGGCCAGGACTTAATTATAATAGAGATAGCAACCCTAAGAGAAAGTGAAAGGAAAGGATAACAAAGATAAAGGCTCTCTCCCCACTCTCCGGCAATTTGCCGTACATCAAAAGTTAGAAATTAATAACCTTGCAGGGCTAGGAAATCACCTGAAGGAATTTATAGTATAGTTAGAAATGGAAAGGAAAAGGCATCAATATATGCACATAACAGGGAGTACTTACCAAGTTCACTAAAATCCAGAGAGAGGGATGATGACGATGATGACGAGGAGGAGGTAGTGGTAGTACTCCGGGAAGAATGTGACGACGGATCAGGACAGCGGTAATCACAGCAGTCGGGCTGGTCATCAATCATAGGCAGGTCCAGGCGGCGGTATCTGGCTGCAGGAGAGTCACCTTTGAGTTGGTCAGGTTTCTCATCATGAAAGTCTGAGAGGAGATTGGGCGGATGGCGGTTCTTATTCCTAGTTTTACTGCAATCCCTCTTTCTGGGTCTTTTCTCCCCTTTATGCGGCCTACTTCTGGGTTTTTCTTCAGCGTGGGATTGATCTTCGTCTTCTTGGTCGTGCTCTTGGTCTGTGTGGGGTTTCCTTCGGCGTTTTCGATCTTTCTGTCGGTGCTTCTTATACCTACTTAGGTCTTTATTGCACTGAGAGTCTTCCTGTTTTTTTTCGCATCCATCATTCGAGTCCTCTTGGTACATGAGGTTTTCATATATTTTCTTTTGACATAAAGGTTCTTTGACTTCCTCACGATGGCAGTCAGAATCTGGATCTTTTGTTATGGTTTTCTCATTTGGGTAGGTTGGAGAAGGAGGAGGAGAAAGGGGTAGGAGTCTGTTCTTCCAGTAAGGGTCCAGGTCATCAACTTTCTGCCCTATGATGTCCCTCCATATCTTCTCTCCCTTTCCCTCTCCGCCACTATCTTCATATTCTCCTTTACTTCCTTCTGTTTCCCATTCCTTTGTTCTTTGTATATCGCTTTTCGCACCTTCATCTCTCATTCTCTCTTCGCTCTTTCCTGCATCACATTCCAGATTGCTTAAGTTCTTCACTTCGTATCCATCCCCCAGGAGCGAAGGTGAAGGAGTAGGGAATGCGGGGGGAAGGGACGTGGGAGAAGGGGACAAATGAGCCTCTTCGGAATCCGTGGCTCCCAAGTTAGTCAGATCCACGATATTGGGACTGAGAATATTGTCAAGAAGGTTTATGGAGATAGGGCCGTCGTTATTAGAGTCAGGGTGGGGTGGTGGGGTGCTGGAGGAGTGGTTGGGATCAGCTTTGGGTGTGGTAGGAGAGTGATGGAAAGCCTGTGTTATGGTAGAACTAGTATTGCAGGAATTTGGCGAGATTGGGCTATGGCTATGATTGGATTTGGATGTGGAAGGGGTGTGGTAGTTAGCTTGAGGTGTGGTAGCAGTGTGTAAGGAATTTAGGGAAGATGGACTGACATTGCTGGTAGACTGGGGAGTGACAGGAGATTGGTTGGAACCTTGTGGTGGGGTAGTAGTGTGGCAGGAGAGCGATGAGGTTGGGCTGTGGTTGCGGTCAGCCAGGAGTGTGTTGGTGGGCTGTATGTGGTGGAGAGACTGCGGAAGATTGAGGTGAAGTCCTGGTGCATCTGAACTAGGGTAGGAATATGGCCTGGTTGGACTCCGAGCGGGATGCGAACGAGATTTCTGACAAGAATATGGTGGTGCTCCAGAGTTTTGGCTTTGGTGAGACGGCGAGGTAGCGAGTGGGTCATTGTGGCACCTCTTCTGTGCATCAGGATCTTGGTTGTGGGGTAACGGTGGTATACTTGGGCTTCCAATGTGATGTGACTGAGGCGTGCTGGGGGAAAGATGTGGCAAGGGGGAAGCAAAGGCCTGACAAGTAAATGCAGTGGGTGTGGTTGGAGAGTGCCGTACTAGAGATGTGCTTGGCGACTGGAGTGAAGATGCATTGGGACTGTGGCCATGGTAGGACTGCGGTGTGGTCGGAGAAATGTGCGGCGCTGGTGGGATTTGTCTGGAGTTTTGATATGGAGAAGTTGGGGAAAGATGTGCTGGTGATGGGGATAGGGATGGGTCAATACAAGGATGTGGAGAAGTTGGGGATATGTGTGAGAAAGGTGGGGATAGGGTCGAATGAAGACAAAGCTGGGACGTTGGTGAAAGGCGTGATATTGGTGAGGTAAGGGTAGGATCAAGATTAAAATATGGTGAAATTGGAGAGCGAATTAATTGGGAGGATTCGCAATTGATTCGAGGATTTACAGCTGGTGAATTTATAATGTCGCATGGCTGTGGTATGCATGGAAAATCGGCACCATAAGAAGTGGTTGTCTGAACTCTAGGAACATTATTCTGATCTGCACTCAAAGGTACCAATAATGAATTCATATTTGCATGATAGTTCAAGGGATTGGCAAAAGGCAATCCGTTGGAGGTAGGGGTTCGGAAGGGCAAGGAGCAAGTTGAGGTGTTTGGTAAGGGCAGGAAGGAGGGCAAGGATACACTGGTGGGCAGGTGGTTACTGGACGGCAGAGGAGGGCGGTGCAACAAAGTCGAAGAGAGATGTGGATGGTTGCAAGGATTGGCGTTGGTATTGATAGATTCAGGCATCATGGGTAAAGTGATGGTAGCTTCTGGATTCGTAATTTGGAGACTTGTTTATAAGACTCAGTCTCGGAAATTGTTTTTCAGAGATTTTTGTAGAAATTGCACTTTGAGGGATTCTTTTTTCAGGGTAATTGCTTATTCTGATAATTATTTTTGAGAAGTACTGCCTGCGTTTACCAGGCGTCAATCCCTTTGTTGTCTTCCTTTCTGTTCCCTCTCTTCTTTATCCTAGGGGTGTGCTAATCCCCTTTATAGAGATTTTGAGATGGGCTACTGGATGATTGACTGAGATTTATTTTCATGAGTGGAAGCTTCAAATTCTTTTTGTTGTACTTTCACATATAGATTTCAAGGGTTGTTGTTTCAGGGCTGGATTTATTTTAAATAAGCCCAAACTTATCTTAGAGCTGTAGCTTCAGAAGTTGCAGTTTTAGAAGTAATTATGTTCGACTCACAGGTTGAATAATCATTGAGTAAAAAATCGTAATTGTACACTCTGCAGCTTAATAGTTTCATAGAATGGAGTATAGTACCTTTGAAAATCGCTGACACAAGCTACAGTTTCATATTCTGCAGTGTATGGCATTGCTTAATCAGGACTCACAGTTTGAGAATTTGTATTTTCAGATTCTACAGCAAGGGGAGTCGGCGATGCAGAGAAAGCAGTTGTAGAAAATGGAGTTTCGAATTATATACTGTGCAGGATTATTAACTAAAAGTCTGCAGGTATGGAATTTGTAGATTTAGATTTCGTGACTACAGGGAATACCGATTCAGGTCTTATAATTGTAGAATATGTAGCATTAGATTTTATAGACTGCATAAATATTGCAATTCTAGATTACATTCAAATTCTGTAGCATCAGTGATTACTGACTCGGAACCCGCAGTGGCAGAATTTGAAGACTCAGCTTCTTGAATTTTGAGTTTGTTGCCATCCTGTGATTCTATCATTATTGGTATTGTTAGGAAGATCAACAGTCCTACAAGTATCGCTCTTCTGATTATGTAGCAGTGTCTATTTCCAGATTAATCATGAGTAAAGGCTTGAATATCTCTGACTACTCTCACCATACGTATTCTCTTGACTTAGTACTTGTGTCCCTCTCGTGTCAGGTGTTTCTCCTGTCGTCTTCACCTCGTACTGTACATATCCTTCCTTGTACTCATCTTACTCATCTGGTGATCTGTAGGTTATTGATGTGTTGCGTTGGTGAGGTGGAGGTACATCCATTGCAAGTCACTGCGAGGCCATACTCACAGGTTCTCTAGTATCAGGGTTCAAGGAGGGTAGATGTGGCGGAGGAAAATCTGTGAAAGAATAAAAAGAAACCATTTAGGAGATTGACTTTGACGTTATACATTACACAGAGACGGACGTGCTAAAAATTAAGCCCAAAAGGTAATGAGGAGCAGGTGGATGCATATCAATAAGCTGGTATAGAGGATGATTAAATATACGTTTTCAGACTCTTAAAAACGTATTACCCAAACAATTATAAGACCATGTTGCTCTATGATCCTCGGGGTGAGTCTCCGTTATTGTGGAAGTATTGAAAATATTTATTGAATCACCTTGTTATATATATATATATATATATATATATATATATATATATATATATATATATATATATATATATAGAGAGAGAGAGAGAGAGAGAGAGAGAGAGAGAGAGAGAGAGAGAGAGAGAGAGAGAGAGAGAGAGAGAGAGAGAGAGAGAGAGAGAGAAGCCTTAGAAAGGGATTGCTATTTTCATAATTTTACAGACTTCATGCTGCTATATGGCTGTCATATATAATTTAATAATAATAATAAATATAATAATACTAACAACAATAAGAATAATAATAAAAATAACAATTATCTTAATTACCGGTACTATTAGTGATATCGAATGTTAAATTATATTATGCTACTCAAATAATATCAGTTATTCTTCAGAGATCAGTGTAAATCATTACGAACCAAGATATATTCATCATTATCATTATTAAATAAAGGTATAATAAAACCAAATAATAAGTAAACCGATAATTTAAAATAATCAAATGTCTCCCCTATTCTCTGTGCACACATAATTGAACATCTGAAAATGGAGGGGGGAGGGGAGAGTTAATTTTAAATATCATACTTGAATGGAGTCCAATCTTTGAGTTATGCTACTCTACAGTACATAATTAGAATATTCACAAATGTTTATATTTACTCAACTCTCCCTGACATAAATATCTGGGACGGATGATGATGATGATGGTGAGTGATGATGATTATGATGATTAATATTAATATTATTTTTTATATAGATCCATTTTCTAAAGCATACAAAGGCATAACTGAGTAACTAGATATTTGATAAAGAATTGTTTAAGTATCATTCTGCTATGTAAGTTCAACTTCAAATTATTCCAATTATTTTACATAATATTCACATTATTTCAACACCTATTTAACCCGTTCAGTACCAGTGCCGTCCTTGTATCTTTATTAACCCGTTCAGTACCAGTGCCGTCCTTGTATCTTAATTAACCTGTTCAGTACCAGTGCCGTCCTTGTATCTTTATTAACCCGTTCAACACCAGTGCCGTCCTTGTATCTTTATTAACCCGTTCAGTACCAGTGCCGTCCTTGTATCTTTATTAACCCGTTCAGTACCAGTGCCGTCCTTGTATCTTTATTAACCCGTTCAACACCAGTGCCGTCCTTGTATCATTATTAACCCGTTCAGTACCAGTGCCGTCCTTGTATCTTTATTAACCCGTTCAGTACCAGTGCCGTCCTTGTATCTTTATTAACCCGTTCAGTACCAGTGCCGTCCTTGTATCTTTATTAACCCGTTCAGTAGCAGTGCCGTCCTTGTATCTTTATTAACCCGTTCAGTACCAGTGCCGTCCTTGTATCTTTATTAACCCGTTCAGTACCAGTGCCGTCCTTGTATCTTTATTAACCCGTTCAGTACCAGTGCCGTCCTTGTATCTTTATTAACCCGTTCAGTACCAGTGCCGTCCTTGTATCTTTATTAACCCGTTCAGTACCAGTGCCGTCCACCCGTTCAGTACCAGTGCCGTCCACCCGTTCAGTACCAGTGCCGTCCTTGTATCTTTATTAACCCGTTCAGTACCAGTGCCGTCCTTGTATCTTTATTCTGGCTTCTATTATATAATTATATTCAGTTTAAAAAGTGCCTCCAGCAATAAACAGGCTTGGAACTATCTCACTTAACCTTTTCTTACAACCACAGGTCCTTGTTAAACTGAACAGGATCGTCTAAATATAGCTAGAATAAAATACAACAGACGTCGCCGGTACTGAAGGGGTTAACTCTCCCGAACGAAATCCTCTGTGATTGATTGGAGTTTGTGGGCAAGACAAATCGATTATTGACTATAGTATGTCGTGTGAAGCCAAGGAGTATTGTTGTTACATAGTGTTGTTGTTGTTGTTGTTGTTGTTGTTGTTGTTGTTGTTGAAAATTACTTGTGGATTGCAATGACGTTTGGGCAGAATATAACTTAGGGGAGGCTCCATTTTTTTTTTTGGCTCTGGTCAACATTTCAAGTTTTTGTTTTCTCTCTGTAAACTGCTTCTTTCAACATAGGAGAATAGCATAGGAAGGAACACAAAAACATATCGCATCCATAACCCCCCGGGCCGGGGGTTCGACTTCGACCCCCGAAAAACGAGATTTTTTTTTTCAGCCACAATTTTTTTTGTTTTGGTGTCTGTAGTCTAAAGGGATGCTGTATGCAATATAAATGGTCATATGAGGGCATAAACACCCATAGGATATCCCTAGGGCCCCCTTGGGGGGGTCCCAAAATCTTCGTTTTTGTCATTTTTTTACTTATAAATATTAATATAAAATAGTTTAGTCCCCCAAATTATCAGGTTTTCTTTGCGAGCGGGTGGCACTATACGGGAAGAAACGATTGTAGGGGTAACTCAAGGAAAATTGCTCACGGGCTCAACCTAGAATACGTTTTACCTACGAGTAAATTTAAATCTTTATTCATGAATAGTGCATGTTTATTCACCTAATATGCTGATGAATCAGCCATTTACTGTCCGATTGTCTCCAATTTCGCCATATAAGTAGAACTAGTATACATACACACTCCCTCTGAAGCTTTTTGAGTTTGGGAAATATTTTCCATACTCAAATGATTTATTTATGGTAAAAAATTGGGTAAATTAGTTATATTGATAATTTACCAGCGGTTTTAACCACGATCACGTATCAACTTGGCAATATGCTTCGGAGGAGTTGTAGACAGTCTATATAGGGTACCTCATGCACAATATAAAACAATTTTGCAAAGTGGATTTGGGATCATCAGATATTTAGTACAAAAAAACTAAAAATGCGCTCACGCGCGCGCGTGAACATAGGACGATGAAAATTTCAGCGAGTCACCGTTACACCTTTAGCATATATGTGTCAAAAGGCCAGCAATGAGTCTCTTATAGAAGCTGAGTTAGGAAGCGCACTGGAGTCTCCCCTTTTTAAGGGTGGATGGATGGGTTTTCTGGCTCCCCTTCGTGTGAAGCCAAGGAGTATTGTTGTTACATAGTGTTGTTGTTGTTGTTGTTGTTGTTGAAAATTACTTGTGGATTGCAATAACGTTTGGGCAGAATATAACTTAAGGGTGGATGGATGGGTTTTCTGGCTCCCCTTCTCCATGTTTATCCCCATTAGTTTTGAGATATTAAGACGTTCGCCTTATTAGTTTGTCCATTTTAGGACCTTTCGTGCCATTTAGGGTAGATACTATTCCTGGCGAGCAATAGCGAGCCTGTAATTTAGGAGAAATCGGCCTTTGGACGGGAAATGTTTCTACCGAAAAAATGAACAAGTTTATCTAGAAGGGGGGAGGGGGGGGGGGGGATCTTGGAGATGTTTGTATTTAGCTTGATGGAAGTCTTGGGAGGAAAGTTAAAAATAATAAATACATAACATTATGTGAGGGAGAGATTTGAATAATTGACAGTACTAAATAGCTTCTGTTTGCAAGATTGGGAATGCAGTGTTCAGAGGAAACCAACTATAAATGGGGACATTTTAATAAATTATAAAGAAGTTATATTTCAGTATTGCGTCAAAAAACTCTTCAGGATACGATGACATGTTTCTTAATAATACTCTGGCTATTATTAGACTAGCTTAAGAATAGTTTGATAGAGTTAGAGGTTGAATAGAGAACTTGCTAAAGTTTTTCTTAGTACGTCACAAAATATTCTGGTGATTTTGTTTTTCTTAGTGCCTCTCTATATTATTTATACTTTGTTGATACATAAGAGATCCTTCCTCAATTGCATAAAACACCTAATAGCAAAAGTAAGTGAAAAAGCTACCCCGAATACTGAAAAGGTTAACAGATATGGTGCTAATTTTAACCTCTGATGGTTAGCTAAACCTTTGCAGTGTTCAACAACATTTGCTTGGAGATTTTAAGGAGGATATTAAGACTTTGCTAAATGTCAAATACTACAGGTATATCATCATAATATGATGACAAGTTAAAAGTGCCTTAAAACACAGATATCCTCCCCCCCCTAAAAATAAAAAATAAAACAATAAAAAATAAAATAAAATAAAACCCATCAACCACAACAACACATTTTGTAAACAACTACAACACCAACTACAAAAAACATAACCACAACAAACCTATCCCTGGCCCGTCTGGCATCTGACGTCAACATGAAGGACCTTTGTATAAACTGGGTCAGCCTATGTGATAAATACGTCAGTAGGACCTTGGGAAGCTGACCTTTAGCTGCCCATAGTAGTAGTAGTAGGGGGGGGGGGGCCTCTGACGTAATCTGACCTTAGCTTGGAGGACAAGTGGGGGGTTGGGGGGGGGGAGGGGTAGGAGGAGGAGGATACATTTTGGGTGGGGGAGGGGAGGATACATTTTGGGTAGGGGAGGAGAGGAGGATACATTTTGGGTGGGGGAGGGGAGGAGGAGGATACATTTTGGGTGGGGAGAGTGGAGGAGGATACATTTTGGGTGGGGAGAGGGGAGGAAGATACATTTTAACACTGAGCGGGGAGGGGGATTATATTTATACCCTGTGCGTCGTGTGTGTGTGTGTGTGTGTGTGTGTGTGTGTGTGTGTGTGTGTGTGTGTGTGTGTGTGTGTGTGTGTGTGTGTAAACTATAATTGTTGGTTTACTGTTCACTTGCATGACAACCTACAGACATTTCTCAACCATGGTACAGTACAATGCTTATTCTACCTTAACTACGAGGTCACATGCGACCTTTGGCGACCGTGAGGTGCCTGAATTCCCACCATAGTACATACACAGATGCACTGGTGAGAAGTACGTGTAGGGTAATTCAAGCTGATAGTTGAGCAGCTTGGTTAGGAATGGAACTCGATACAACCATGTCCATCAGGATAGCCAAACAATTACTTTAGGATT
Source organism: Paralithodes platypus (assembly GCA_032716605.1). Lineage (NCBI taxonomy): Eukaryota > Metazoa > Arthropoda > Malacostraca > Decapoda > Lithodidae > Paralithodes > Paralithodes platypus. The sequence goes on along the minus strand of CM064552.1, from coordinate 2,009,848 downwards.
CTAGAGGACTTGAACCCTCGATATCATGGTCAGCGCACGGCACCTTAACCCTCTCCGACATATGACGCGATTTTGAGCCTATTATGGATACTTTAAATCCTTTGTTACCATCAGGGGTATTTAGAAACCTTTAGTTTAGTTACTTCAACCTCTGCATTTGTCTTTGAGTTAGCTGTGGGCAGAAAACAAATTTTGGGGAGGTAATTATAAGAGTGAGAGAACTCTATTTCTTATTGCTAATCTGACAACCTCTGCGCCATATGTGCGTGAAAGGGTTAAACCACTCAGCTTAACCGACGTGTGTGTGTGTGTGTGTGTGTGACAGTTAGTATATAAGCGACTGGCTCATGAGCGTTTAGTCCCGCGTTCGATCCCACACCCCATAAACTCGTCCACGGTACTGAAAGGGTTAACTCCGGTAAGTACGGCCACCTGTTGTCCTAATCACCTTAATTATGGAGGTAATTATGTAAAGAGGTAATTATCTTTGGTGTTGCTGTTGTTGTTGTTGTTGTTGTTGGTGTAATTAGCGAGTCTTTATGCCCCAGTAATTACGTTATTATAAACCTGGCTATTCCTTCCGCTAACTTAAGGGGGCATAGTACTTATTTTATATATATATATATATATATATATATATATATATATATATATATATATATATATATATATTAATTTATTAATATATATTGTCTTAGCTTCCTCGCTAGACCTCCATCAAGCTAAAACAAAAACACACCCTAGACCCCCTTTCAAGATAAAACACACCCTAGACCCCCTTTCAAGATAAAACACACCCTAGACCCCCTTTCAAGATAAAACACACCCTAGACCCCCTTTCAAGATAAATGTGTAAATTTGTCGGTAGACAATTATCCCGGCCGAAGGCTGATTCCTCTTCAAATACAGGCTCGCTATTGCTCGCCAGGATTTTTTTTTTACACCTAAATAGCAGGAAAGGTCTTAATATTGGCAAAGAAATGGGGCCAAAGGTCTGAAAATCGCCAAACTAATTGGGCGAATGTCTTGTAATCTCATAACTAATAAGGCTAAACATGAGGGAGGAGGAGGACTCGAAAAACCAACTGCCTCCCCTTAACTAACACACTATCTGGTGGGACGTTTTGGGGTTATTATAAGTTGGTTGAATGAAATGAGATTGGCATTTTCCAGCAAAGTATATTTAGTTTGCCCCTAGACTAAAGAAAAGAAAGGCTCTCCATACCCCTTTTAATCACACACACACACACACACATATACATATACACACACACACACACACACTCCCTTCAAGCCAAATAAGTCAATTTTTCAATACAGTACAAACATGCCCAGATTTCTCCCAAAATTACAGACATGCTCTCGCTCACCCAGTAATAAAAATCGACAATTGACCACTTACGAGTTTCAGGCTATAAGGAAGTTGAAGCTGTAGACATCGATAGTAAACAGAAATGCCATAATAACGTAGGTTGCTGATGGCTAAAGAGTAGGTTGAATTGGATTTTATGCATATATAAATGAACTACAACCGTATTTAACTGCTAATTCTGCTAAATATCGATGTCTACAAATCCAACTTCCTTATAGAACGAAACTCGCAAGTGGTCAATTGAATGGGGTCAAATGTTTTCGACTAACGCGGCCAATGAGGTGAAACGTCTTAAAATCACCAACTAATGGAGTGAAACAGGGATGGTTCCAAAAGACCCTCCTCGCACCAGATAGGCGAGGCCGTTATGCCCTCAGTAATGATGGGAGCCCACCTCGCTTTTTTTCTCTTTCTCTCCCTCTCTCTTTGGCTTGTATCCATTCGGCCCCATTCAGCCTACTGTTATAAGACGTTTACCCCATCCCGGTGTCAATATTTTCCTGGCGAGCGGTAGCGAGCCAGCATATATATATATATTTTTATTTTGACAGCAAGCTAAATTTGTACATTTTTCGATTTTTCTTCATACAATGCTGACTCGCTATCGCTCGTCAGGAAGAAATCGACACCTGGATGGGGATAAACGTCTTAAAACAGTTGGCTGAATGGGGCCGAATGGATATAAGCCAGGGAAAGAGAGAAAAGGAGAGAAAGATAATCTAAAAACGGTGACCCCCCTTAAGTAATCATAAATGTGTCTATTCTTGAAGGTTAGGAGGGGGAGAGGAGGGGACGTTGATAGTGTAAAACTGGAGCCTATACTTATCTTCAATTGATTTAATAATTGAGTGTAGTATTATCTTTCTGTCTATCTGTCTATCTGTCTATCTATCTATCTATCTAACTTCAATTGATTTTATAATTTAGTGTAGTATTATCTTTCTGTCTATCTATCTATCTAACTTCAATTGATTTTTTAATTTAGTGTAGTATTGCCTGTATCTATCTGTCTGTCTGTCTGTCTGTCTGTCTGTCTGGCTGGCTGGCTGGCTGGCTGTCTGTCTGTCTATATATCTGTCTGTCTATCTGTCTGTCTGTCTGTCTGTCTGTCTGTCTGTCTATCTATCTATCTATCTATCTATCTATCTATCTGTCTGTCTGTCTATCTATCTATTTGTCTGTCTATCTATCTATTTGTCTGTTTGCCTGTCTGTCTGTCTGTCTGTCTGTCTGTCTGTCTGTCTATCTATCTATCTATCTGTCTGTCTGTCTGTCTGTCTGTCTGTTTATCTATCTGTCTGTCTGTCTGTCTGTCTGTCTGTCTGTCTGTCTATCTATCTATCTATCTATCTATCTGTCTGTCTGTCTGCCTGCACCTCCCTCCATGAAATCCATGAATTTAGTATCTATCTATCTATGTATCTATCTATCTGTCTGTCTGTCTATCTGTCTATCTATCTGTATATCTATCTATCTGTCTGTCTGTCTTCACCTCCCTCCATGAAATCCATGAATTTGTATGAGTGGGCTAGAAATTATGGTGTCTGAGTGTACCATAGTCACCAAATTCCACGATAAACCATCACTAAATTCCAAATGTGAGAGTGGAGACGGTGAATAACAAAACAGTATTACCTCGAAAATCGGGAAACATCAAGCAATTTTTGTTTTGCTCTGATGTTGGTGGAGAGGGAGGGGCCGACTAAAAGGTGTGGGGGGGGGGTGCGTCACATAATTTAAGGGGAAGCAGACCGTTTTTTCTGGACCTCCTTCTCCCTAATGTTTAGCCCCACTAGTTTTGAGATTATAAGACGTTCGCCGCCCATTAGTTTGGCGATTTTAACACCTTTCGTCCCATTTCGTTGTCAATTTTACGACCTTTCGTGCCATTTAGGTGTCGATTATTTCCTGGCGAGCGATAGCGAGCCTGCAATTTTAAGAGGAACCGGCCTTCGGCTGGGACATTTTTCTACCGAAAAATGTACAAATTTATCTTGAAGGGGGGTCGAGGGGGTGTTTTTCTAAGCTTGATGGAGGTCTAGGGAGGAAACTAAACAAAATAAATGAATGAATAGACCAAACCAACGGCCAGCCTCCCCTTAACCCCTTGAGTGCTAGTGACCTGTGCTATATTGTATTCTAGCTATATTTAGACACTATTATGCAGCTTAGGAAGGATCTGTGGTAGTTAGAAGGGTTGGTTAAAATACTTTGAAGCCTTAGTATTGCTACAGGTCCTTCCTAAGCTGAATAACATCGTCTAATAGTTGCCAGAATATGATGAAAAGGACGTCCCTGGTACTGTAAGGGTTAAGTTATATTACATACATATTTTTGTTTAGCTTATAATTAGCACTTGCTCGCTTTGGACAACAGAACTCTATTTCGAGCCGATTGGCTGAAGGTACTGTGCAATATGTTTAATCAGTCATTCAAAAGCAGGAAATTAATATGCTGACCAAGTTTCATCAAAATCCATTCCCTTTTTTAATCGGCATAGTATTTACTCGACAAAATAATTAACATGACACACGCAAATAATATAAACATAGTAAAATGGGAGTTATAAAAGGGTTTAAAAGACAGGAAAAAAGGCATACAATGAAAAATAGAAGATAGATTAGAAAGGGTTAAACAGTTTTGTAAATAGGGCTACTATAAGAGGAAAGAAAGAGATAAAGGGAGAGAGAACGACTATACGAAGGGTAAGACAAGGTATATAGAATGCTATAGAAGACATAGGAATAATGAACTATGCATATGTAATAGAAATAGTCAGTCTATAATTTACGAAAGTTGTAAAAGGGCGATAACAACAAATATATATATATGGAAATATAAGGCGTATCGAAAAGGTTAAAAAAACAAAAAAAAGTATAAGATTTTTTTTTTTTTTTTACAAGGGGTAACTAATATGTAGGTTAGGAGGAACTAGTGGGTGATCAATAGCATCCCCCCTCCCACCACCACCACCAAACACACACACACACACATAGAAACGCACATACATACACACACAGACATGAACATTGATCCACACGTCTGTACGCTTGGTCTGTCTGTCTGTCTGTCTGTCTGACTCACATGCATACATACAGTACATACATACGAACATACATAAACCGAAATATAGCGTTTTTTCTTCTTATTATCATTACTATTACAAGTATTGTTTATCATTATTTGTAATTATCATTACATACATACATACATACATACATACATACATAAATTACATTGCATACATACATACATACATACTTCCCAACTTGACAATAAATCTTAAGGGGAGGTTTTTAGTTGATTCCCTAGACTTCCATCAAGCTTAAAATTACTCCCCCTTGACCCCCTTTCAAGATAAATTTGTACATTTTTCGGTAGAAAAATTTCCCGGCCGAAGGCCGGTTCCCCTTACATTACAGGCTCGCTATCGCTCGCCAGGAAAAAATCGACACCTAAATGGCACGAATGGTCTTAAAATTGACAGAAAGGGGGCGAGGGTTCTTAAAATCGCCAAACTAATGGGGCAAGCGTCTTTAAATCTCAAAAGCAATGGGGCTAAACATGAGGAAGAAAGGGGTCAATAAAAAAATCCCTCAAGTGGAAATCTCCCCTTAATCCTACCAAGTCATCAGAACATCTTAACTCTTTAACTGTATATGAGCTTAGTAAGTCGTCTACTGGTATCTAATGATAATGTCGGACAGGCTGGGAGAGAGATATCCTGACCAGGATTCGAACCCACTCACTCCAGGTATAATTGCGAGAGTTGGGCACCGTAACCACTCGGCCATGAGCGGACTATGGGCAGAGTGGTTACGGTGCCCAACTCTACCTTGTGTGAGTGGGTTCGAATCCTGGTCAGGATATCTCTCTCCTTGTCTACTGGTAGCCAAAATACAAGAAGTTACTAACATTTCTAAAGTTAACTAGACTGACTATGAAGACACGGCCTATTGACAACTGGAGTTACTCGAGCTAGTTTGAGTTCCATGACCTGGAGAAGCCTTTCCTGAGCTAAATAAAATCGTTAAGCGTTAGCCACAGTGCAATTATAACCTCGCCATCGTACTGAAAGGGTCAATACTGAATGTTGATCAGATGTGGGGTTCTACAAATCGCCAGTGAGTATTTCGAACAAGGCCAGCTATTTATTTTCCGGCTCCGTAACCATGACAACCAGCTGACGTCAGGTGGGAGGGGCAGGACACAACATATATTACCTACAACCCACTTCTGACCTATCTAACATTTATTACCTACAACCCACTTCTGACCTATCTTACACATGGTACCCCTGCGCCTCCTCTGATTGACTCCCTACGTGCAGACAATACCGTTCAGATGGCCTTTATACTTTAGGATTTGTTACATGAACCCCTTCAGTACCGACGACGTCTTTTTGATATAATTTTAGCTATATTTAGACGATTGTGTGCAGTTCAAGAAGGATCTGTGGTAGTAAAAATGGTTAAATTAGATACTTCGAATCCTGTTACTTGCTGGAGGACCTCTTTAAGCTGAATAATATCGACTAGAGTAGATCCCCCTATGTTATGTTATGTTGTGTTATGTTACGTGATGTTATGTTGTGTTATGTTACGTGATGTTATGTTGTGTTATGTTACGTGATGTTATGTTGTGTTATGTTATGTTATGTTATGTTATGTTAGGTTAGGTTATGTTATGTTATGTTATGTTAGGTTATGTTATGTTATGTTATGTTATGTTATGTTATGGGGGTAGTGTTTGTTTATTCACCTATATATTAATTCATTAATATATATTTTTAGTTTCCTCGCTAGACCTCCATCAAGCTTAAAAAAACATCCCCTAGACCGCCTTTCAAGATATATGTGTACATTTTTCGGGAGAATAATGTCCCAACCGAAGGCCAATTCCTTCTAAAATTACAGGCTCGCTATCGCTCGCCAGGAAAAAATCGACACCTAAATGGCACGAAAGGTCTTAATATTGACAAAGAAATGAGGCGAAAGGTCTCAAAATCGCCAAACTAACGCAACGATTATCTGAAAAATCTCAAAACTATTATGCTAAACATGAGGGAGAAGGGAGGGGCTCCCCCTTAATATGGGTGGAGGAGAGGGGGGGGGGGGTATGTGCAGGTCAGAACTGGGTTGTGTAAAACAGACAGACTCGGAAAATCCAGGTGTGAATGGCTGTGTGTGTGTGTGTGTGTGTGTGTGTGTGTGTGTGTGTGTGTGTAAGTGTAAGTGTAAGTGTAAGTGTAACTGTAAGTGTGTGTGTGTGTTTGTGTGTATGTGTGTAATAAACCAACCACCAACCACATACAATATACCAAAGAGAATAATATGCTGGTCGAATTCTAAGGTGTGAGTCAGACGCTTTCACGTACACACACACACACACACACACACACACACACACACACACACACACACACGTGCAAGTAATTTATGTACACTCAACACTTCTACACCCTCACACATACAGTACATATATAATCATTGTACATTACCTGGCATGAGAATGAAGAATCTATAAATCTCAATTCCTGTATATTAAAATTAGGTGAGTACAATTAGGTGAGTACACATCAATCACACACCCACCATACCGCTATACACTTTGTCTAAACCTTACCAATGTGAAGCCTTTCGATTTGAAGTACGAACTAATTAGAAATAAATTGTTGTCTTATAACAAATGAATGACACCAAGTTCTCCTTCCTATAATAACACTAGCTGTATCACTAACCCCTTCAGTAGTTGAGGACGCATTTATTCCTTTCACTCTGGTTATCAGTTGACGATTTTATTTAGTTTAGGAAATACTTATGAAAGTGAAGGGGGGTCACCGTTTTTGTTCTTTTATCTTTCTCTCCTTTTCTCTCTTTCCCTGGCTTGTATCCATTCGGCCCCATTCAGTCAACTGTTCAAGACGTTTATCCCCATCCAGGTGTCGATTTCTTCCTGGCGAGCGATAGCGAGCCAGCATTGTATGGAGAAATCCGGCTTCGCCGGAATTTTTTTTCTATCGAAAAATGTACAAATATAGCTTGCTGTCCAAAAATGTACAAATATAGCTTGCTGTCCAAAAAAAACATATATATGCTGGCTCGCTACCGCTCGCCAGGAAAATATTGACACCTGGATGGGGATAAACGTCTTTAAACAGTAGGCTGAATGGGGCCGAATGGATACAAGCCAAAGAAAGATGGCGAGAAAGAGAAAAAAGCGAGGTTGGCTCCCTTAAGAGGGCAGTTTGAGATGTATTGTACCTCCCTGATCTTAGAGGGCCTGCCACAGCTGAACAACATCGTAATATTAAGAATAGACTCGTGTATCTGAGTGTCTAAAACAACTCAGATATTATGACTAACGAATATACACACCACATGAGGAGGAGCACTTTATTGACCACAAATGTTTCTCTCACAACACCTGCAGGCAATATGGGAGAAACAACAACAAAACATCTGGATAAATTAATCTACAGAGGCTCAATTGATTTATACAATATAATTAATTTGCTATAAAACTGTTAATTACTCAAATTAATTAACTACTGAGTAAGAAAATAAACTTCTAATTCAACCATATTAAGTATCCTTCCATTCATAAAATCACAGAGTGTGTACACATTCGTGTGGGTAACTGTACAATGCAGTGGGAATTAATACATAAATGGGCTTAACAATGTTTAGGGTCGTCGGAAGAGTTACAGGTTACTGATAGACTTGGATGACCTCTATTATACCCACCCTATGTCTCCCATATACCCTTAGCTGTGTACTATATCTCTATTATACCCACCCTATGTCTCCCATATACCCTTAGCTGTGTACTATATCTCTATTATACCCACCCTATGTCTCCCATATACCCTTAGCTGTGTACTATATCTCTATTATACCCACCCTATGTCTCCCATATACCCTTAGCTGTGTACTATATCTCTATTATACCCACCCTATGTCTCCCATATACCCTTATACCCACCCTATGTCTCCCATATACCCTTATACCCACCCTATGTCTCCCATATACCCTTAGCTTTGTAGGTTCACCGTTATTTAGCTAACTAATGCTTCAAGATCCGTGTGTCCAGACATTTCAACTCCAATGTACCTTGAATTTGACTCTGTGTCACTCTTTCAACTTTGGGGGAGACACTTATTACAGGCAGTTTTGCCTTTTGTCTCCTTCATACACATATAAAACAAAATGGGCAACCTCATGCACGTTATTATAATGTAAAACTTGCAAAATAAACAAACCAAAACTTATTCGAACACAGTAAAAAGACAAACTAACTAATCCAAATCGCTATGTGGCAACAATCAATGAAATGAGCCCCATAACAAATAATTTAACCCAATCTCTAGTTCTCTGGAAGTTGGTATGGATTCCACTAACCTTGAGAGTGACGTTAGAGAGGTAGTGAGGTAAGGTAGAGAGAGGGAGAGCCGGGAAGACAGGTGAGGCCCAGGTGAGGTACTGGCTAACTCGCTCACCTGGACACGCTATACTGGCTGGGTGGAGGGGAGGGGTGGGGGGAAGGAGGAAGAGGGGGGTGGAGGTTGCAAGGAATAGTTGCAGATTGAAACACCTTGCGATCTATTCTAGGAAGATACGTCCATAACAGTATACTCGATGCAAGGTGTAAACAAGAGCTATTATGTACCCTATTCTTAAACCGGTATGTGATATGATGCATCTAAAGACAGATTTTGAGGAGCATTAGTGTACCGAAAAATGCACAAACATATCTCGAAAGGGGGCGGGGCGGGCGGGGGGGGGGGGTACTTGGGTTACTTTTTAAAGGCTTGATATAGGTTTAGGGAGGAAACTTAACCCATTCACGCATTTATGACGCAGAGGTTGCCATATGAGCAATAAGAAATAGAGTTCTCTCACTCTTATAATCACCTCTCCAAAATTAGTTGTCTGCCCACAGCTAACTCAAAGACAACTGCAGAGGTTGAAGTAACTAAACAAAAGGTTTCTAAATACCCCTGATGGTAACAAAGGCTTTAAAGTATCTCCAATAGGCATAAAATCGCGTCATATGTCTGAGAGGGTTAAACACAATAAAAATACTAATACACAAATGAATAAATAAATAAAATAATAAACACTTCTCCTTAAGGGGAGATTTCCACTTGAGGGACTTTTTTCTTGACCCCTTTCTCCCTCATGTCTAGCACCATTGCTTTTGAGATTTTAAGACGTTTGCCCCATTAGTTTGGTGATTTTAAGAATGTCCGCCCCATTCTGTCATTTTTAAGACCTTTCGTGCCATTTAGGTGTCGATTTTATCCTGGCGAGCGATAGCGAGCCTGTAATTTAAGAGTAACCGGCCTTCGTCCTGGACATTTTTCTACCGAAAAATGTACAAATATATCTTGAAAGGGGGTCAAGGGGGTGACATTTTAAGATTCCTGGAGGAGTAGGAAACAAACTAAAAACCTCCCCTTAAGAGAGCAGTGACCCATACAGTAACGTTGGAATCACCTCCTTATTCTTAGAGCCAGACTGTCTCTTAAGGGGAGATTTCTACTTGAGGGATTTTTTTTCTTTACCCCTTTCTCCCTCATGTTTAGCCCCATCGTTTTTTTTTTAGATTTTAAGACGTTCGCCCCATTACTTTGGCGATTTTAAGTACTTTCACCCCATTTATGTCACTTTTAAGACCTTTCGTGCCATTTAGGTGTCGATTTTTTCCTGGCAAGCGATAGCGAGCCTGTAATTTAAGAGGAACCGGCCTTCGGCCGGGACATTTTTCTACCGAAAAATGTACAAATTTATCTTGAAAGGGGGTCAAGGGGGTGTAATTTCAAGCTTGATGGAAGTCTAGGAAACGCACTAAAAACCTCCCCTTAACCGTTGCAAAATACGAGAACGCGTTTCTCTCTTATATTCTGGCTGTCATCAGACGGTTTTATACAGATTAGGAAGTATCTCTAAGAAAGAATGTGGTCGAACCTAACTTAATTATGCTTTTGACCCACAGATCTTTTCTCGGTTGAATAAAATCGATAAGTGGGAGGAGTCATAATACACCGTTAACCCCTTCGGTACCGGCGACGTGTGGGAGTCGTCAGAATACACCGTTAACCCCTTCGGTACCGGCGACGTGTTTTAGGTTTATTCTGGCTATAATTAGACGAGTTTGTGTAGCTTAAGAAGGATCTGTGGTAGTCAAAAGGGTTACGTGATATAGTTCGAAGCCCATTAATGGCTGGAGGTCTTTTTTAAACTGAGTAAAAGCGTCTAATAGTAGGCTTAAGGGGGGTCACCTGCTTTGTTTCTCTATCTCTCCATTTCTCTCTTTCTCTGGCTTGTATCCATTCGGCCCCATTCAGCCAACTGTTTTAAGACGTTTATCCCCATCCAGGTTTCGATTTCATCCTGGCGAGCGGTAGCGAGCCAGCATTGCATGGAGAAATCCGGCTTCGCCGGAGAAATATTTCTATCGAAAAATGTACAAATTTAGCTTGCTGTCAAAAACAAATTTATCTATATGCTGGCTCGCTATTGCTTGCCAGGAAAATATTGACACCTGGATGGGGGTAAACGTCTTAAAACAGTAGGATAAATGGGGCCGAATGGATACAAGCCAAAGAGAGAGGGAGAGAAAGATAAAAAAACAAGCGAGGTGGGCTCCCTTAAGAGCGGCGCCGGTACAGAAGGGGTTAAAGCTCGTCATAATCCTCAAGGTATTATGTTTATATTCTTTTGATGATTGGCGGATCTTTTGATGACTGGCGGATCTTTTGATGACTGGCGGATCTTTTGATGACTGGCGGATCTTTTGATGATTGGCGGATCTTTTGATGACTGGCGGATCTTTTGATGACTGGCGGATCTTTTGATGACTGGCGGATCTTTTGATGACTGGCGGATCTTTTGATGACTGGCGGATCTTTTGATGACTGGCGGATCTTTTGATGACTGGCGGATCTTTCTAATCTGTACCAAACAATATATAAAATAACAAAACAAAAAACGTTAACATTTCCCGCGTAATCAAAATATATGGAATAACGTAAGTCAATTTCCAGGCGATCTTCTCTATCCATTGCACTATTTGAAATCTAAACTTCAGGTGAAAGCAAGCACAATACCTAAATCCCTTTCCAAATCCCTTTCTAAATCCCTTTCCAAATCCCTTTCCAAATCCCTTTCCAAATCCTTTTCCAAATCCCTTTCTAAATCCCTTTCCAAATCCCTTTCTAAATCCCTTTCCAAATCCCTTTCTAAATCCCTTTCCAAATCCTTTTCCAAATCCCTTTCTAAATCCCTTTCCAAATCCCTTTCTAAATCCCTTTCCAAATCCCTTTCTAAATCCCTTTCCAAATCCCTTTCTAAATCCCTTTCTAAATCCCTTTCCCAATCCCTTTCCAAATCCCTTTTTAAATCCCTTTCCAAATCCCTTTCCAAATCCCTTTCTAAATCAGTCCCTTCTATAGATTCTTTGATAACAGTGAATAGTTTGGTTTGGGATCTGCTTAACTGATATGCCTTAAGAGGGGTGACCTGTTTTGGTTCTGTCCTTTTCTATCTTTCTCTGGCTTGTATCCATTCGGCCCCATTCAGCCTACTGATTTAAGACGTTTATCCCCATCCAGGTGTCAATTTTTTACTAGTGAGCGGTAGCGAGCCAGCATATTTTTTATTTTTGTTTGACAGCAGGCTAAATTTGTACATTTTTCGATAGAAAAATGTCTCCGGCGAAGCCGGATTTCTTCATATAATGCTGGCTCGCTATCGCTCGCCAGAAAGAAATCGACACCTAGATGGGGATAAACGTCTTAAAATAGTTGGCTGAATGGGGCCGAATGGATACAAGCCAGAGAACGAGAGAAAAGGACAGAAATAACAAAAAGCAGGTCACCCCCCTTAAGCCAGTATCACACGAGAGCTATTATAGTCAACATTCGATAATCAAAAAAATTCGGGCGTTTCTGGAATAATTTGCACTGGTATCGGAAACTAAACTGGTGATAGAAGAATTTAGGGCACCGAAATAGTTAAAATGTTGACCTCATAAGCTGCCAGACCAGTGTTGAGCAAAAACAAAAAATGAGGAAAAAAACCCCGCTCATGTGCTATCGGGTTTACTTGCACTTTGCTTTAGCTTGGTGAAGTGCGCTACATCTTGCATTATATAGTTTGTTAAGGGGGAGATATCCACTTGAGGGACTTTTTTCTGGACCCCTTTCTCTCTCATGTCTAGCCCCATTGCTTTTGAGATTTTAAGATGTTTGCCCCATTAGTTTGGCGATTTTAAGAAGTTTCACCCCATTTATGTCACTTTTAAGACCTTTCGTCCCATTTAGGTGTCGAATTTTTCCTGGCGAGCGATAGCGAGCCTGTAATTTAAGAGGAACCGGCCTTCGGCCGGGAAATTTTTCTACCGAAAAATTTACAAATTTATCTTGAAAAGGGGTCAAGGGGGTGTAATTTCAAGCTTGATGGAAGTCTAGGAAACACACTAAAAACCTCTCCTTAAGATCCACGCACAGTTGTTTAACCCTCTTAGGACTTTCCATATTTACTCAAAATTAATTGCCATTCGGAAACCTAGAGATGGTAGTCAGTAGATCAACATCCATATCACTGACATGAACACTATTTACGATAAACAGTATTGGGTAAAAGGGCAGATCGATGGTGCCCTTCAGAAGAGGTAGAAATCCATAGAGAATCATGTAACTTGTTGCTGCCATCCGGTTATCTAGCATTCTAGCCAATTTAATTTCCTGTGCAATGTGCCAGACGAATGGAGCGCAATAATATGGTTTGAGAGAGAGAGAGAGAGAGAGAGAGAGAGAGAGAGAGAGAGAGAGAGAGAGAGAGAGAGAGAGAGAGAGAGCGAGAGCGAGAGAGAGAGAGAGAGAGAGAGAGAGAGAGCGAATGTATGTATGTGTGTGTGTGTGTGTGTGTGTGTGTGTGTGTGTGTGTTTTAATCCATTACACCTTTCCTAGCATACATACACATTCCAGCTAATCCCTACAATACCAGGAACTCTACGGACCACACCCACATCATTTCATGTACTAAAGGTTTGCCCAGTAGGCTACTGCATATAACATTCTGGAGTCTACGCTGCACCACGTAAGTAAGACAAGCAACATACTTTCCTAATGATCTCTTCCAAGTAAGCTCGATAACATTAAAAAAAAAAGAAGGTCGATCCACCATGTTATTTAAACTTTCTCACTCATTCTCTCTCTCTCTCTCTCTCTCTCTCTCTCTCTCTCTCTCTCTCTCTCTCTCTCAAGACCATTCGTCCAATCTAGGTGTCGATTTGCTTTCTTGGCGAGCGATAGCGGGCCTGTAATAGAACTATAACCGGCCAGGACAATTTTGTATCGAAAATGTACAAATTTATCTTGAATGTTATAATGAATCTTAGGATGTTTCTTTCAAGCTTGATGGAGGTCTAGGGAGGAAACTACAAACAAAAATAATAATAAACAGATCAATAAATATTCAAACAAATACGCCCGTCCCCCCTTTAAAACTGGCCACACCAACTATTTTTAACGTACATTTTCGATCTACAACTTGTTCGGACAATTTGAGACTATTTTAGACTCTGCCAGAAGATAATTGAAGACATAAATGGCATAGACATAAATATTTATCAGGTTAGGACAGTTATTAGACTATATTTATCAGGTTAGGACAGTTATTAGACTATATTTATCAGGTTAGGACAGTTATTAGACTATATTTATCAGGTTAGGACAGTTATTAGACTATATTTATCAGGTTAGGACAGTTATTAGACTATATTTATCAGGTTAGGACAGTTATTAGACTATATTTATCAGGTTAGGACAGTTATTACACTATATTTATCAGGTTAGGACAGTTATTACACTATATTTATCAGGTTAGGACAGTTATTACACTATATTTATCAGGTTAGGACAGTTATTAGACTATATTTATCAGGTTAGGACAGTTATTAGACTATATTATCAGGTTAGGACAGTTATTAGACTATATTTATCAGGTTAGGACAGTTATTACACTATATTTATCAGGTTAGGACAGTTATTACACTATATTTATCAGGTTAGGACAGTTATTAGACTATATTTATCAGGTTAGGACAGTTATTTAAAACTCAGAGGGATGATTGGGCCAGTCTTGACCATTATAATGCAGAGAGATCCTTTATCTTAAGGGGAGGTCTCCACTCGAGGGATTTTTTTCTTGACCCCTTTCTCCCTCATGTTTAGCCCCATTGCTTTTGATATTATAAAACGTTTGCCCCATTAGTTTAGCGATTTTAAGAACTTTCACCCCATATTAAGACCTTTCGTGCAATTCAGGTGTCGATTTTATCCTGGCGAGCGATAGCGAGCCTGTAATTTAAGAGGAACCGGCTTTCAGCCGGGAAATTTTTCTACCGAAAAATGTACATATTTATCTTGAAAGGGGGTCTAGGGGGTGTAATTTTAAGATTGATGGAAGTCTAGGGAACTAACTAAAAACTTCCCCTTAAGGGGGCCCACCTGGTTTTTATTGATTTTATTTTCCTCTCTCTCCCTCTCTCTCTCTGGGTTGTATCCATTCGGCCCCATTAAGCCTACTGTTTTAAGACGTTTATCCACATCCAGGCTTGGGTTTTTTCCTGGCGAGCGGTAGCGAGCCAGCATATTTAACAAATAAATTAAGCAGGCTAAATTTGTAAATTTTTCGATAGAAAAATGTCTCCGGCAAAACCGAATTTCTCCATACAATCAACACCTGGATGGGGATAAACGTCTTGAAACAGTAAGCTGAATGGGGCCGAATGGATACAAGCCAGATAGAGAGAGAAGAAGAAGAGAAAAAAACAGGTCACCACCCTTAAGCTGCATAAAGTCGTCTAATGGAAGCCAGAAAAAACTGCTAAAAGGCGTCAAAATCCTCCAGGAATGACTACACAATTACTGCTAAGCTTGGAGAAGTACTGGAAGCTTTGTAACTCCTTGTGTACCGTCGACGTCTTTATAACCCCTTGTGTACCGTCGACGTCTTTTTAACCCCTTGTGTACCGTCGACGTCTTTTTAACCCCTTGTGTACCGTCGACGTCTTTTTAACCCCTTGTGTACCGTCGACGTCTTTATAACCCCTTGTGTACCGTCGACGTCTTTGTAACCCCTTGTGTACCGTCGACGTCTTTATAACCCCTTGTGTACCGGCGACGTCTAATTTTAACCCCTTATGTACCGGCGACGTCTAATTTTAACCCCTTATGTACCGGCGACGTCTAATTTTAACCCCTTATGTACCGGCGACGTCTAATTTTAACCCCTTATGTACCGGCGACGTCTAATTTTAACCCCTTCTGTACCGGCGACGTCTAATTTTAACCCCTTCTGTACCGGCGACGTCTTTTTAACCCCTTCTGTACCGGCGACGTCTTTTTAACCCCTTATGTACCGGCGACGTCTAATTTTAACCCCTTCTGTACCAGCGACGTCTAATTTTAACCCTTTCTGTACCGGCGACGTCTAATTTTAACCCCTTCTGTACCAGCGACGTCTAATTTTAACCCCTTCTGTACCGGCGACGTCTAATTTTAACTTTATTCTGGCTGCTATTGGACGATTGTATTCACCTTAAGGGGGATGACCTGCTTTTTGTTATTTATGTACTTTTCTCTCTTTCTCTGGCTTGTATCCATTTGGCCCCATTCAGCCTACTATTTTAAGACGTTTATCCCCATCTAGGTGTCGATTTCTTCCTGGCGAGCGATAGCGAGCCAGCATTATATGAAGAAATCCGGCTTCGCCGGAGAAATTTTTCTATCGAAAAATGTACAAATTTAGCCTGCTGTCAAACAAAAATAAAAAATATGCTGGCTCGCTACCGCTCACCAGTAAAAAATTGACACCTGGATGGGGATAAACGTCTTAAAACAGTAGGCTGAATGGGGCCAAATGGATACAAGCCAGAGAAAGATAGAAAAGGACAGAACAAAAACAGGTCACCCCCCTTAACCCTTTGAGTACCAGCGACGTGTTATATTATATTCTAGCTGTATTTAGAAGATATTATGCAGCTTAGGAAGGATGAAACAGGACGTCTCTGGTACTGAACGGGTTAAGAACACCCTTCAGCAATTAATAGGCTTCGAACTATCTCACCTAACAACTACCACAGATCCTCCTTAAACTGCACAAAATGGTCTAAATATAGCTAGAATAAAAATAAAAAGACGTCGCCGGTACAGAAGGGGTTAATATGTAGTCCTCATTCCCATTATCCCTAATATTTCAATACTAGGACACTCTATCGTCACCTCTAGCATAATTTCATTGACTAAATATCTGGCAAGCACTCTATACAACATTCTGGAGTCTAAGTTCCACCATTTAACACTATCTGGTCCGACGTCTTGTGGGTTAATATGCTATTGTGCTTAGTTATTATAGAGGATATTAATAACTTTTTCGTGTATCATAGTTTGTCTCCTACGCTAACAAAATCGCGTTCCCGACTTCCTTCAAAATGTCCACCCATATCCCCTTCAACCTAAATCTGTACATTTCTTCGATAGAAAAATGTAATCGAAGGCCGATTTCTTGTAAGTTACAGGCCTGATATTGCTCGCCCATAAATATATCGACACCTGAAGCGTCTTACTATAGCTAAACTTTATGGGGCGAAACGTCTTAAACCTTCTAAGTAATGGAACAAAACAAGATTTCAGTTCGTGCAATACTGTTGTAATATATGAACCCTGGGTGTGTAGTGCTTTCTTTATACATATATGAACCCTGGGTGTGTAGTGCTTTCTTTATACATATATGAACCCTGGGTGTGTAGTGCTTTCTTTATACATATATGAACCCTGGGTGTGTAGTGCTTTCTTTATACATATATGAACCCTGGGTGTGTAGTGCTTTCTTTATACATATATGAACCCTGGGTGTGTAGTGCTTTCTTTATACATATATGAACCCTGGGTGTGTAGTGCTTTCTTTATACATATATGAACCCTGGGTGTGTAGTGCTTTCTTTATACATATATGAACCCTGGGTGTGTAGTGCTTTCTTTATACATTTCGAATATTGGAAAACTATATCGAATCGAAGTACATACAGGTATATATATAAATTTATACAGTATAGTTTACATTTTTCTTCAGATCTTCGAATGGATAATATGATGTATAGCCTAAGCCTTCAATATCTAGTGACGATGGATTACTTGGAATAGTGTACTGTTTAATTGATACATGTAACCCAAAAGCAATTCTCTGCGAGTACCCTAACGAAAAATTCGTTCAACGCGACCCGAGTAATTCGTCAGAATTCCCTATTAACCAAGTTAATAACAATTTGAATATTTTACAACAAATTTGGAGGATAATACTTGTAAATAATTGAAAAATAAACATACTCTCTAGTTGTTATTCTTATATTATCCACTAAGAGACCCTCTCTCTCTCTCGAGTCCCCACTACGTTAATGGAGAAATTGGTCTCTAAATTAGAACTAACTTACTTACTGAACTCATTACAATCTATCTTAGTTATCCATCCACAACGGAATAAGAGCCATTTTCTCTCATACAGCGCGGAAGAAAATGGTCTCCTTATAATGGGTAACTCAATAAATTTTCTCCTCAAGCGACCTATAATTATGTTACGCGGGAATGGTTCCAATGTGTCTTCCTTGATTGTTATTTTGTAAGCAGTCAGAAGGATTTATGTTGGGATAACGATGTCTTTACCTAATTACAGCACAGTCAAGCCGACAAATTACCCTTGCAGCATAAGTAGGCTACTGCTTATCAAAATATTTAATACTTGAGTTTATTGGAGTTTATTTTGGGATTAAATTCTAGTTTAGACGTTCCCTTTAATTATATATGTATATGTTTATCGAGGATATCTTTCAACACAAGCCATTTACAGTCAATTAGAGTTGTGCCCAAGTGCTTAATATATTTTCTTGGAATATACATTATATTGGTGGGTTTTTGCAAATGTTAAATTACAGGTATGTTGAGTGTGATCTTCAAGTTTGTAGATGACATAGAACATGGAAATTAATATGAAGGGCCCCAAAGGGGCTGAGCAGCTTAGGATGGATCTCAACCGACTGGGTGAATGGTCAGAGACATGGCAGATGCCTCTAAACTTGGGCAAGTGCAAGGTGATGCATGTCGAACAAGCAAACCCCAAATCAGGCTACTTCGCTATTGGGAATGCTTCTGGAAATGACTGAAAGGATTTGGGTATTGTGATCAGCAGTGACCTAAATGTTTCCAAGCAGTGCATTGAAGTAGAGAAGAAAGCTCAAAAATGATTAGGCTATATTAACCCTTTCTGTACCGGCGACGTCCTTTTCTTTTTATTCTAGCTATATTTCGAGGATATTGTACAGTTTAAGAAGGATCTGTGATAGTATAGAGGGTTCAGTGAGATAGTTCGAAGCCTGTAAATTGCTGGAGGCTCTATTGATATTGAATAAAATCGTCTAATAGTATCCAGAATAAAGTTAAAGGACGTCGCCGGTACAGAAGGGGTTAAGAGGCAATTTAAGTATAGAAATAAGGAAATTGTCCTCATACTTTACAAGGGTCTGCTACGGCCTCTCCTGGAGTATGCTGTTCAATTCTGGTCTCCAGCACTCAGGAAATATATAGAGTTACTGGAAGAGTACAAGCTAGGGCTACAAAGCTTATTCTATCGAGTAAAAGACTGAGCTATGAGGACCGGTTGAGAGTTCTTGATCTCTTTCTTTGGAGACACGCAGATTATGAGGTCAACTTATTGAAGTTTTTAAAATACTTAATGGGCTTGACAATGTGGATTATAGCAACAAATTTAACCCTCAATATGAATACAACACGCAACCATGGCTGGAAATTAGAATTGGAATTAGAATTCAGCACTACTGTAGTATTAGTGGAACTTTTTCACAAACTTCCCTCTGAAGTTGTAAACAGTTCTTCAGTAGAGCAGTTCAAGAAGAGAGTAGATAGTATTTTGCACTCTGTGAAGAGTGTAGTGCACTAAACAGTCTATCACCTTCCACTTTGAGTACCTCCCCGAAATGGACAAGGTCTCTGAGACACTAGCTATTCCTTGTAACTCTCTCTCTCTCTGCCGGAGGGTAGGGAGAGAGCCTTCTTCTTTGCTATTCTTTCCTTCCCCTTTCCCTTACTCATGGGTTAGCTATTTCTATTAGAATTAGGTCCTGACCACCTCGATGGGATCGTAAGGTATGTGTGGTCAGTGTATCTAAGTAAATCTCTCTGTCATTCTCTCCCCCGCTTGCCCCCCCGCCCCCCTTTCCATTTGTTATCTTCCCACTGTCTAATTCTCTACCCCCTCTATTATTCTCCCACCCCTTCTCTAATCTTGAATCTCCCTTCCCTCCTCCTCCCTCTCTCTCTCTCTCATCCCCCGTCCTCCCTTTCTCTATCTCACTTTCCCCTTCTCTAATCTTGTTACCCCCTTCCCCCCCTCTTTAATTTTGTGCCCCCTTCCCCCCCCCCCCCTCATCGCTCTCTAATTCTCTACTCCCCTTCCCCTACCCTCAGTCTCTCCCTCGTCCATCCCCCCTCCCCTCACCCCCCTCCCTCGCCCACATAACATCAACTAATTTACCCTGGAACCCCCCCCCCCTCCCTCTCTCTCTCTCTCTCTCTCTCTCTCTCTTATTCTCCATTAATCACAAGTTGTTAATATTATTAAATTTATTTTTTACATTATTATCATTTCCCTGTTTCATCACCTTCATTTATTCCCTTACTCTTCTTCTTATTCATATGTCACTCCTCCCATATTTTCTTCTTCTTTCTCCCTCTTCTCCTATTTGTCCTCTTTCGTCTTTCTTTTTCTTTATCTTTTCTGAGTAGCCAGATAATTAGAGGGAGGGGAGATGGACGGGAAGGGGGGGGGGGGGGAGGAAGATAAGTAGTTGGGAGGGAGGGAGGGAAAGAGGAGGAGGGAGGGAGAGGGAAGGAAGGAGAAGAGATAAGGTAAGGGAGAGGAAGGAAAGAAGGAAGGGGGAGGGAGAATGGGTAAGAGGGAGGATAACAAAAATGAAGGAAGGCAAAGAGGAAGGAAGGAAGGAAGGAAGGAAGGTCAGGAGGAAAAAGAGAGGAAGGAAGCAAGGAGGGTCATGGGGAAAGAGGGCGGGGAGGGGGAAAGTAAAGAAGGAAGGAGGGCCAGGAGGAGAGAGGGAGGGGGAAAGTAAGAAAGGAAGGAGGGGAGTAAGGAAGGAGGGACAGGGAGGGGGGGGGGGGGTATGGAAGGAAGGAGAGACAGGAAGAAAGAGGGGAGGAAGGAAATAAGGAGAAAAGAGGGAGGTGGGAAGTAAGGGAGGAAAGTGAGCCAGGAGGAAAGAGGGAAGGGAGGAAGGAAGGAGGGACATGAGGAAAGAGAGAGAGGTAGGAAGGAAAGGAGGGAGGACGGAAAGTGGGGGGGGGGAGGGAGAGAGAGAATGCAGGAAGTAAAGAAGGAGGAAGGGGTCGGGGAAAGAGGAAGGAAGGAAAGTGGGGAGGGGGAGAGGAGGAGGGAGGGCCAGGAGGAAAAGTCCATCCGTCAACATTTGCCACGGTGTGTTAGCCAGAGGGTTTCATCAGCCTGCTGGGTCCATTGGCTACCTCCACCACCATTTTCCTCCCCCACCACCACAATTAATCTTATCTCCACCACCACTGCCACCTTCCTCCTCCTCCACCACCACCTTCTTCCTCCACCACTACCACCACCTCCTCCTCCACCACTGTCCTTGCTCATGAACCACCTCCTTCACCACCACAATTACCTCACCTTACTCCTTTATCATTCCCGATACTCCACCACATCATTCCACCTCTCCTCCATTATCACCCCTGGCACTCCCTTCACTTCCACCTTCCTCCTCCACTTCCCTTCCGTTACCACTACCATTATCACCATTCTCTTCCACCACCTCACAGAACTGCTCTCACCACCACTAGCAATTCCTCTTCAACTCCCTATGCCTCTGTTCACCTGGTAGTCAACCCATTCAGTACCAGGGACGTCCTTTTCATCATATTCTGGCAGCTATTGGACGATTTTCTTCAGCTTAGGAAGAACCTCTAGCAATAATAAGGCTTCAAACTATCTCAATCAACCCTTTTAACAACCACATATCCTTCGTAAGCTGCATAATATCGTCTGAACATGGCTACAATAAAATACAACACACGTCGCTGGTACTCAAAGGGTTAACAGGAACCTGGAGTAGGTATTCAATATGTAAGCAAAGTCCCATATGGAATAGCTACAGTAGAGCTGAGTAGACTGTGATAACTTGTACTGTGCAGTGTGCACCAGGTTAGGTAGGTTGTCCACTACATGCTTCAAAGGGCAAGGGCAAGGAAGAAAGTGACTCGGCAACGTGCAGCCAAGCATAAGCCTCCCTACTTTACCCCTTTAAGATCATATATGTTATTGGAGCAATCGTGTGGATGGCCTTGGTCCTGGCGAGTGTGTCGGAGCTGGGCTACAAACTATGCTCTGTTTATCATACTCAGACATCTGGGGTAAATACTAGAACGCTTTTGATTTGCGGACACAAGAGGTGTGAGATGGGAATGGGGAGCGGAAAGTGTGTTAGG
Source organism: Paralithodes platypus (assembly GCA_032716605.1). Classification (NCBI taxonomy): domain Eukaryota; kingdom Metazoa; phylum Arthropoda; class Malacostraca; order Decapoda; family Lithodidae; genus Paralithodes; species Paralithodes platypus. Next base: position 1,987,875 of record CM064552.1, on the reverse strand, counting down.
TTTTAACGCTGGGGTCAAGGAATGTAAATTCATTGACCCCAGCCTTAAAATGTAACACGCTACTATAGCTTAGGACCTCTCGCTTTCTACTAATTCTTTGATATATTCCTATTTCCGCACGGTACTTTAATATATAATCTTATAACTTAGTGCACTGCTACAAATCCCCCCTCCAACCCCGCCCCCTCTCTCTTTCCCCGGAGTCCATAACCCCAACCAAAGAACCTATAATATCCACGTACCCCTTCCATCTCTTCCTCTCCACCCCACAACAATACGCTCAAAGACCCACCCAAAGAAACTTTCCCCTTCCAATCCCTCCTTGAGTAATCAAAATCAATCCCAATCAGAACCCCCTCCCCCCCCCACTAATTTAGTCACCCTCACATTCCTTCTCCAAACTAATCCAAATCCCTTAGGAAGCAGGTAAAAACAGCCACACTCCGATACGGCCACAACTCAAACGGCCACAAACCTATACAGACTAGGTTAGAGTGTTAGATTACTCAAAGCTTCTATTTAGGCGAGCTTAGGTTAGGCTCGTATTGAAAGGGTTAATGTAGGATCTTACTGGCCGAAAAAAAAAACATTACCCGCCCCCCTCCAACCACACACACACACCCTTACCATCTCAGACATTCAAACTCCACGAAACAAAGTGAGAATGGTGCAAACCCCAGCGGAAAATAACGGTCCCGGCCAACGGTTATAATAGACAGAGTGGGTTTTGAATTTAATCTCTGGGCGGGCATGAACGAAACTTTTCGGTACCGATCCTTCACAGAAATGGCCGAGGCGGAGGAGTAACACGAGCGCTTCACTTCCGGCAACTTTTTATCGGGATTTTCCGGAGTGACAGTTTCCGAATTACGAGGAGATTTTTTAGTTTTTCTGGAACCCCTTCTCCCTCATTTTTAGCCCCCATTAGTTTTGCGATCTTAAGACGTTTGTCCCATTTCTTTGGCAATTTTGAGAGCTTTCGCTCCATTTAGTTGTCAAATTTAAGACCTTTCTTGCCATAGCGAGCCAGTAATTTGGAGGAACCGGCCGAAGCAATATATTTATATTTATATTTCTCTTGGGGGTATTATTTTTAAGCTTGTTGGAGGTCTATTGAGCAAACTTAAAACAAAACATTATATATATATATAAATAAATATAAAAATAAACAGTATTAAGATCTCTGCCACCCAATGCTAATCAGCACTCAAATTAGTTATCGATAGAGATGACCGTACAGACTCCAAAATGTTCCCAGAGAAGAAGATTGCTAAGGGCAATGTCACACGAACTCTCTTTACGTCAATTTTTACGAGCAATTGTGGTCTGACAACTTCAAAATATAAGTTTTATCAGAAATCAGCCACCTAGCATAATCTACCTTCAGTAAAGTTTCCGTTTCCAAAGTCAAAGAGCCACAAGATATTAAGAGAAAAAACACTTGCTCATCGAAAATTGCCGGAAAAAGCGCTCGAGAGAGAGAGAGAGAGAGAGAGAGAAGGAGGAGGAGGGAGTACACCGTCAAGTTCAAAATTCCTCCCACAAAAACCCAACTTCAGTCTTATTTATTTTCTTCTAGTGGTCAGATGAAATTATTCCTTAGTAACTCTTAGTAGGGGGGGGGGGGGGGGTGTCCTATCCAGAGTGAGGTTTGGCATCCTCTACCCAACTTTAGCCGTTTCTGTAAGCCTCTTTTACTACTCTACTTGTCCTTCCGGGGGCGGGTAGCTAGGCATCCTCCTACCTTTATAAAATTCATCCACTAGACGAGACAGAGAAAGGGGCGAGGGAACACGAAAGTGGTACCGGACTCTAAGAACTGAAACATTAGATGTTGTTTCTGTTCGGGCTCTGGAGTTGGTTTTGTTTTTCTGTACCCACTTCTTTACGTTTAGCTCCATCACGTTTGAGATTTTAGAAGTTCGCTCCATTAGTTTGGCGATTTTAAGACCTTTCGTGCCATTTAGGTGTATTTTTTTCCTGGCAAGCGATAGCAAACCTGTAATTTAGAAGGAATTGGCCTTCGGCCAGGAAATGTTTCTACCGAAAAATTTACAAATTTATGTCGTGGGAAATATTGGAGATATTTGTTAAGCTTGATGGAGGTATTGGGAGGAAACGTAAGAAAATAATAAATAAATAAATAAATAAATACATAAACAAACAAGAAAAATCTCCCCTTAAACACAGAAAGATCAAAACAATAGACGATTCCTGACGGCGACTGTGTGTGTGTGTGTGTGTGTGTGTGTGTGCTTATTGAATTACACCATCGATTAGGCCGATTTCCTAAATGGAGAGGCGCGGATATACAACCCCGGCTGCTGATTGGCCCCGGGAGCTCACAAATCAGCCAATCAGCGTCAGGGGAGCGGGTGACGTAGCCAAGGGGTAAGGGGGGGGGGGGGGGGAGGGGGTGTTGATATCTCCGGTTTGTGTTTTGGTGAGGGATGGAGATGGAAAAAGGTGGAGGATATTATTGTTATTGTTGTTATTAATGGGTAGTATTTTCATATTACTTTATTATTATTATTATTATTATTATTATATTGTATTGCAGTATTGTTATTATTTTGTATAAAATTATTATGATTATTAGAATCATAATGATAACCGTTATTTTTATTATGTTTACTAAAATTTATAAAACCCGTTTGGTTATGCTTAAAAATTATATAGAATCAAATACACTATACAGACGACACCCTCCCTCTAAATACACTATACAGACGACACCCTCCCTCTAAATACACTATACAGACGACACCCTCCCTCTAAATACACTATACAGACGACACCCTCCCTCTAAATACACTATACAGACGACACCCTCCCTCTAAATACACTATACAGACGACACCCTCCCTCTAAATACACTATACAGACGACACCTCCCTCTAAATACACTATACAGACGACACCCTCCCTCTAAATACACTATACAGACGACACCCTCCCTCTAAATACACTATACAGACGACACCCTCCCTCTAAATACACTATACAGACGACACCCTCCCTCTAAATACACTATACAGACGACACCCTCCCTCTAAATACACTATACAGACGACACCCTCCCTCTAAATACACTATACAGACGACACCCTCCCTCTAAATACACTATACAGACGACACCCTCCCTCTAAATACAAAATCCCCCTCTACCTCCCCCCCCCCAAAAAAAAAAAAAAAAATGAAAACACCCCTCACCTCCACACATACTCCTAAAATCCCAATAATCCCCCATCCCCTAAATAAACACCCCCACCCCTCCTCCCACTCCTATGACTCCAATAATCCCCCATCCCCTCAAAGAACACTCCCCCCCCCTATCCTACACACTCCTATAACTCCAATAATCCCCCAACCCCTCAAAGATCACACCCCCCCCCCCCCCTATAACCCCAATAATCCCTCATCCCCTCAAAAAGCACCCCTCCTGGTCCCACACACTCCTAAAAGCCTAATAACCTCCCACCCTCCTCCCAACACTTCTAAAACTCCAATAATCCCTCCTCCCCTACCCCCCCCCCCCCCCACCTCCAGACTCCTAAAAAACAAAAACAAAAAACGCCACCCCTTTCATCCACACCCTCCTAAAACTCCAATAATCTCTTCTCCCACCCTCCTAAAACTCCAATAATCTCTTCTCCTCCTCCTCCACACTCCTAAAACTCCAATAATTCCACCCTTCTCTCTCCCTCCTCCACACACTCCTAAAACTCCAATAATCCCCCCCCCTCCTCCACACTCCTAAAACTCCAATAATCCCACCCCTTCTCTCTCCCTCCTCCACACACTCCTAAAACTCCAATTAACCCCCCCCCTCCTCCACACTCCTAAAACTCCAATAATCCCCCCCCCCCCCCCTTCACGTTCACATACTCCTAAAACTCCAATAGCCCCCCTCATATTTCCTGGTTCCAATTCCCCCCCCCCCCACCCCCCCGTCAAGTCATTGTCTCCACCCCATTGACCTCCTATGGGTTATATTGACCTTTAGCCCCGTGGTTGAAAGGCGCTGTCACACGAGCCATTGTTTACCCTCAACTTTCATCGGCCACTCTGATCTGAAGGCCTGCCACATGGATTTGTTGATTTCATTGAGTTTTAGAAGTAACGTTGGTTGGTGTAAAGAACATAAGAATTATGAACATTCTGTCACCTCAGTTAGTTTTCAATCTAGTTTCCGATCACCAGAAATTTTACTAGTTTCCAATAGCACTGAACATTTATCCCCACAAATATTGCTAGTTGCCAATGCCAATGAATGCAAATCATCCCCAAAATGTTGCTAGTTTCCGATAGGCTACCAGTACAAAAGACACAAGCAAAAATGTTGCCTGAAAATTATTGACTATCAGAACTCGACGGTAATTTTTCTCGTGTGACACCCCCTCCCCCTCCTCCCACCTCTCTCTCTCTCTCTCTCTCTCTCTCTCTCTCGCTCGCTCTGAGGAAATAAATATAATACACATGGTCGAGAGGTGTTTAGGGCGGTGGGGGGGGGTCGTGTTAGTATTATTGTTATTAGTTCTTTATGGGGGTCAAAATGGATTGGTATGTGTGTGTGTGTGTGTTTTGGAGCGTTCTGTATCGCGCGCGCGCGCGTGCGTGTGTGTGTGTCTGTGTCTGTGTGTGTCTATGTCTGTGTGTATTGTGTCTGCGTGTGTGTGTCTGTGTCTGCGTGTATGTGTCTGTGTCTGCGTGTGTGTGTCTGTGTGTTTTGGAGCGTTGTGTCGCTTGTATGAGTGTGTGTGTGTGTGTGTTAACCAATTATCCCGAGAACTAATAAATGGAATTTTACAAAAGTCCTTCAGAACCTTCACTTGGTACCAAACTATTTACAAGGCCGTTTAATGATGATGATGATGATGATGATGATAACAACGATATTATAATGTAAAATGACAAAATAGCATACTCCAAAATATCCAAACAAGAATGTGTAGAAAAGTCAGCAATGTATGAGGCCTTAACCCCTTCACCACCAATGTATGAGGCCTTAACCCCTTCACCACCAATGTATGAGGCCTTAACCCCTTCACCACCAATGTATGAGGCCTTAACCCCTTCACCACCAATGTATGAGGCCTTAACCCCTTCACCACCAATGTATGAGGCCTTAACCCCTTCACCACCAATGTATGAGGCCTTAACCCCTTCACCACCAATTCGTAATTTTTATCATATTCTGGCTACCATTAGACGATATTCCTTCATTTGTAATCTACCAATACGACTCAAATAGGCCAATACGACCTCAATAAACCCTCTTAGTAACATAGGTCCTTCTTAAACTGCATAAACTCATCTAATTTTAGTCAGGTTATGCTCTCGGCCACTGTGACGTGTGTGTGTGTGTGTGTAAAATGTTGTGTATTCAACTTTACATTACACATGAACTTTACTTAAGGGTTGGGGATGTGGCACAATCCCCAACCAACACCGTCTATACACCGACTCAGGACCAATGGGACAGACCCTAATAACTATTATTTGTTAACACGGATAGCAATGAATAACCTTGCTATACACGGGGTCGGCGAGACATTTACTGCTCACTTATATATAGCAATGGTTCCAGCTGATTAACTTGTGCGACTGTGACTATTAAACGATACAAAATTACTACAAGACGAGACACTGGACACGGTCTCAGGGCTCAATCAGCTGGAAATTATTAACATATAGATGGGCCGTTAGAGTCGTTGAAACCCAATACAGTAAACTATTGTATATTAAAAGAATCGAAGAGAACATACCTCCTTCATGACGTACTCGAATATTGTTTGGCAATGGCGGCGGTGATAGTGATGATGGTGATAGTGACGGTGGTGTAGATGGTGGTAGTGATGACGGTGGTGCGGGTGGTGACTTGCACACATCTGTAAATAAAGTTCAATACACCGTCATTAATCTGTTGTTTAATGATCCGTACTAGGTGACCGATGGGGAGGGAGGGAAGGAGGGGAGGGAGGTGGAGGGGTTAATTGGGCGGGAGGGAACAGAAAGGGAGGGAAGAGGGATGGTGTGGGGGTGAGGGAAGGGGATGGGAGGGATGGGAGGAGAGGAAAGTGGGGGATGAGATGAAAGTGGTAGGGCAGGAATGGGGGGTGGGGGGGGGGCAAGTGGGAGGGGAGGAGAGGGAAGTGGAGGAAATGGGGGGAGGGGAGGAAAGGGGGGAAGTAGGTGAGAGGAAAGTGAGAGGGGAGTAGAGGAAAGTGAGAGGGGAAGGTAGTGGGATACTTGATTATCTTACCCCATAATTTAGAACCATACTACAGAGCTTCCCTAACCCTATCTCGAACCAAGATAATACAAATGAGTGTTAATAATATGTTATAAAAGCCTAAATATATTTCAGTTTAAGGAAGACCACTATTGGTTTCTGTTAATGTCGTTCACTTAAGTGTGGTTTTACAATACAAAGGGGGGTGGGGGGGGGGGGGTTAATTCGCACATTTATCCCATTCTGTACCGGTGACATTGTTTTTATTCTGGCTAGCATTAGACGGTTTTATTCAGCTTGGGAATTATGTCTACCCATTAATAGGAAACAGACCATCTCAATTCATTCTTTCTGCTACCATATATTAATTCCTTCTGCTACCATATATCCTTCAGAAGCTTCATAAAATAGTCTAAATGCAACTAGAATATGATTATAAAGACGTCGCTGGTACAGAAGCGGTTAAACAAAGGGGAAATTCCAATTTCACATCACAAGATTTAGCAAGATGTATTATACAGAATCCTAGAGGGTAACTTATTGAAACAGGATGGGTGGAGCCGGTATCATACTAGTGCTTATTTCCTCAACTATCATTCTTAACCCCTTCAGATGTTTTATTCTGGCTAACATGAGAGGATGTTATGCATTTTAGGAACTATGGGTATAATCCTGTGTAGCGGGGAAACCTGTACTTATATCTCAATAACTTGGTAATGTTACAATTTCATAAATAGTCCACGGTACTTATTACCGGAACTACCACTAATTATTTCTCAATATTTGAAGGCTATTATAGAATAAGGATGTTGCAAAGATCATATTAAAATGTGTTTCAACCTCCGGAGATGCATTTTATGTGCACTATATAAAGTACTGTAATAAAAAAATAAAAAAACTCTCCCTATAAATCTCCCTATTGACGGCAGTGAAACTCTTATTAAACCCTTTACTGTTATAATAGATGCTGATATCAATAATTCATGGGGGGGGGGGGCAGGAAAAAACCCCACCCTCAACCCATCCTGTATCCAAAGGCAAAAAATATTGTATATTTACTCTGAAAGTGACTTACATCTGAGTGTTTTAAGATTGTTGGATAATGGGAGAAATAACATTGTCCGGGGATTGTAACTAATTTCACCTACTGTATAATGATGAAAACTACCTAAAACCAAAAATAAAAACCATGGGAAAATTAGTGGTAGTTTCGGTTATATTTTCCTAGTCCACTAATATACTATACATTAAGGTTAGGTTAGGTTTTGGTTAGGTTATGTTAAAGATATTGTTCAGTTGTAGAGGTTGATCATAAACTAAAGAAAATCGTCTAATGGTGACCAGCATACAATGAAAATTACGTAATGGTGGTGAAGGGGTTAAACTGAGTGGAAAATTAGCAATAACAGTTCTCGTGGGATACTTTTTGTAATTTCTCTTTTAATGGTTAGCCTTTTAGTTTTGTTGTGTATAAATCCCTTATGGGGGAGGGGTTCATTTGTTAGTCGATTATTTATTTTTCTAATAGATTTCTCCCTAGACCTCCATCTAACTTTAAAAAAAAAAAAAAACATCCCCAGGATCCCCCTTCTGGATTTATTTATAATTTTTCGGCACCTAAATTACATGAAAGGTATTAACATTGGCCCAAAAAAAGGGATGAAAGATCTTAAATTCGTCAAACTAAACGTCTTAAGATATCAGAACTAGTGAGGCTAAACATGAGGGAGAAGGGGGGGCCAGGAAAGGCAACCATCCCCCCTATAAGTGTTAGCGGAAACTAGACTGAAGGTAAATTATTTGCGTGACCTAATTCTCACAAAATCCAGAGATGCTGAAAACAGCAGGATAATTATAGGGAATAGCCTCGCAGCCTTATTATATATAATTTATTATGGACAATGTAGGTCTATGTAATCCTTATACTGTACTCATGTATAATCCACTGTGGGAGAATAATTTATTGGGGACAATGTAGGTCTATGTAATCCTTATACTGTACTCATGTATAATCCACTGTGGGAGAATAATTTATTGGGGACAATGCAGGTCTATGTAATCCTTATACTGTACTCATGTATAATCCACTGTGGGAGAATAATTTATTGGGGACAATGTAGGTCTATGTAATCCTTATACTGTACTCATGTATAATCCACTGTGGGAGAATAATTTATTGGGGACAATGCAGGTCTATGGAATCCTTATACTGTACTCATGTATAATCCACTGTGGGAGAATAATTTATTGGGGACAATGCAGGTCTATGGAATCCTTATACTGTACTCATGTATAATCCACTGTGGGAGAATAATTTATTGGGGACAATGCAGGTCTATGGAATCCTTATACTGTACTCATGTATAATCCACTGTGGGAGAATAATTTATTGGGGACAATGCAGGTCTATGGAATCCTTATACTGTACTCATGTATAATCCACTGTGGGAGAATAATTTATTGGGGACAATGCAGGTCTATGGAATCCTTATACTGTACTCATGTATAATCCACTGTGGGAGAATAATTTATTGGGGACAATGCAGGTCTATGGAATCCTTATACTGTACTCATGTATAATCCACTGTGGGAGAATAATTTTGATCCCATTTATAAAATCCGATATCAATAGAAAAAACGCCTAGTCTAATCACTCTCAGAGCTCCTTCGGACATCCTCACTGTTTACAAACGCCTTCGTTATGCAGTATAATCGATATTTACCCCCTGCTGGCAAGATAGATGATTATTTCAATAAGTCACAGGGGGTGAGGGGCTGTATCCCGCATCGGAATTATAACTAGAACCATGAAAACACTCATTTATCAAAATCTGGAGGAAAAACATGACAAATATGAGTGCGAGCTTATTATATACAATTACCGTAAAATTAATTGCCCTACTCAAAATCATAGGCCAATAAAACTAAGAACCGAACAGATGTCTAATGTAGAGTCCTTATAGATAGATAGCTAGCTAGATAGATATATGAAAGACAGACTTAACTATTTATACAGCGTGCATGATAATTGAGGGATATTCTGGCACTGGAGTATACACGGTGGAGGCTTGGGAGGGTCTGTACGCAGCCACATACCTTGCCCAAAATGTACAAATATTATATTAGATTAGATTAGGTTAACCTAACCTAACCCTAACATAATATAATATAACATAACACAACACAAAAAAAAAAAAAAAAAAAAAAAAAATACACCAAATTTCAATTGGGATCTAACACTGGATTTCTGGGTGCCAGGCGAGAGCTCTACTGATCGAGCTGGCAGTAACGGTTTGAAGGGTAAAAAAATTCATGTAAACTTTATAATTGCGATAATATTGTACAACTAAACATCCCTCAGGTCACTTGCTCACACAAAATTTGGACACAACAAAGAAACTACCACCACAGTATATAAACAATACATAAGATCAGTGATGGAATACGCAAGCCCAGCCTGGGCTTCTAACTTAGCTGAAACACATCATAAGACCTTACAGACTATTCAAAACAAAGCCCTGAAGATCATTACAGGCTGCACAGCTACTGTACCCACAGATCACCTACATCAAGAAACCAAAATCCTCAAAGTCAAAGACCATCTGGACATGAGAGGCACTCAATTCCTGGCAGCAGCCTCCACGAACCAAGACCACCCACTAAACTACATGGCAACACACCCACAGACACCAAGAAATATCAAAACAACACCCAGCACACGGTATCACACACAATTATTGTCCTCTCTCCCTCCCTGCCCACCCCGAACCAACTTCCAGAAGCACATCCATACTCATATCTCTCACCGATCCATCCACTCACTCACAGACAACACACAGCTGCATGCACGACCTCCCGAAATCCATCCTTCCGAATCCTCCCTTCCTCGCGAGGACAGAGTCCACCTGGCCAGGCTGAGATGCGGACACCATCCAGCTCTCCTGAGCTATCAGAAGAGACTGGATGACTCCGTTGTCGACGCCTGCCCGGGATGTAACACAGCACCCCATACCATTAAACACATCATAGAAGACTGCATTTCACACAACCACTTACGCCAACAACACAATCTACACTCAATGAGAGCTCTGTGGGAAAGCCCGATCGTGGCCATGGCCTTTCTCAGGGACTCGGGGCTGTTCGGCCAGGCAGCTTAGGGAACAACAACAACAACAACAACTAAACATCCATTTTCCGACTCAATACAAAATATAGAGCACCGATTGTCCTTGCCTTAGGAGTTTTAAAAGACTAGCATTGTAATGTCATAGGGTAGTATATATTTAAGTTCCATATTGATATTATAATTAGTCTAGCTTACCATTTGTAACCAACAAGTGGGAATTGTTCTAGTTTAAGGGGAGATTTCCACTTGAGAGATTTTTTTCTGGACTCCTTTCTCTCTCATGTTTAGCCCCATTGTTTTTTATATTATAAGACGTTCGCCCCATTAGTTTGGCGATTTTAAGAACTTTCGCCCCATTTCTGTCAATTTTAAGACTTTTCGTGCCATTTAGGTGTCGATTTTTCCTGGCGAGCGATAGCGAGCCTGTAATTTAAGAGGAACCGTCCTTCGGCCGGGACATTTTTCTACCGAAAAATGTACAAATTTATCTTGATAGGGGGTCTAGAGGGGCTGTAATGTTAAGCTTGATGGAGGTCTAGCGAACTAACTAAAAACCTCCCCTTAACACCAGGTCGAAACCATCGATATATTATTTAGGCTTACTGTATATGTTAGTCACATCATGTACTTCATTGGCATATGTGTCCAAACCGTCGGTAATTAATTATAATATACTCCCTATATCACTAAACAAAATATACTCCCTATATATACTCCCTAATATACTCCCTATATCACTAAACAAAATCGAAAGATGTAATATCCGGGCTACGGTCGTCATGTTTACACTGGTCGTACGCTCGCGGTTTCGTTTTTGTTTGTGTTTTATACTGTTATTTGACCCCTGCTGGCAATATATATGATGATGACAATACATCATGGGGGGGGGGGGGGGGGGGAACTTATTTTGTATCCCACGGCAGTCAAAATTGCCGGGAAAATGTTTTGTTGCTTTGGTGTCGTAAGATTGATGGACAATGTTTGTTTTACAATTTCCGACGGGTTTCATAAAATGACACACCTAAAAAAAGAAAAACAAAAAGAAAAAAAAGGAAAACATTAATAAAAAATACTTGTAAAAATCGTCCCCGGTGTTAAAGTGGATATTTACCAAGAAGTGTGCCGAGTAAACCACACGTTTCTAAATTACGTAATACATTTTCGTTTTCGGGTATATTGGGAGGTTTTAACTCCCTTTTCTATAATGACGTCAATTTAATTATATTTTGGCGAATATTGATCCATATTTTTTCAGCTTGAGAAAAATGTCTAAAATAGAAAGGGTAAAACTGATGACCCCTTTTGCCGCCTAAAAAACCTTCGTAAACTGAATAAAATCGCCGAAAGTAGCCAGAATGTTATATTGTAGAATGTTTACTATGCAATATACATTCAGTTGGGAGAGTAACAAACAGCTATAGGTACTTACATTCTGAATTTTGCGGAACCCCGAATAATATAATTTAATAATATCATAATTGTCTTGCATGTACAATGTCCTTAGACAATAACACTTGTACAATGCCTAAGAACAAAGAGCTAACGCCCATTTTCTTGTTGGTAGATCTATAATAATTAGAATAAAACATGTCTTTCACTAGTTAAAATACTCCACAAGATAAAATAGTATATATTTTTAATAGCAAAGACCTCAAAACAGAGAAAAGCGAGTACCGGTACTATTACAGTTTTAAAGAATAAGAATAGAAAATGTTGCAACTCTAGAAAAATACCCCATCAAGACAAAGAAAACGAGAATACGGGAGACAGGAATGTCGGTTCATATTTAATCTTGGTGCCGGCGTCGCGTAAATGTTATCGTGCCGTACAGACGCACATCCCCGCACGTACACGTAGCCTCCATCAGCCCAAAGCATACACCGCTACGGGCACAAGTATTATAGCTACAAATATAACTCCTGAATAAAGTTACTAGAGCCTCCCCTCCTACCCCTGGCCGATTCACTCTATTTGCCCAGGCCATTTGGGTGGAGAGGCATGGCTGTCGTAATCTTAAGCTCAGACGGGAGAGGAGGAGAGTTGAAAGAAACCTATTTTATAAACTGGCAGAGGTAAATAAGGCCAGCGAAAGCACAAGTCCCGAACAGGTTATATTCCCGCGCAAGAAACGGCGTGGGTGTGCGAGGCTGTATCGAGAAACACGGTAAGGAGAAGAAAGGGAAGGAAAATCCTGGAATATCGCGTCCTCTGGTTCCATCTCCTTTCGCCATGACAACACTCAACCATAACCTACCTTTAAGACGCTCCCGGCCGTGGCTCTAACCCTCATTCTCGCTCCTGGGGCGCCTGGCGATAAGGCCCACATTCCCTTGCCCCTGCCGCTATCACAACAATCCATTCTTGCTTACAAAATTCCCATTTACATTACCGGGAGAGATAGTGTTTACATTTGAGCCGAGGACGCTTAGCCACCAAGACCGCTAGAGTCGAGAATCCCACCGGCTCCCCACACCATCTCGGCACTTATCCTCCTCCCTTGGCTTGGGTCCCTTTTCCCCCCGGAACTCGGATAAGAGACTAAAGTGCTACTCGCCGTCGGGAAATGCAAATAAAGAGGTAGCCTTTTAGCGCGGCCATATTGTCGTAATGGCGCGGTGTAGTGGAGCGCGCCGGAACCACCACTTCATTCATCACAGAAAACGGGTCACTTGCCGCGCAGACGACGCCATATTCTTGTCTCCTTCCCTCCCCCTCCCTCCCCTTTCCTTCCTTCCTTTTGCCTCTTTCTCTCCAGTTTCCTTCCGTTGGGCTCCTAAATTTTCTCCTTACCTCCCTCCCTCCCTCCCCGCCTTCCTCCCACTCCCCTCCCACTTTCTTATTGTCTACTATTCCACTCAATGTTATGTTTTTATTGTTTTTTTTTCTTACTCGACTGTCCTATTTATTTCTTCTTCATGTCTTGCTCGCATTACCTTCGTGTTCTCTTCTTTCGCTACTCTCTTCCCTATATTCTGGTATCACTGTCTTCCATCCATTCTCTTTATTGCTCTCTTTCTGTTTCTTCTTCGTTTTGCTCTTATCTTCCTACTCTCTTTCTTCTTTCGCTACTCTCTTCCCCACGTCCTGTTATCATTGGCTTCTATCTATCTATTCTCCCTATGTGTTCTCTCATCTTGTTACTTCATCACGTCTTGCTATTATCTTCCTACTCTTTCTCTTCTTTCGCTACATCACATTATCATATCTCTCTCTCTCTCTCTCTCTCTGGTGTGTGGGAATGGCTTCATCACCAGGCCTCCATGTATGAGTGTGATTGTATTACTGCATAAAGGTGTGTGTGTGTGTGTGTGTGTGTGTGTGTGTGTGTGTGTGTGTGTGTGTGTGTGTGTGTGGAATACTGCGTTCAATCCTGGTGCCCTTATTACCAAAATGATAGACAAGCTAGAACGAGTTCAACGTAGAGTTACCAAAATGATACCTAGCCTAAAGAACAAACCATACGAAGAGCGTCTTGGAGAATTAAATCTATTTCCTTTAACCCAGCGCAGATTAAGGAGGCGACTTAATTCAAGGGTTCAAAATCATCAAAGGCATCGACAATATGAACTGTAGTAAGTACTTCACTATTGACCAATCTAATTACACGCGGGGAAACGGTTGCAAAATTATCGGTAAATCTTTTAACTCACACGAATCTAAGAATTTCTTCTTCAATCGAGTTGTCAACTTGTGGAATGGGCTTCCCCGAGGCGTTATAGACTGCAGCACCGTTGACTGTTCTTTTAATAAACTTCGCATAGACAAATCTCTTGCATCAAACCCGGCGACTGACGGGCCCGTTTTGTAAATGAATAACTTTATTGTACTTGCCCCACTCAAATTCATCAAGGATTATTGCGTATATGGATATATATATATTACTATTCTATATGATATATATATATTATATATATATTATAATATTATATTATATATAATATAATTATATTATTATTAATATATATATATATATACCCATATATATATATTATATATATATATATATACATCAAGTAAAGAACCGATCCAAGGGGAAGGAATAGTCCGATGGAGTAAGAGGAGAGGAGGGTGGAGAGAGAGGGGGAGGAGAGGAATCAAAGTTGAAAGAGGTATGACAGGATAATAATTGAAATGAGAGAGAGAGAGAGAGAGAGAGAGAGAGGAGTAAAAGTTGAAAGAATAAAGACAGGATAATAATTGAAACGAGAGAGAGAGAGAGAGTGAGAGAGTGAGTGGGTGGGTGTGAAGAATGAGACGTGTATTATTCATGAACCAACACAACTCTCCGCTGGCCAAATTTACCCTTTACCGACGGCAGGTGCTTTATGTGTGTGTGTGTGTGTGTGTGTGTGTATTTCTGTGTGTATGTGTAATATGTATGTGTGTTACTCAGTTACTTGTTCGTCAAGGGGAATCCACGCAATGCGAGCTAAGCTCATTATTATCGCGCCTCCTTAACTGGGAATGTATTGCGTGAAATGCATGTTAAGTGTTTTATGTACTGTTGGAATGGCTGTGGATGTGTGTAGTAGTCTGGTAGTTTAGCCAATTGGCGACAATTGGAAACGAAAGGCTTAGGGTGGGATCTGTATGGTACCATTCTCACTATAAGACGGTACCCCGTCCTCGCCCGAAGGCTTAGGTAGCCATCACGCTTAGGTGACCATATGATACCCATCTGCGCCTTGTACAATTTTTGCCAAGCACCCCAGATGGGATCGTCACAACGTCGTTCCACTTTTTCCAGCGTACCTTTTTACAGCTAGGTGAACTGAGGCTAAAAACCATGAAAGGAGACAAGCCCAATTTGTCTCCGCCCGGTCTGGGATTGAACCCCCGACCCCTCGTGTGTGAGACGAGAGCTCTACCTACTAGGCTACGGGCTGTGTGTATGTGTGTGTGTGTGTGTGTACTGTGTGTGTGTGTGTGTGTGTGGTGTTTGTGAGTGTCTTTCTGTGTGTATGTGTAATATGTTTGTGTGTGTGTGTGTGTACTGTGTGTACTGTGTGTGTGTGTGTGTGTGGTGTGTGTGAGTGTCTTTCTGTGTGTATGTGTAATATGTATGTGTGTGTGTGTGTGTACTGTGTGTGTGTGGTGTTTGTGAGTGTCTTTCTGTGTGTATGTGTAATATGTATGTGTATGTGTGTGTGTGTGTGTGTGTACTGTGTGTGTGTGTGTGGTGTTTGTGAGTGTCTTTCTGTGTGTATGTTGTGTGTGTGTGTGTGTGTGTGTGGTGTTTGTGTGTGTCTTTCTGTGTGTATGTGTAATATGTATGTGTGTGTGTGTATGTATGTGTGTGTGTTGTGTGTGTGTGTGTACTGTGTGTGTGTGTAAAGGATTACAAAGGAAGTCAAGCACCAACAAATCGTCCCTCTAGGTTGCTTGCCTTCTAAACCGCTGCTGCTCAAAGTGTTCAACAGTGGTTTAGATTATTATTTTTTTTTTTATATACTGTATATATATATATTCCAACTACTCCCTCTCGGGCATAGGTTGAGGAAACTCATGCCACAAGTTGATTGAAGAAGAATTTCTTAAGATTTACCAGCGATTTTGCAACCATTTCCACGCGTGTAATTGGATTAGTCGATCGTAAGACAGAGAGAGAGAGAGAGAGAGAGAGAGAGAGAGAGAGAGAGAGAGAGAGAGAGAGAGAGAGAGAGAGAGAGAGAGAGAGAGAGAGAGAGAGAGAGAATGCCATCAGTGGTTAGGCGTGAAGGAAAGAATGAGACTTGTATTATTCATGAACCAACAAAATTCTCCGCTGGTCACACATAACTTTTCAACGCACACACACACATACATACAAAGAGAAAGAGAGAGAGAGAGAGAGAGAGAGAGAGAGAGAGAGCTACATAGAGCTACATAGATACACAGACCACACAGACCTCAAGGTCCTTACTAGGCAGTCTGGCCTTACAAACTATATATGCATATATGCACATATACACATACACATACATACATACACATATACATATATATATACATATACATACATATACATATACACATACATACATATACATACATATATACATACATATACACATACATACACATATATACACCGGTACACACATATACACACATACATACACACACACACACACATATACACATACATACATACACACATACATACATATATATACAGTATATATATACATACTGTACAGTGCACACACATACATATACATACATTTTTTTTTTTTTTTTTTTTTTCATATCACCCCAGCCCTCTGCAGATAGAAGTCAAGCCTTCCCTTGAAAGCGTTTATTGTGTCGCTCTCCACCACTCTCGCTGGTAGTTTATTCCACTCTGTCGCCACACTGTAGGTGAAGAAACTCTTTGTGACATCTAGGTTTTGCCTTTTGGTTTTTAATTTCATTCCATTTCCGCGAGTTTGATTAGTATTGTTTAATGTGAATAGTGCATTTACATCGACTTTGTCGAAACCTTTTAGTATCTTAAAGCACTCAAGAAGCTGACCCCTCAACCTCCTCTTTTTTAATGAGAACAGGTTCAATCGTTTAAGTCTTTCTTCATATGGTTTATTTCTTAATGAGGGTATCATCTTCGTCGCTCTACGCTGTACTGACTCGAGTCTTACAATGTCCTTGATCAGATAAGGTGACCAGAACTGCACACCATATTCAAGGTGGGGCCTCACCATACTTTTGAACAGTGGCACTATTACGTTTTCATGTTTATATGTAAATTTTCGTTCAATGCTATGTTTGCCTTATTTGCAGCTGCTATACATTGGTCGGAAGTTTTTAGGTTTTCAGATATTAGTACCCCTAGGTCTTTTACTACCGTTGCGGTTTTTATTTGTTTGCCATTCATTTCGTATTTGTATTTCATATTTCTGCTACCAACCTGCAGCACCTGACATTTATCGACATTGAAGGGCATCTGCCATTTTTTCGACCACTCTGATATCTTGTTTAAATCAGATTGCAACGCATTTCTATCATCTTCGTTCAGGACTGTATTTCCTATTTTTGTATCGTCGGCGAATTTGGAAATGGTGTTGTTTACCCCTACATCGATATCGTTAATGTAAATGAGAAACAGGACCGGTCCAAGGACTGAACCCTGTGGAACTCCACTAGTGACAGGCTCCCACTCCGATTCCACTCCATTTATCACCACTCTCTGTCTTCTGTCTGTAAGCCAATTTTTTATCCAAGAATGAATTTCACCTTTGATACCTATCCTCTCCAGTTTAGCCAATAGTTTTCGGTGAGGCACCTTGTCGAAAGCTTTTTGAAAGTCCAAGAAGATTATATCTAGTGATTTCGTCATGTCGTTATATGTGAATAGTTTGTTATAAAATTCAATCAAATTTGTTAGGCATGACTTATTTGATCTAAAGCCGTGTTGACTATTTTTGATTAGGTTGTTTGATTCGAGGTAATCTACTATCTTATCTCTAATGATTTTTTCCATGATTTTTCCTACAATTGAAGTTAGACTAATTGGTCTGTAATTACTCGCTTTGGCCTTGCTACCCTTCTTGTATATCGGCGTAATGTTCGCATCTTTCCAATCACTCGGTACAATCCCCTGTAGTAATGATAAGTTAAATAGTTGTGTCAGGGGTTTTGCTATTTCGTCCTTGACATTCTTAATTATTTTCGGGTGGAGCATGTCGGGTCCCGGGGTCTTATTTACATTTAAATTACTCAATTTGCTTTGTACAAGAGAGAGAGAGAGAGAGAGAGAGAGAGAGAGAGAGAGAGAGAGAGAGAGAGAGAGAGAGAGAGAGAGAGAGAGAGAGAGAGAGAGAGAACAAATACCATGAGGGGTTGGGTGTGAAGCAATGCATGAGTCCCATCAGAGCTGCGGCGGTCGAGTGGAGAATACGCTCACGTGTGAATCTGCTTGACCTGTATTCGATCCCAGCCATGGAGGACATTTAGTGGGTGTGGTAGTACGTCCTATCGTGTACATCATGTTTGCACCCAGTCGGGGGACACCTCAACGACGTATACAGACTATTAAGGGGAGGTATTTAGTTTGTTCCCTAGACCTCCATCAAGCTTAAAATTACACCCCCTTGAGTCCTTTCAAGATAAATTTGTACATTTTTCGGTAGAAAAATGTCCCGGCCGAAGGCCGGTTCCTCTTAAATTACAGGCTCGCTATCGCTCGCCAGGATAAAATCGACACCTGAATTGCACGAAAGGTCTTAATATGGGGTGAAAGTTCTTAAAATCGCTAAACTAATGGGGCAAACGTTTTATAATATCAAAAGCAATGGGGCTAAACATGAGGGAGAAAGGGGTCAAGAAAAAAATCCCTCAAGTGGAGATCTCCCCTTAACACACATACCAAAGCCATTCCAACAGCTTCCTCTATCTACAACACCCCTTCTCTGCTATCTAGGCTCTCCCAGCCGTATGGTCCTAGTGTACTGGGGTTCGAAATGCAAAACCTGCATTTGTCATTAACCAACAACACTCTACGCTGGCCACACATAACTTTTCCCGACAGCAAGTGGTTTATGTGGTCGTATATGTGTATGTGTGTATATGTGTGTGTGTGTGTATGTGTGTATATGTGTGGGTGTGTATGTGGGTATGTGTGTATGTGTGTGGGTGGGGGTGGGTGGGTGAGTGTGTATATGTGTGTGTGTGTGTGTGTGTGTGTGTGTGTATGTGTGTATATGTATATGTGGGTGTGTGTGTGGGTGTGTATTTGTGGATGTGTGTGTCTGTGCATGTGTGTATGTATGTATGTGTGTGTGGGGGGGGGGGGGGTCGTTATAGGTAGGCCAGAAATCGTAACTCCTAACTTCTGTAACTCAAAGAGGGCTAGAGCAAATGGCCTGTAAATTTCCACACCTACTCCCTGGCTGACTCTTCCCAAATGGTAGAAGAATTAGCTTGATTACTCCAGTCTTTTATGAGTTATAGAAGTTAGCAGTCAAGATTGTTGGCCCATCTATAATGAATGGACTATAGTTATGCGTGTAGTTTTAGCTTAGTTAATTATGACATTTTGCTACCGAAAAATGTACAAATTAATTCCGAAAGGGAGTCTAGGGGTGTTTTTTTTAAGCTTGATGGAGGACTAGCGAGGAAACTAAAAATATATATAGATAAATAAATATATAGACTACAAATAAACACTGTAGTTTATATGTATTTGAGTTGTGTGGTTAGCAGGAGACAAAAACCAGGTTATCTTTAACGAGTGTCTCCCGCAAATTCGAACGAGTGACAGGGCTGAACCGTTGGGGTCAAAATGCCTGGACACACAAAGTTTAGAGCAGTTTAAGTCGTAGGATGAAGGAAAGATTGATTGAGGGAGAGAGTTCATGGTCAAACAACTCTCGTAACTTATTTAATCATGCTTAAAAAAAAAGAAAAAAGGGGTATGTGCCAGAGTACATACATACATACATACATACATACATACATACATACATACATATATTTTCTTTCCGGACATAAAATCAGGGGTGGGTACGCTTATCTGTGGGCGCCTGTACAGTATATTGGTTGATGATAGATATAGATACCGGTAGCTTAGTGAAAGGCCAAGTGTACTGTATAGGTGGATTAGATAGATAAATAGATAGATATGTAGATATATAGATAGATATATAGAAGGATAGATAGATAGATAGGATATATATATATAGAGAGAGAAGGATAGATAGACAGATAGATAGATAGATATAGATAGATATAGAGAAGGATAGATAGACAGATAGATGGTTAGTTAGAAGGATAGATAGATAGAGAGATAGATATAAGGATAGATAGATAGATGGTTAGTTAGAAAGATAGAAAGATAAATAGACAGGAGGATAGGTAGGTAGAAAGATAGATAGATAAATAGATATATAGATAGATAGATATAGATAGATATATATATATATATATATATATATATATATATATATATATATAAGGATTCATTGATAGATGGTTAGTTCGAAAGATAGAAAGATAAATATACAGGAAGACAGCTAGATAGATAGATAGATAGAAAGATAAATAGACAGGAGGATAGATAGATAGATGGGTGGGCTAGAAGAATGGACAGAAAGGCATGCGCGTCCTCATATCACACGCGAGGGGGATTATTGGGAAGAATTTTAGGAGTCTTGAGAGAGAGAGAGAGAGAGAGAGAGAGAGAGAGAGAGAGAGAGAGAGAGAGAGAGAGAGAGAGAGAGAGAGAGAGAGAGAGAGAGAGAGAGAGAGTGTGTAACCAATCTACCACACACGCCCACCCTCTACCATTATTCCACTGGGTACGTCGTTTTCCTAGACCCCCTTCTCCTTCAAGTTTCACCCCATTAGTTTGGAGATTTTAAGACAGTTACTTCCACCATTTCGGCGATTTTAAGACCTCTTACCCCCTTTTTTTCTTGTCAATATTGGACTTTTCGTACCATTTAGGTGTCGATTTTCTCCTGGCGAACGATAGCGAGCCTGTAATTTTAGAAGTAACCGGCCTTCGGCTGGGACATTTGTCTACCTAAAAATGTACACAATTATTTTGAGAGGGGGTCTAGGGGGTGTTTTATTTTACGCTAGATGGAGGTCTACCTAGAACACTAAAACAAATAACTCGATCAATTAATGTATAGACCCATTCAGTCCTGGACGAGGGGATTTACAAAAAAAACAAAACAGCCATGAGGTTTTCAATTCATGTTTTTAAAATGTGCTTTGATGTACCGATATATATTTGATGTACCGGTATATATTTCATTTCTCTGGTTGATTTTAATGGTAGTACCGGTATCTCTTTCGACTTTCTATCTATCTATCTATCTATCTATCTATTTCTCTCTCTATTTCTCTCTCTCTCTCTCTCTCTCTCTCTCTCTCTCTCTCTTATATATATATATATATATATATATCACTCAACCACCTCTATTCCATTTATAGTCAATTTACAGTACCGGTATTTCATGTTTGCCGGGTATGCATTTTAACTGCCTCTGCCTCTCTCTGCAACTATATATATATATATATATATATATATATATATATATATATAGAGAGAGAGAGAGAGAGAGAGAGAGAGAGAGAGAGACAGAGAGAAAATTATCCACTATATACTTAACAAACTTATATATAAATATATACAGTATATCTATCTATCTATCTATCTATCTATCTATCTATCTATCTATATGCTCAGGCCCAATCCCCATTTTGGGGGTAGCCGACTCAAGACAGAGCAAGAACAGGGAAAACACAAAAACAACATAAAACAAAAAATAAACACAGATAAAAAACACAAACTCTCACACATCCAGGTCACCCAGGAGAAGACCCAGAGACCAGGGTTACCAAGGTCGCTCCAGCACTCCCCCGGCCCCTGACCACCCGGAGAGGTTCCGATCTCGGCAGGCAGACATGCAGCGGAGCCAAAGCCACAAGCCCTCCCACCACACTTCCAGGCACACCCTTCATATTAATCGTCTCCCCGGGCCAGGCGCCTGATGGACTATTATCTAGTCCAACTTGCGCCCGACCCCTTACTCCAAATGACCACATGTTCACTCAACTATTCACAAGCATTCTCCATTCACTCCTGTCCACCACCACTTCCCCTGCCTGATCTATAGTCATTCCTCTATCATCCAAAGCCTTTCTTACACAGTCTCTCCATCTCAATGGGGGTCTTCCTGCCCTTCTATCTCCCCTTGTACCTGACTCACATATTCTCTTTGTAAGCCTTTCATCTCCCACTCGTTCAACATGACCATACCAGCTCAGCACCCTTCTGTCCACTCTGGCTGACAAATGTTCCTGCTGCCCCACTCTTCTACGTATCTCTTCATTCCTCAATCTGTCTCTACGAGTAACTCCACACATACTCCTCAAGCAGCTCATCTCCATCACATCCAGCCCTCTTTTCTCCTTTTTCTTCAGAGCCCATGTCTCAGCCCCATACATCACTGTTGGCACAACAATTCCTTGATACAGTGCACTTTTTACTTTCACTCCGAGATTTCTCGTCTTCCACATACTTCCCATTGCTCCGAAAACCTTCCTTCCTTCACACACTCTCTGTTTTACCTCCACTTCCATACCTCCACTCCTGCTTATTGTTCCTCCTAGATATTTAAAACACTCTACTTGTTCCAATATTTCCCCATCCAGCCTCACATCTAGATTCACCCTATGCTCTCCCCTATTACACACCATTACTTTACTTTTATTGACGTTCACCTTCAGTTTCCTCCTTCCACAAACCACACCAAACTCTTTGACTACCCGCTGCAGTTTCTCATCAGAATCCGCAGTATACAGTATATATACTGTGTGTATATATATATATATATATATATATATATATATATATATATATATATAACAACCAAACTCCCTCACCATATACCCACTAGTTTCCCAGACCATTGAAGCTCTGGCCTCCCCTTAGCCATTCTTAACTCAAGTAATCTGTTCAGCAAGCCAATTATACCTATTATAAGTTAACTTACTGAGAGGTCCGTCAGAAGATATATTTTATTTTGTCAATGGTGTGCTTTCTTATATGACGTTAGTATATATATATATATAATATAGATGAGAGGATCATGAACCATTAAATATCGACTGAAAAGAGTTCCATCTTTTTAGTCTACGAATAACTTTAGTGGGAGACATAATTAAAGCAATTTTATTTGTTAATGATCTTGTCAATTGGACATAAACAACTCTTCACGCTATCAAATGTTTCACCCCAAAACAAATACAATTACAAAATATAAGCACCCTTCTCGCCACAGACGATTCAACCCTAATTGACCCCTTGCGAGTTTCAGGCTATAAGGAAGTTGGAGCTGTAGACATTGATATTTAACAGAATTACCAGCTAACATACGGTTATAGTGCATTCATAAACACATCAACCCCAATTCAACATACTATTTATCAATCAGAAACCTACATTATTATTGAATACCTGTTTTATGTCGATGTTTACGGCTCCAACTTCCTTATAGCCTGAAACTCGCAAGTGGTTAATTCACAAAGAGGGATGCGTACAAAATGGACAGTGTCAATGTACAGTTGGTCACGTTAGTTATTGTCCACTCCGTGATATTATGTATAAAAGGAATGAGTACAAATAAAGTAGATGTACCGCTTTCGCATTTTGGAAATAAAACGGCATACCCAATCATGCGTATTTGATTGTGTTTTCCCTTTCACAATTGACTATTAAAGGCATTATTAATATAGTGATCAGCATATTGTTATGTTCTTATATCTGAACATTGACTAGGAAAACTATATACCCCCATTAAATTAGGCATCAATCTATCAATATACTTAGGAATATTATTAGCATAATATGTTTGATCTTATGCCTTGTTATTTTAAATATTTATCTGGAAGTTGGCCGATACGTGTTTTGAAAACTGAATATATAGTAAGCAAAAAACGACCTTCATATATATATATATACCGTATATATATATATATATATATATATATATATATATATATATATAACATTCACAGACAAACTCCCTACTATCTCTACAATTAACACATAAACCCAGTATACCATAGACTACAAACGCAACTAAAACAAAGATGACGTAACTAAAGCATAAATAGCGTTTGGAAAAGAAAAACAAAATCACGAACAAATCCAGAGCGACTATATGCATATACGAAATAAAGCCACAAATCCCAAAATATCCATAAATCCAAAAATATCCACACAACAAATTCCCACCCCCCAGCTCTGACGCACAGGTTCCATTAATAATGTCATTCATAATTCTTTTTTTCTTTTTTATTTTATTCTTTTTTTTTTGGGGGGGGGGGTTCATTCTTTATATACGCATCACAAATTTAAACTCCGGATAA
Source organism: Paralithodes platypus (assembly GCA_032716605.1). Taxonomy (NCBI): domain Eukaryota; kingdom Metazoa; phylum Arthropoda; class Malacostraca; order Decapoda; family Lithodidae; genus Paralithodes; species Paralithodes platypus. Next base: position 1,963,657 of record CM064552.1, on the reverse strand, counting down.
CAAATGCATATCGGTCATAAAGCAATATCCTATATACACCCGCATGTTCGATATGTATACATTCATTAAGATGCCATTTACACAGTAGCAACATCTATCTATCTTATGTATATACTGAGGCACATACCCTTTTTTTTTTTTTTTTTTTTTTTTTTTTTTTAGCCGGGGGTGGCCGACTTGAGACACAGCCCGAACAGGGACAACACAACATAAAATACAAACAAAACACAAATTCACGCACATCTAGGTCGTCCAGGAAAAGACCCACCAACATAAACATACAATAACAAAAAAAAAAAAAAAAAAAAAAAATGTATGTACAGTTCCCTGCACAATTGTCGTACTCTGAAATATTATTTTTGAAGGTAAAAATAAGGTTATTGAATTAAGGGGAGATGGTTCACTTTTTGGGCGATTTTTGCATGTATTCATTATTACTCTAGTTTCCTCCCTAGACCTCCATCGAATTTAAAAGAAACATCCATTAGATCCCCTTTCTAGATTAATTTGTACATTTTTCGGTAGAAAAATTTCCCGGCCGAAGGCCGGTTTTTCCAACATTACAGGCTCGCTATCGTTCGCCAGGGAAAAAATCGACACCTAAATAGCACGAAAGGTCTAAATATTGACGAAGAAATGGGGCGAAAGATCTTAAAATCGACTAACTAATGGGGCAAACATCTTAACATCTGAAAACTAATGGGGCTAAACATGAGGTAGAAAGTGGTCCAGAAAACCGGGTCATCCCCTTAAGAGAGTTCCTTGGTATGCAGTAGATAATTCACCTTCTTATGTACACTCGGATGCCATAGTCTCCAGCCCACTCATACATATATATTCGTGGGCTTGACCTGTTTCTAATTATGGAAGTATATCTCTGGAACGAATTTATGAATGTATTTTGCGATACATCAACTACAAAACTATAGATACAATTTATTGAAAAACAAGTGTTATCCAAAGATCAGTCCAAATTGTTATCATTGCATAAATAAAAGCATAGGGGATCCACGAATTCTTACTCGTGGGCTAAAGACTATGGTATCCGAGTTTACCTGAACAATAAGACTATGGTATCCGAGTTTACCTGTACAATAAGATACTACACTCTAAATTCAAGGACACTATTGTCCTTCCATAAACAAAATCTCAGAGAGGAACGGAACTTGTGCAGATACTGAACCTACACAACAGTAATCCACAACAAATTAATAAATATGCCGGGTATGAATAAATAAGTAAATAAATAAATATATAGTTACAAAGACAAATTCCCACTACCCCCAACTATAACAAACAGCTGTCATTAAGGGGGGATGGGCGTATTTATTAAGGGGGGATGGGCGCATTTAAGGGGGGATGGGCGCATTTATTTAAGGGGGGATGGGCGCATTTAAGGGGGATGGGCCTATTTAGAGTTTTAAGGGGGATGGGCGTATTTATTTAAGGGGGGATGGGCGAATTTATTTAAGGGGGGATGGGCATTTTATTAAAGGGGGATGGGCGTATTCATTAAAGGGGGATGGGCGTATTCATTAAAGGGAGATGGGCGTATTCATTAAAAGGAGATGGGCGTATTTATTTAAGGTGGGATGGGCGCATTTATTTAAGGGGTATGGGCGTATTTATTTAAGGGGGGATGGGCGTATTTATTTAAGGGGGGATGGGCGTATTTATTTAAGGGGGGAAGGGCGTATTTATTAAGGGGGATGGGCTTATTTATTACGGGGGGATGGCGTATTTATTAAGGGGGGATGGCCGTATTTATTAAGGGAGGATGGGCGTATTTATTAAGTGGGGATGGGCATATTTATTCGGGGGATGGGGGTATTTATTACGGGGGGATGAGGGTATTTATTACGGGGGGATGGGGGTATTTATTACGGGGGGATGGGGGTATTTATTTAAGGGGGGATGGGCGTATTTATTAGGGGGGTTGGGTGTATTTATTTAGGGGGGATGGGCGTATTTATTAAGGGAGGATGGCCGTATTTATTAAAGGGGGATGGGCGTATTTATTTAAGGGGGGATGGGCGTATTTATTTAAGGGGGGATGGGCGTATTTATTTAAGGGGGGATGGGCGTATTTATTAAGGGGGGATGGGCGCATTTATTTAAGGGGGGATGGGCGTATTTATTTAAGGGGGGATGGGCGTCGTATTTATTAAGGGGGGATGGGGCGTATTTATTAAGGGGGGATGGGCGTATTTATTAAGGGGGGATGGGCGTATTTATTAAGGGGGGATGGGCGTATTTATTTGCTCATTTGTGTATCTTTTTATAATTTTTGATTTTCCTCCCTAGACCTCCATCAAGCTCAATAAAACACCCCTCAATACCCTCCATCAAGATAAAATTGTACATTTTTCGATAGAAAAATGTCCCGGCCGAAGGCCGATTTCTCTTAAATTACAGGCTCGCTTCGCTCGCCAGGAAAAAATCGACACCTTAATGACGCGAAGTCTTAATATTGACAAAGAAATGGGGCGAAAGGTCTTAAAATTGCCAAACTAATGGGCCGAACGTCTAAAAATCTGAAAACTAATGGGGCTGCTCATGACGAAGCAAGGGGGACCAGACAAATTACCCATTTTCCCTTAATGCTATTATATTGAGGGTGTTTGGAGAGCTCATTCAGTCCTGGACGAGAGGATTTGAAAATGTTTCCATGGAGTTTACAATTCATGATTTTAAACTCTCTCTCTCTCTCTCTCTCTCTGTCGTGCACACACACATACATATATATATATATATAGAGAGAGAGAGAGAGAGGTAGATACACACTTAACCATTTTTATGTACCTCTTTTTTTATTCAAATTCAATCAACTTCATGTTTGCTGGGTAAGCCTTTTAACTGCCTCTGCCTCCCTCTCTCTCTCTCTCTCTGCATCTATACATATTTTACACGATCGATCTATTTTATCATACAAACAAACTTTATCTATCCCTCCCTTACACTATCAACCTAACCCCTCCCTATCTCTCCCTTACACTATCAACCTAACCCCTCCCTATCTCTCCCTTACACTATCAACCTAACCCCTCCCTATCTCTCCCTTACACTATCAACCTAACCCCTCCCTATCTCTCCCTTACACTATCAACCTAACCCCTCCCTTACACTATCAACCTAACCCCTCCCTATCTCTCCCTTACACTATCAACCTAACCCCTGCCTATCTCTCCCTTACACTATCAACCTAACCCCTCCCTATCTCTCCCTTACACTATCAACCTACCCCTCCCTATCCTCCCTTACACTATCCACCTAACCTCTCCCTAACTCTCCCCTACACCATCCACCTCCCCCTCCCTATCTCTCCCTTAACTATCAACCTAACCCCTCCCTATCCCTCCCTTACACTATCAACCTAACCCCTCCCTATCTCTCCCTTACACTATCAACCTAACGCGTCCCTATCTCCCTTACACTATCAACCTAAACCCTCCCTATCTCTCCCTTACACTATCAACCTAACCCCTCCCTATCTCTCCCTTACACTATCAACCTAACCCCTCCCTATCCCTCCCTTACACTATCAACCTAACCCCTCCCTATCTCTCCCTTACACTATCAACCTAACCCCTCCCTATCTCTCCCTTACACTATCAACCTAACCCCTCCCTATCCCTCCCTTACACTATCAACCTAACCCCTCCCTATCTCTCCCTTACACTATCAACCTAACCCCTCCCTATCTCTCCCTTACACTATCAACCTAACCCCTCCCTATCTCTCCCTTACACTATCAACCTAACCCCTCCCTATCTCTCCACTATAAAATTGAATCCCTTATCAGCAAATTTCTCGATATTTAATGAACAAATAGTTAGCTACTAGGTCTCTCCATCATATCAAGACCAAGTTCATTAAATTAGTACCATATTTCACTACAAAATCGTCAATATAACGGAAAAACCTTGATGGGAACTTTGCAGTTGACCGCCAGTTGAAATGAAGCGGAGTATTGTTTCCGTAACCATGGAAGCCCCTGGTCTCCCCTTAGCTATTCTTAAGGGGAGATTTCCACTTGAGGGATTTTTGTCTTGACTCCTTTCTCCCTCATGTTTAGCCTCATTGTTTTTTCTAATTTTAAGACGTTTGCCCCATTATTTTGACGATTTTAAGAACTTTCAACCCATTTCTGTCAATTTTAAGACCTTTCGTGCCATTTAGGTGTCGATTTTATTCTGGCGAGCGATAGCGAGCCTGTAATTTAAGATAAACCGGCTTTCAGCCGGGACATTTTTCTACCGAAAAATGTACAAATTTATCTTGAAAGGGGCTCAAGGGGGTGTAATCTTAAGCTTGAAGGATATCTAGGGACCAAACTAAAAACCTGCCCTTAACTCAAGTAATCTGTTCAACAAGCCAATTATCCCTCTTAAAGGGGAACGGACTGAGAGGTTAAATAACATAAAATATATATTATTCGGTCAAAGGTTTGCTTTCTGGATGTGACGTTAGTTTATATAATAAATATATATATATATATATTCGTTACTTCAGCATTTCCTACTCATTTCCAAGTGTCTTTTAGCAATAGTGGGTGGGGAGAGAGCCTCCTTTGTGTACTGCCTTGTTTGTCGAATCCTGCTAATTACAATAATTAAACTCCCTCACAGGCACCACCTGGTCTGTGTAGTCCGTGTTTCAATCTCTCTCTCTCTCTCTCTCACTCTCTGTCTCAGCATCATCATCATCAGACTCCAGCCACCATAATAAGTCTTACGAGCCCCTAGAAGACTTAAGGGGGCGGGGGGGGGGGGGGGGGGCGTATTTATTGGATCCTTTATGTGTTCTTACATTATATATATATACATATTTTTTTTAGTTTCCACCCTAGACCTCCATCAAGCTCAACCCCCTCCCCGACCCTCCTTCAAGATAAATTTGTTAATTTTATCGGCCGGTTCCTCTTAAATTACAGGCTCGCTTTCGCTCGCCAGGAAAAAATCGACACCTAAATGGCAGGAAAGGTCTTAAAATTTACAGAAATGGGGCGAAAGTTCATAAAATCGCCAAAATAATGGGGCTAAAGACGAGGGAGAAAGGGGACCAGAGAAACGACTCGTCTCCCCTTAAGTGGACCCCCTTCTCGCTCATGATTAGCATATTAGTTTTGAGGTTTTAAGACGTTCGTTCCGTTAGTTTGCTATTCTGAGACCTTTCGCCTCATTTGTGTGTCAATATTAAAACCTTTCGAGCAATAGCGAGCCTCTAATATTGTTATACCCCCTTAAGTTAGTTAGTTAATTAATCAAGGGTATATTATTGGAATTGTACCTGGCCTCACTAATGAAGTCACCTGCACTACCCTCTTGCATCTCATTAGTCGTAATAATTAGCCATAATAAGCAACTCGGAGCGACCCCTAATTAACACATACACAGGTCCACTCGAGGAAAAACAATCTTTACACTGGTGACCTGTAAATAATCTTTTGTGAACGGAATGAATCGGGTGAATCGGGTCTGTGAGGTATTATCACAACATTCCGACCCACTTCCACAATGTTTAGAGCGTTAGTGTCAAGATGGTTTTTATGCTCGAGTGTGTTCTCAACGACAAAAGTTCGTTCCCCCAACCTGTCCCTGTGTGAATCCGAATCACCTGGGGGTCGAAAAACGAAGCATTTATGGCACTTCTTTCAGATGCTTCGTTTATCGACCCCCAGGTGTTTCGGATTCACTAATTGTTCAAGGAATATAGTGCTTTATTATTGTGTTTCATGGTTTAAGTGAAGGATTTGCATTAACTTACCCGTTATCCATCAATTTGAAGATATGGCGTCAAATGGCACCATTTATTGGGTGATTCGCGCTTTTACAATAGGTGAGGGAAATTGTGAGGTAAATTGGATGCATGATGACTTATTGACAAGTTGCCGGATGTTGGTTTTGACGAGTAACAGCTATGGCGGGTGAGTCACGCTCGCGCCATTTATTGGGTGAATCGCGCCTGTCGCATCACGGCATCTGACAAAACAAGAAGAAGTCGACGAAATGCTTTGTTTACGGTCGGGACTTTGATTATTTTCGGTGTTATTATTTGGTGAAATTCAGTTTTTTTCAAGTTGTTGGTAACGAAATTCCTCCATGCGGACTATAATGTAAAAAATATGGCGAGTCTATTGGTGCCTAATAAATTGTTTTTAATAGCACTGCAGTAGCGTTGTTGAAGATTATAAATTTAAATGATATTTTATTGGACTGTGTGGGTTAAATAAGGGAAAGGTGGCCATCTTGAATCAGTGGAGATCTAAGTGTGTTCACTATTCCACCGTATTTTTAGCATTTTGTCATCCTCTATATCGATGCTAAGACCAGCGGAGGTCTAGGTTAGGTTAATGATAAAAATATGGAAATTGTTGGGGTGATGGGGTATGGCCAAACCGAGACATTTCCGCAACTAATGGGTGCTAAAATCAAATGAATGACATGAATAACAGTAGGAAAAAACATGTTTTGTTTGGAAAACTCGCGCATGGGTTAATCGGAAAATTTACCAATTTTCGTTCATATCCAGTGGATGTACAGTATATTGAAGCTCGTATTTATTACCCATGGATTTGCGGAAGTGTAAATTCTCACCTATGTGGCCAGCAGGGGGCAAACACCTCATTTCCCAAAAATGGTAAGAAGGCAAACAGGGGGTACGACATGTTTCCCTAGCTCCGGCAACGTGAGGATACGATATTTTCCAAATTCGTCCATAAGGGTATTTTTGCAGAACAACAACTGTTATTATATGTTTTTATTGTTATATTGTAATGATTTGTAAGTGTGTCTGTCTTCGTGGCGCAATGCATAAGTGTGTTGATTTGCGGTGTGAGCGTCCTGGGTTCGAATCCCCAGACTGCCACATGTGTTTGTTAATTGCATTAATCAAGTTTAGGAGTAAAGTTGGTTGGTGGAGAGAACATAATTGTTAGAAAGTGTGGAAAGCACTTTTTATTAGCATTTGCATTGTTAATTGTAATTCCGATACCTCAACAATCTAGGGGACAGTTTGGGGAGGCGAGGTTTACTCGATTTAGTCGATTTAGTCAACTTTGAAAATACATTAGCCTTACCTAACAACCTTACCTAACCTATCCTAGTATTATGGGTGGGGGCTACGATACTCCCCCCCCCCCCCCCCCCCGCCGCTGGTTAGGTATTAAAACACTAAATGATTGCCTGGCGCCGAAAGAAAAGTCGATGAATTCTACGGTGTGTACTCCGCAATCTTGAGCTACGGCTGTCGATAACAGAAAAGTACCAATACAATTAATGTACTGACGTCTTGTAGGTGAAGCTCCACTCGATTGGCTACTGAACATCGGGATGGAGCCTCCAAAGAGGCTAAAATGTAAACAAAGTGTCCTGGATTGGCTGTACAAAAATAACTCTGAATATTGTATAGGAGAGTGAAAATCAAATTGAGAAAATAATAAAAGTAGCCCTTATCCGCACATCAGTAAGGTCCCCTGAGTAAGGTAGGAGCGAAACATTATAATTCCGGGTATTATTCTAGATCCGGTTTCACACAGCACACTCATCAATATATATGGCTTCTATAAATTTCTCATATACCATACTTCATTCCTATATCGGTCAGTAGCGGCGCAAATGGAATTATAATTACTGTGAAAAAGTTAGTATTTACCTCCTGTTATCCACAGCCAAAGCTGAAGATTGTGGAGTAAATACCATAGACTTCATCGACTTTTTTTTTTCGGTGACCGTCAATCTTTTATTATTTTAATACCAAACCAGCGGGGGTGTGGGGGCGGCAGCCCCCACCTATAATACTAGGATATGTTAGGTTAGGCTAATATTACCCCTTATTTTCGTCTTTTACCCCGCAATTTCCCTGATCTTCATAGCCCTCCCCACTAGTGGGGGCCGTGTTTTTAGATTGTTGGATAATGGGTAAATACTCATTTCCGCCAGTCCTTAGTATAAAACAACACTGTATATTAAAAACAAAAAATAGAAAAACAAAAACACAAAACGCTAAATTCGCTGTGAAACCGGATCTAGAATTTTACTTAATTCCATAAGACAGGAATCCCGTAATCGAGGAGTTGTTGTTCTGCAGAATACCTGCCGATATATATTTCGAGGACTATCGAAAGTGAGTAGGTTATTTACCTATTATTCAAGGATCGTCGGAAGTGAGTATTTACCCATTATCCAACAATAGGGTTGGTTAGGAAAATAAGGTATGTGCCCCCAACTGTTAAAATATATGAGGATTTCAATAAGTCCTGGGGGTGAGTGAGGGGGGGGGGGGGCTTCCTCCTCTCAACTTATTGTGTATCCCACGGCAAACGGTTATGGCCAAATACAGATTAGTTTTCGATGATTATCCTCTTTAGCCCCTCATTTTCCCTGATATTCATAGTAGGCGGCATGTTTTTACATTATTGGATAATGGGTAAATACTCAAATGCGATGATCCTTGGTATATAAAACAAATGCGATGATCCTTGGTATATAAAACAAATGCGATGATCCTTGGTATATAAAACAAATGCGATGATCCTTGGTATACAAAACAAATGCGATGATCCTTGGTATATAAAACAAATGCGATGATCCTTGGTATATAAAACAAATGCGATGATCCTTGGTATATAAAACAAATGCGATGATCCATGGTATATAAAACAAATCAATATCAAGAACAAACTCAATAAATAAAACCTTAAGGGGGTCACCGTTTTTTTTTAACTTTCTCTCCTTTTCTCTCTTTCCCTGGCTTGTATCCATTCGGCCCCTATCAGCCAACTGTTTTAAGACTTTTAGGTGTCAATTTCTTCCTGGCGAGCGATAGTGAGCCAGCATTGTATGGAGAAATCCGGTTTCGCCGGAGAAATTTTTCTATCGAAAAATGTACAAATTTAGCTTGCGTCAAAACAAAATATATATATATGCTGGCTCGCTACCGCTCGCCAGGAAAATATTGAAACAGTAGGCTGAATGGGGCCGAATGGATACAAGCCAAAGAGAGAGAGGGAGAGAAAGAGAACGAAAAAAAAACGAGGTGGGCTCCCTTAACCATCTTGGCTGGGTAAACGGTAACATTGACCCACAAACTCTCATAAATAACTGTCCTGTACATTAATAACTCGTGTCCTACTTCTCTTAAAGGGGGGGGGGGGGTTCGTTTTTATGGCTTCCCTTCTCCCTCATGTTTAGCCCCATTAGTTTTCAGATTTTAAGACTTACAGCCTATTAGTTTGGCGATGTTAATACCTTTCACCCCATTTCTTTGTCAATATTAAGACTTTTCATGTTATTTAGGTGTCGATTTGTTCCTGGCGAGCTATAGCGAGCCTGCAATCAAGGAGGGATCGGCCTTCGGCCGGGACATTTTTCTACCGAAAAATGTATAAATATATCTAGAAGGATGATCTTGGGGATGTTTTTTAAGAAACAAAAATACATCAAGAAGTGCCGTTTAAAGGCAATACTTCCGTCATCCAACTGAACTGAAATGAGTTAATTTGACTTTATATTGTCTTTCTCCCAGTTTTGGTTTGTTTAGTTTGCAAGTTTTACATTTTAATTAAGTTTGATGGAGGTCTAGGGAGGAAACTTAAACAAAATATATAAAAACTCTAAAATCAACCCCCAAAATAAACCCTTCCCCCTTAAAACTCAAGTTGGGTGAGTAAACAGTGCCTTGAAGTCCTGAGGACACACAGGTAGGTTACTACAACGACAACGACAATATAGTTTAGTTACCCAGAGAGCCTTATTTATAACCTATTATTATTGTGTGTTTACCGTACTTCTCTACTCTCTCTCTCTCTCTCTCTCTCTCTCTCTCTCTCTCCCAGACCCCCATCAGGCTTAAAGAAATCGCCCCCCAGACCCCTTCAGGCTAAATTTGTAAATTTTTCGTTAGAAAAATGTCCAGGCGAGCGATAGTGAGCCTGCAGTTTAGGAGAGAGTGGCCTTCGGCCGAGACATTTCTCTACCGAAAAATGTACAAATTTAGCCTGAAGGGGGAGGGGGGAGGGGATTTACTAAGCCTGAAGGGGGTCTGGGTAGCCAAATGTCTGTCTCTCTCTCTCTCTCTCTCTCTCTCTCTCTCTCACAGCTAGGGTACTACAACATCAACGACAATATAGTGTTGTTACCCCGAGAGCCTAATAACCTATTATTATGCGTGTTTACTGACCTACTCATACCTACCTGGCTCGATCTATTATGCTCTCTCTCTCTCTCTCTCTCTCTCTCACACACACAGCTAGGGTACTACAACATCAACGACAATATAGTGTTGTTACCCCGAGAGCCTAATAACCTATTATTATGCGTGTTTACTGACCTACTCATACCTACCTGGCTCGATCTATTATGCTCTCTCTCTCTCTCTCTCTCTCTCTCTCACACACACAGCTAGGGTACTACAACATCAACGACAATATAGTGTTGTTACCCCGAGAGCCTAATAACCTATTATTATGCGTGTTTACTGCCCTACTCATACCTACCTGGCTCGATCTATTATGCTCTCTCTCTCTCTCTCTCTCTCTCTCTCTCTCTCTCTCACACACAGCTAGGGTACTACAACAACAACGACAATATAGTGTTGTTACCCCGAGAGCCTAATAACCTATTATTATGCGTGTTTACTGCCCTACTCATACCTACCTGGCTCGATCTATTATTCCTTACTCACTCTCTCTCTTATGAAAGGCAGCCTAGGGACTTAAGAGTGTACAGTTGGCCACATGAGTTCTGTTCCTCTCCGTGATCTTATGTATGAAAGCGTAATAGTATGAATGGTTTCTTTTTATTGGTATATATATATATATATATATATATACACAGTATATATATTTTTTTTTTTTTTTTTTTTCTATATTCCAACTTACTTCCTCTCGGGCATAGGCTGAGAGCCTTAACATTCACCGCTTTACAATGAACAGTGAAGCCCGTGAGGTCTTGTTCCAGTCTAGGGAGTGAGACATGTGAAGCACGTAGAGTACAACGAGCACCTGCCATCTTGCCTTCACATGAGGCACGGTGCTCACTCATGGCCCGAAACGACCCCATCTCTGAAGCCACCTCGTTCCTGTGCTTCACTGTCTCACCCCCTATAATCGGACTCTCACACTTACACACACACAACGCCACCTGTTGAGCAGATAACTCACCAGGCATTGCATATATAGTATATATATACTGTATATATACAGGGTGTCCATAAAGTCTCTTTTCAATTTAAAATATTTATTGCAAATGAACAGACAAATATGTGGAAATTATTACAAAATGAGGAGTAGATATTGAAGTTTTGTTTGCCTCATTTAGTACACCTCTACATGGGCACCATTAGTTGCACGAAGCACATCAAGACGGTACTCGATTTCTTGCCATGTTCGCTGTAGCATAGCCTCATCAATGGTCGCAATGGCATCAGTGATCTTTTGCTTTAGGTTAGTGATGTCCCGTATCTCTGTTCGATACACGATATCTTTAACATAACCCCATAGAAAGAAGTCCAGGGGAGTGATATCTGGTGAACGAGGTGGCCAGGGAATCGGGCCATCCCTTCCAATCCACCGGTCTGTCAATGTTTGATTTAGGAACTCACGAACACGCAGTCCCCAATGTGGTGGTGCACCATCTTGCTGATAAATGATGGTTGGTTGAAGGTCATCTAGTTGTGGTGCCACATATTCAGTCAAAAGGTCAAGGTAAACATTTGCAGTAATTGTTTTCTCGTGGAAGAAAAATGGACCAATGGACAAATGCAATGTTATTAAAAACTTTGATAACCACCGAGTACATACAACAAATCTGATTAAAATAGCTCATCAATTGCCTTGGTAATAATTGTTTTAAATTGTAAAGAGACTTTATGGACACCCTGTACTGTGTGTATATATATATATTTTTTTTTTTTATTTAAGTTTCTTCGCTTAGATAATTTTTTACATTTTTCGGTAGAAAAATGTCCCAGCCGAAGGCCGGTTCCTTCTAAAATTAGAGGTTCGCTGTCGCTTGCCAGGAAAAATCGACACCTAAAGCACCTAAAGGTCTTAATATTGATACAAAAATGAGGCGAAAGGTCTCAAAATCGTCAAACTAACGGAACGAACGTCTTAATACCTCAAAACTAATATGCTAAACATGAGGGAGAAAGGGGTCCAGAAAAAATCGAGTACTACCCCCTTAAAGAGAAGATTTGATTCATTTCGGGATAGCATCGAAAATGTATGGCCACGATTTATATGTACGGTCGTGTTAATAAGTCATGTCCCAGCTGTCATTACGTTGTTCTCGCTCTGTGCTGTATATTAATGTCTGTCAGATGTTGGATAGGGTGGGTAAGTGTAGGAACATGTGTGTATATTTCACTTGATGTGAAGAAACAAAGCTTAGATATTGCTGATACCAATTATTGATCAAAACATAATTGGTGCTGAGACATCACTTATTAGCGCGACTGTACACTTAAATAAATACAATAAAATAATAATCATGCTCCCTAGTTGGTTTAGTTAGTTAAAATAGGACTTCAGAGGCTATCAACCCTTCTGGATTACTAAGCCAGCACACTACAACTGGAGCCCATTTGCGAGAACTCCAGTCCCTTGTGCTCCCTGGACCTCCAAGCATAAATATGTACTCCCAAGACACATTCCCCCCCCCCCCCTCCCCCTCCCTCCCCATTAAATTTTCGTTCAGTAATAACCGAAAAATAGCCATTTTGAATAAGCGTCGCCTTAACAACAACAACAACAACAACAACAACACCACCACCAACAACAACAACCACACCAACAACAACAACAACAACAACACCACCACCAACAACAACACCAACAACGACAACAACACCACCACCAACAACAACACCACCACCACCAACAACAACAACAACAACAACGACAACAACACCACCACCAACAACAACACCACCACCACCAACAACAACACCACCACCACCACCACCAACAACGACAACAACACCACCACCAACAACAACACCACCACCACCAACAACAACAACAACAACGACAACAACAACAACAACACCACCAACAACAACAACAACCACACCAACAACAACAACAACACCACCACCAACAACAACACCAACAACGACAACAACACCACCACCAACAACAACACCACCACCACCACCAACAACAACAACAAACAACAACAACAACACCACCAACAACAACAACCACAACCAACAACAACAACAACACCACCACCAACAACAACACCACAACGAACAACAACACCACCACCAACAACCAAACCCACCACCACAACAACACCACCACCACCAACAACAACAACAACACCACCAACAACAACAACCACACCAACAACAACAACAACAACACCACCAACAACAACAACACCAACAACGACAACAACACCACCACCAACAACAACACCACCACCAACAACAACACCACCACCACCACCAACAACAACAACAACGACAACAACAACAACAACAACAAGAGTAAACCCTAGAGGTCCTCACTAACTAACTTCCTAATCCTGCCACGGACATTAGTTCCAGGGCAGTAATTCCCTTTCCAATGTTCCCTTACCCACTCTAAACCACTGTTTGGACACTTGATCCTCAGTGTTTTGGAGGACAAGCAACCTAGAAGGGTCACTAGATCTGTTGTTGCTTGATTTCCTTTGTACTCCTTTGTACTCCTTTGTACTTACGTACGGCCCTAATAACGAGGGAGCCATTAAAACAAAACCCTAATATTGTTAACCCCTTCTCTACCGGCAACGACTGTTTAATTTGACTCTAGTTATATTTACACGATTTTGTGCAGTTTAAGAAGGATCTATGAAGTCAAAAGGGTTAAGGGGAGGTTTTTAGTTTGGTCTCTAGATACCCCTCAAGCTTAAGATTACACCCCCTTGAGCCCCTTTCAAGATAAATTTGTACATTTTTCGGTAGAAAAATGTCACGGCTGAAAGCCGGTTCCTCTTAAATAACAGGCTCGCTATCGCTCGCCAGGATAAAATTGACACCTAAATGGCACGAAAGGTCTTAAAATTGACAGACATAGGTCTAAATTTCTTAAAATCATCAGAATAATGGGGCGAACGTCTTAAAATTAGAAAAGCAATGGAGCTAAACATGAGGGAGAAAGGCGTCAAGAAAAAAATCCCTCAAGTGGAGATCTCCCCTTATTAAGTGAGATAGTTCGAAGCTGATTAATTGCTGGAGGCCCGTTCGAAACACAATCAGATCGTCTACTATTTGCCAGAACATAATGCGAAGTACATCACCGGTACAGAAGGGGTTAAGTTTCCCAATCAGCACCTGAATCTGGTCGAAGCTCGGGGTTCGAACTGGATTCGTACCCTAACACCAAGGGTACAGTTGCCCACATAAGTTCTGCTCCTCCTCGTCGTGATCTTATGTATGAAAGTAAAGTTAGTGTGAACAACAATATAGTTTTGTTACCCCGAGAGCCTTACAAGAGAGAGAGAGAGAGAGAGAGAGAGAGAGAGAGAGAGAGAGAGAGAGAGAGAGAGAGAGAGAGAGAGAGAGAGAGTGTGTATGAGTAGAGAAGTGGTTTCTTATATTTACTTTTTGTATTTTATTTTGTATTTTGTTTTAACTGTCTTGAAGTGTGAAGGGACTGGAGTTCTCGAAAAGGGGCTCTAGTCCTGACGTTATTCTTGACTTGCAGTGTGCTGGCTTAATAATCCAGAAGGCTTGCTAGCCTCTGAAGTCCTATTTTACTAACTAATTGATGATGTAATGGTTAGAGCGAGCAAGTATTTGTATGTGATATCCTGGGTTCGAATCCTGGGAGAATCATATGTTTTCCTTAATTTAATTATTAGGGGTGTTATTGGTGCTAAGGGGGAGGGAGTCGCTTTTTATGGACCCCCTTCTCCCTCATGTTTAGCATATCAGTTTTTGAGATTGTCGACGTTCGTTCCGTTAGTTTGGCGATTTAAAGACCTTACGTCCCATTGGTTGTCCATATTAAAACCTTTCGTGCCATCGTGTCGATTTTTTCCTAGCGAGCGTTAGCGAGCCTGTAATCTAAGAAGGAACCGGCCATCGGTAGTGACAATTTTCTACCGAAAAATGTACACATTTATTGTGAAAAGGGGGTCGACTAAGGGATGTTTTTTAAAGCTTGATGGAGGTCTAGTGAGGAAACTAAACAATAAATTAATAAATAAATGCATCGACCAAAAGACAAGCACTATAACCCCTTAAGTTTAGGAACGACCTGTGGGAGTCTGTAGGCTAAATTAGAGTCTTTGTTCATCTTACTGTGCCATTATAGGACCTTCCTCTTCTCTCTCTCTCTCTCTATCTCTCTCACACATACACACACTCACACTCACACTCCCTCTCTCTCTCTTACACTGACACACACACACACACACACTCACACTCTCTCTCTCTCTCTCTCTTCCTCGGGTTTACTTTCCAATTTCCGGGTTTTTTTGTTATCAGCTGTTTCGAATCTCTTTCTTTTACCAGGAAAAAATCGGTGATCTCAAGCCCGTCAATACCAGATGTTGAGAGAGAGAGAGAGAGAGAGAGAGAGAGAGAGAGAGAGAGAGAGAGAGAGAGAGAGAGAGAGAGAGAGATAGATAGAGAGAGAGAGAGAGAGAGAGAGAGAGAGAGAGAAAGAAAGTCTTAACCCTACCCTCTTGTCAAAACCTCAAATTGTGAACGTCGACACATCTTTTGTGCTAATAAAGAATAATAAAGGTACAAAAATAATACTTGCTTTAATATACAGACCTCCAGCTCAATCAGTGCAAACTGACCGAGAAATTTACGAACAAATTGCAGATGTAAGTAACTCACAAGATACCGTAATTTTTGGCGACTTTAATTTACCTGTGACCAAGTGGGGCGATACTCTTACTTCACACTCCGGACATGACTTGTATACGAACTTGCAAGAGAGTTCGCTTTATCAATTTGTTCGAACACCGACCCGTGGTAATAACGTTCTTGACATTGTACTTGCAACAAAAGAAGAATTAATAGAGAATTTGAATGTTGGTGATGAATTCAGTAACAGCGACCATCGTACGATAACTTTCACTTTAAACTTTACTAGTAACGAACCAAATAGTAGCATCGAAAAAGTCCCTAATATCAAGAAATCAAACTTTCATAAACTTAGAGCTATGTTTAAAGAAACTGACTGGAGCTTTTTAATTCACAATAACGACATAAATACATCTTGGAAGTTATTCGAAACCACTTACCTAAAAGCAGTGCAAGACTGCATACCATCGAAAATACGGCGTCCAGGCCATAATAATAAGCCCAAATGGTGGAATAAAGATATTTCAAACTGCCTGCTTGCTAATTTTTTTTGCTAATGATTGATTAAAATCCTCACAAAATGATGAAGAACGGGTGAAATTTGTAGAGCTACGACGCAAAGCCAAAAAGTTAATTAAGCAAAGTAAAAAGACCTTAGAGTTACATATTGCGAATCAAAGTAAAACAAACCCGAAAGAATTCTATAGTTATATCAGAAAGAAAAAAGTAGTTACTTCAACTGTTGGACCGTTAGTCGATGAAAATGGAGAATACACCAAAGACGAAGTACAAATGAGTAATGCCCTCAATACCTTCTTTGCATCAGTTTTTACAACAGAAGACCTCAGTGATATCCCTACACCATCGCCGATTCAGATTGATAATTCAGATGTTCTAAGCAATATCACCGTTACAGAGAGAGAAGTATTGAATTGTTTAGATAAACTCAAGGT
Source organism: Paralithodes platypus (assembly GCA_032716605.1). NCBI lineage: Eukaryota > Metazoa > Arthropoda > Malacostraca > Decapoda > Lithodidae > Paralithodes > Paralithodes platypus. The sequence continues at coordinate 1,946,894 of CM064552.1, read as the reverse complement.
AAATAAAACGCCTGGGACCTGATACAATCTCGCCTAGAGTTCTAAAGGAAGCTAAGGATGAGCTCTCCAAACCACTGACATTACTATTCAATAAATCCTTGCAGTCTGGAACTATGCCTGATCAGTGGAAGCTAGCCAACGTAACACCGATATTCAAAAAAGGCAGCAAATCCCTACCCAGTAACTATCGTCCAATTAGCTTAACCTCAGTTGTATGTAAAATGCTAGAAACGGTAATAAGAGACAGACTCGTAAATCACTTAGAGGAAAATAACATACTTAAAGATACTCAACACGGCTTTCGTAAAAAACGTTCCTGTTTAACAAACCTCTTAGACTTCTTCCACGATATCCTCAACCTCTACGATGAGAGTAAAGCTGTAGATATTATATACCTTGATTTTCAAAAGGCCTTTGACAAAGTTCCCCACAAACGTTTACTGCTAAAACTAAAAGTGCATGGAATACAAGACGGTGTGTTGAAATGGATAGAAAATTGGCTCAGCGACAGAAAGCAAAGAGTAGTCATAAACGGTAAGGCATCTAAATGGACCAATGTAAGTAGCGGGGTACCCCAGGGATCGGTACTAGGACCAATTCTCTTTCTAATTTACATCAACGACATAGATGAGGGTCTCACCTGTACAATCTAAAAATTTGCTGACGATACAAAAATTGCAAATAGCGTACTCTCAAAAGAACAAGTTGACGATATGCAACACAATCTAGATAAATTGTCACATTGGGCCCAAATTTGGCAAATGAGTTTCAATGCGGATAAATGTAAAGTACTACATATCGGATACCTAAATGAGAAAGCAAACTATTCGATGAATGGCACTCAGCTTAAGAATGTAAACAGAGAAACCGATCTGGGAGTAACAATATCGAGTAACCTAAAACCGAGTCAACAATGTTCAGAAGTTGTTAAGAAGGCAAACAAAATAATTGGCTTTATAGGCAGGTCATTTGAGCATAAATCCAAAGACGTTATCCTAACCCTTTACAATTCCTTAGTCCGCCCTCTTCTGGAATACTGCGTTCAATGCTGGTGCCCTTATTACCAAAAAGACATAAACAAGCTAGAACGAGTTCAACGTAGAGTTACCAAAATGATACCTAGCCTAAAGAACAAACCATACGAAGAGCGTCTTAGAGAATTAAATCTATTTCCTTTAACCCAGCGCAGATTAAGAGGTGACTTAATTCAAGTGTTCAAAATCATCAAAGGCATCGACAATATGAACTGTAGTAAGTACTTCACTATCGACCAATCTAATTACACACGGGGAAACGGTTGCAAAATTATTGATAAATCTTTTAATTCACACGAATCTAAGAATTTTTTCTTCAATCGAGTTGTCAACTTGTGGAATGGGCTTCCCCGAGACGTTATAGACTGCAGCACCGTTGATTCATTTAAACTCCGCCTAGACAAATATCTCGCATCAAACCCGCGACTGACTGCGTTTGTAAATGAATAACTTTATTTTATCCTCCCCTCAGTTACTAACCCATATGTCCCCTACTAACTTCCTAGTCCTGCCACGGACATTAGTTCCAGGGCAGTAGTTCCCTTTCCAATGTTCCCTTACCCACTCTAAACCACTGTTTGGACACTTGATCCTCATTGTTTTGGAGGACAAGCAGCCTAGAAGGGTCACTATAACTGTTGTTGCTTGATTTCCTTTGTACTCCTTTGTACTTTGTACTCCTTTGTACTCTCTCTCTCTGCCTCGGGTTCCCTTTCCAATTTCCGTGTTTTTTTGTTATCAGCTACCGTACGTTGCGTAACTTTTTTTTTACCAGGAAACAATCGGTGATCTTAAGCCCGTCAATACCAGATGTTGAGTTGTGAGAGAGAGAGAGAGCGAAAGAGAGAGATAGGTAAATAGATAGATATATATATATATATATATATATATATATATATATATATATATATATATATATATATATATATATATATACCGGTGTATATATATATATATATATAGAGAGAGAGAGAGATAGGTAAATAGATAGATAGAGAGAGAGAGAGAGAGAGAAAGAGAAAGAGAAAGAGAGAGAGAGAGAGAGAAAGAGAAAGAGAGAGAGAGAGAGAGAGAGAGAGAGAGAGAGAGAGAGAGAGAGAGAGAGAGAGAGAGAGGCCTAACAAATGAAACAGGAGTACCAGCTACTTTTTATCAAATGCCTATATAACCTCTCCTGGGTCTAGCACTGTTCGATTGGTGCCAATATACTGTATAATTATATACTATATATATATATGTGTGTGTGTAAATATAGGATGAGGGTTGGTGCAGGGGATTTTGTCTTAGGTATGCTGGAAGAACTAAGTTAATTGTCAGGCTTTTCTGTATGCAATTTGATGCCAAGTAAGAATACATATATTTTCGTTCGTGTGTGTGTGTGTGTGTGTGTGTGTGTGTGTGTGTGTGTGTGTGTGTGTGTGTGTGTGTAGTGTACAAAGTACAAAGGAGTACAAAGGAAATCAAGCAACAACAGTCTGGTGACCATTCTAGGCTGCTTGTCCTCCCAAACACTGAGGATCAATTGTCCAAACAGTGGTTTAGAGTGGGTAAGGGAACATTGGAAAGGGAACTACTGCCTTGGAACTAATGTCCGTGGCAGGATTAGGAAGTTAGTAGGGGATAGATGGGTTAGTAACTGAGGGGGGGATAAAATAAAGTTATTAATTTACAAACGCAGTCAGGTGCGGGTTTGATGCAAGATATTTGTCTAGGCGGAGTTTAAATGAATCAACGGTGATACAGTCTATAACGTCTCGGGGGAAGCCCATTCCACAAGTTGACAACTCGATTGAAGAAGAAATTCTTAGATTCGTGCGAGTTAAAAGATTTACCGATAATTTTGCACCCGTTTCCCCGCGTGTAATTAGATTCGATAGTGAAGTACTTACTACAGTTCATATTGTCGATGCCTTTGATGATTTTGAACACTTGAATTAAATCGCCTCTTAATCTGTGCTGGGTTAAAGGAAATAGATTTAATTCTCTAAGACGCTCCTCGTATGGTTTGTTCTTTAGGCTAGGTATCATTTTGGTAACTCTACGTTGAACTCGTTCTAGCTTGTTTATATCTTTTTGGTAATAAGGGCACCAGGATTGAACGCAGTATTCCAGAAGAGGGCGGACTAAGGAATTGTAAAGGGTTAGGATAACTTCTTTGGATTTATGCTCAAATGACCTGCCTATGTGTGTGTGTGTGTGTGTATATTGGGTGTTGTGTGTGTAGTGTTTGTGTGTGTGTATATTGTGTGTTGTGTGTGTAGTGTTTGTGCAGTGTCTGTGTGTGTGTTTATGTGTGTATTGTGTGTGTGTTTGTGTGTGTGTATGTGTGTTTAGCCATTGTGTGTATCTCTCCATTTCTCTCTATGCTGCTTTCTCGTTTATACTCCTATTAATTAAATACATCAATTAATGATTCAAGTAAGCAAACCTATCAATAAAAATCTCTCTCTCTCTCTCTCTCTCTCTCATATGAAGTATCCTATTCTTCCACTTTCCTGCTACTTCTACTAATATTTTAAGTCCTGACTGTCTTATTTGGAACGTACTGCTTGTGTGGCCAGTGTATCTATGTAAATATATGTAAACAAATTATCTCTCACACTCACACACTCTCTCTCTCTCTATCCTTCCTCTATAATATTATCTTAGTACCTCATTGCCCCCACCTTCTCTCTCTCTCTCTCTCTCTCTCTCTCTCTCATTATATCCTAGTACCTCATTCCCCCTCCTTCTCTCCTTCTCTCTCTCTCTCTCTCTCTCTCTCTCTCTCTCTCTCTCCCGTTCCCCTACATCCCATAACTCACTCTTCCTCACACGCCCACGCCTCGCAGAACAGCCCCCCTTAAATTGTATGTTCGCAGAAATACTCTCTCTGCGGTTATGGCCAAATACAGATTAGTTTTCGATGATTATCCTCTTTAGCCCCTCATTTTCCCTGATATTCATAGTAGGCGGCATGTTTTTACATTATTGGATAATGGGTAAATACTCAAATGCGATGATCCTTGGTATATAAAACAAATGCGATGATCCTTGGTATATAAAACAAATGCGATGATCCTTGGTATATAAAACAAATGCGATGATCCTTGGTATACAAAACAAATGCGATGATCCTTGGTATATAAAACAAATGCGATGATCCTTGGTATATAAAACAAATGCGATGATCCTTGGTATATAAAACAAATGCGATGATCCATGGTATATAAAACAAATCAATATCAAGAATAAACTCAATAAATAAAACCTTAATGGGGTCACCGTTTTTTTTTAACTTTCTCTCCTTTTCTCTCTTTCCCTGGCTTGTATCCATTCGGCCCCTATCAGACAACTGTTTTAAGACTTTTAGGTGTCAATTTCTTCCTGGCGAGCGATAGCGAGCCAGCATTGTATGGAGAAATCCGGCTTCGCCGGAGAAATTTTTCTATCGAAAAATGTACAAATTTAGATTGCGTCAAAACAAAATATATATATATGCTGGCTCGCTACCGCTCGCCAGGAAAATATTGAAACAGTAGGCTGAATGGGGCCGAATGGATACAAGCCAAAGAGAGAGAGGGAGAGAAAGAGAACGAAAAAAAAACGAGGTGGGCTCCCTTAACCATCTTGGCTGGGTAAACGGTAACATTGACCCACAAACTCTCATAAATAACTGTCCTGTACATTAATAACTCGTGTCCTACTTCTCTTAAAGGGGGGGGGGGGGGGTTCGTTTTTATGGCTTCCCTTCTCCCTCATGTTTAGCCCCATTAGTTTTCAGATTTTAAGACTTACAGCCTATTAGTTTGGCGATGTTAATACCTTTCCACACATTTCTTTGTCAATATTAAGACTTTTCATGTTATTTAGGTGTCGATTTGTTCCTGGCGAGCTATAGCGAGCCTGCAATCAAGGAGGGATCGGCCTTCGGCCGGGACATTTTTCTACCGAAAAATGTATAAATATATCTAGAAGGATGATCTTGGGGATGTTTTTTAAGAAACAAAAATACATCAAGAAGTGCCGTTTAAAGGCAATACTTCCGTCATCCAACTGAACTGAAATGAGTTAATTTGACTTTATATTGTCTTTCTCCCAGTTTTGGTTTGTTTAGTTTGCAAGTTTTACATTTTAATTAAGTTTAATGGAGGTCTAGGGAGGAAACTTAAACAAAATATATAAAAACTCTAAAATCAACCCCCAAAATAAACCCTTCCCCCTTAAAACTCAAGTTGGGTGAGTAAACAGTGCCTTGAAGTCCTGAGGACACACAGGTAGGTTACTACAACGACAACGACAATATAGTTTAGTTACCCAGAGAGCCTTATTTATAACCTATTATTATTGTGTGTTTACCGTACTTCTCTACTCTCTCTCTCTCTCTCCCAGACCCCCATCAGGCTTAAAGAAATCGCCCCCCAGACCCCTTCAGGCTAAATTTGTAAATATTTCGTTAGAAAAATGTCCAGGCGAGCGATAGTGAGCCTGCAGTTTAGGAGAGAGTGGCCTTCGGCCGAGACATTTCTCTACCGAAAAATGTACAAATTTAGCCTGAAGGGGGAGGGGGGAGGGGATTTACTAAGCCTGAAGGGGGTCTGGGTAGCCAAATGTCTGTCTCTCTCTCTCTCTCTCTCTCTCTCTCTCACAGCTAGGGTACTACAACATCAACGACAATATAGTGTTGTTACCCGAGAGCCTAATAACCTATTATTATGCGTGTTACTGACCTACTCATACCTACCTGGCTCGATCTATTAGCTCTCTCTCTCTCTTCTCTCTCTCTCACACACAGCTAGGGTACTACAACATCAACGACAATATAGTGTTGTTACCCCGAGAGCCTAATAACCTATTATTATGCGTGTTTACTGACCTACTCATACCTACCTGGCTCGATCTATTATGCTCTCTCTCTCTCTCTCTCACACACACAGCTAGGGTACTACAACATCAACGACAATATAGTGTTGTTACCCCGAGAGCCTAATAACCTATTATTATGCGTGTTTACTGCCCTACTCATACCTACCTGGCTCGATCTATTATGCTCTCTCTCTCTCTCACTCTCTCTCTCTCTCTCTCTCTCACACACACAGCTAGGGTACTACAACATCAACGACAATATAGTGTTGTTACCCCGAGAGCCTAATAACCTATTATTATGCGTGTTTACTGACCTACTCATACCTGGCTCGATCTATTCCTTACTCACTCTCTCTTATGAAAGGCAGCCTAGGGACTTAAGAGTGTACAGTTGGCCACATGAGTTCTGTTCCTCTCCGTGATCTTATGTATGAAAGCGTAATAGTATGAATGGTTTCTTTTTATTGGTATATATATATATATATATATATATACACCCTATATATATATTTTTTTTTTTTCTATATTCCAACTTACTTCCTCTCGGGCATAGGCTGAGAGCCTTAACATTCACCGCTTTACAATGAACAGTGAAGCCCGTGAGGTCTTGTTCCAGTCTAGGGAGTGAGACATGTGAAGCACGTAGAGTACAACCAGCACCTGCCATTTGCCTTCACATGAGGCACGGTGCTCACTCATGGGCCGAAACTACCACTCTGAAGCCACCTCGTCCTGTGCTTCACTGTCTCACCTATAATCGGACTCTCACACTTACACACACACACGCCACCGTTGAGCAGATAACTCACCAGGCATTGCATATATAGTATATACTGTACTATATACAGGGTGTCCATAAAGTCTCTTTCAATTTAAAATATTTATTTCAAATGAACAGACAAATTTGTGGAAATTATTTCAAAATGAGGAGTTGATATTGAAGTTTTGTTTGGCTCATTTAGTACACCTCTACATGGGGACCATTAGTTGCACGAAGCACATCAAGACGGTACTCGATTTCTTGCCATGTTCGCTGTAGCATAGCCTCATCAATGGTCGCAATGGCATCAGTGATCTTTTGCTTAGGTTAGTGGTGTCCCGTATCTCTGTTCGTTACACGACATCTCTAACATAACCCCATAGTACGAAGTCCAGGGGAGTGATATATGGTGAACGAGGTGGCAGGGAATCGGGCCATCCCTTCCAATCCACCGGTCTGTCAATGTTTGATTTAGGAACTCACGAACACGCAGTCCCCAATGTGGTGGTGCACCATCTTGCTGATAAATGATGGTTGGTTGAAGGTCATCTAGTTGTGGTGCCACATATTCAGTCAAAAGGTCAAGGTAAACATTTGCAGTAATTGTTTTCTCGTGGAAGAAAAATGGACCAATGGACAAATGCAATGTTATTAAAAACTTTGATAACCACCGAGTACATACAACAAATCTGATTAAAATAGCTCATCAATTGCCTTGGTAATAATTGTTTTAAATTGTAAAGAGACTTTATGGACACCCTGTACTGTGTGTATATATATATATATATTTTTTTTTTATTTAAGTTTCTTCGCTTAGATAATTTTTTACATTTTTCGGTAGAAAAATGTCCCAGCCGAAGGCCGGTTCCTTCTAAAATTAGAGGTTCGCTGTCGCTTGCCAGGAAAAATCGACACCTAAAGCACCTAAAGGGCACGAAAGGTCTTAATATTGATACAAAAATGAGGCGAAAGGTCTCAAAATCGTCAAACTAACGGAACGAACGTCTTAATACCTCAAAACTAATATGCTAAACATGAGGGAGAAAGGGGTCCAGAAAAAATCGAGTACTACCCCCTTAAAGAGAAGATTTGATTCATTTCGGGATAGCATCGAAAATGTATGGCCACGATTTATATGTACGGTCGTGTTAATAAGTCATGTCCCAGCTGTCATTACGTTGTTCTCGCTCTGTGCTGTATATTAATGTCTGTCAGATGTTGGATAGGGTGGGTAAGTGTAGGAACATGTGTGTATATTCACTCGATTTGAAGAAATGAAGCTTAGATATTGCTAATACCAATTATTGATCAAAACATAATTGGTGCTGAGACATCACTTATTAGCGCGACTGTACTTAAATAAATACAATAAAATAATAATCATGCTTCCCATGTTGGTTTAGTTAGTTAAAATAGGACATCAGAGGCTATCAACCCTTCTGTACTAAGCAACACTACAACTGGAGCCCATTTGCGAGAACCAGTCCCTTGTGCTCCCTGGCCCTCCAAGCATAAATATGTACTACAAGACCCATTCCCCATTAAATTTTCGTTCAGTAATAACCGAAAAATAGATTTTGAAATAAGCGTCGCCTTAACAACAACAACAACAACAACAAGAAAAAACACCACCAACAACAACAACCACAGCAACAACAAAAACAACAACAACACCACCACCAAACACCACCAACAAAGCAACAACACACACCAACAACAACACCACCACCACCAACAACAACAACAACAACAAACAACGACAACACACCCACCACCAACAACAACACCACCACCACAACAACACACACCACCCAACCAACAACAAACCAACACGAAAACAACACCACCACCACAAATACACCACCACCACAACAACAACACAAACAACGACAACAACAACAACAACAACACCACCAACAACAACAACAACACACCACAACAAAAAAACAACAACAACACCACCAAGAACACCAACAACGAACACACACCACCACCAACAAACAACACACCACCACCACCCACACAACAACAACAACGGACAACAACCACAACACCACCAACAACAACAACAACCACACCAACAACAACAACACACCAACAACAACAACACCAACAACGACAACAACACCACCACCTACAACAACAACACACACCACCACCAACAACAACACCACCACCACCACCAACAAAACAACCCACCAACAACAAAACACAACAACACCACAACACAACAACCACACCAACAACAACAACAACAACACCACACAACACACACACACCAACAACGACAACAACAAAAACAAAAAACAACAAAACACCACCACCACCAACAACAACAACGACGACAACAACAACAACAACAAGAGTAAACCCTAGAGGTCCTCACTAACTAACTTCCTAATCCTGCCACGGACATTAGTTCCAGGGCAGTAATTCCCTTTCCAATGTTCCCTTACCCACTCTAAACCACTGTTTGGACACTTGATCCTCAGTGTTTTGGAGGACAAGCAACCTAGAAGGGTCACTAGATCTGTTGTTGCTTGATTTCCTTTGTACTCCTTTGTACTCCTTTGTACTCCTTTGTACTTACGTACGGCCCTAATAACGAGGGAGCCATTAAAACAAAACCCTAATATTGTTAACCCCTTCTCTACCGGCAACGACTGTTTAATTTGACTCTAGTTATATTTACACGATTTTGTGCAGTTTAAGAAGGATCTATGAAGTCAAAAGGGTTAAGGGGAGGTTTTTAGTTTGGTCTCTAGATACCCCTCAAGCTTAAGATTACACCCCCTTGAGCCCCTTTCAAGATAAATTTGTACATTTTTCGGTAGAAAAATGTCACGGCTGAAAGCCGGTTCCTCTTAAATAACAGGCTCGCTATCGCTCGCCAGGATAAAATTGACACCTAAATGGCACGAAAGGTCTTAAAATTGACAGACATAGGTCTAAATTTCTTAAAATCATCAGAATAATGGGGCGAACGTCTTAAAATTAGAAAAGCAATGGAGCTAAACATGAGGGAGAAAGGCGTCAAGAAAAAAAATCCCCTCAAGTGGAGATCTCCCCTTATTAAGTGAGATAGTTCGAAGCTGATTAATTGCTGGAGGCCCGTTCGAAACACAATCAGATCGTCTACTATTTGCCAGAACATAATGCAAAGTACATCAACGGTACAGAAGGGGTTAAGTTTCCCAATCAGCACCTGAATCTGGTCGAAGCTCGGGGTTCGAACTGGATTCGTACCCTAACACCAAGGGTACAGTTGCCCACATAAGTTCTGCTCCTCGTCGTGATCTTATGTATGAAAGTAAAGTTAGTGTGAACAACTACAATATAGTTTTGTTACCCCGAGAGCCTTACAAGAGAGAGAGAGAGAGAGAGAGAGAGAGAGAGAACTAGAGAGAGGAGAGAGAGAGGAGAGAGAGAGAGAGGAGTGTGTATGAGTAGAGAAGTGGTTTCTATACTTTTTGTATTTTATTTTGTATTTTGTTTTAACTGTCTTGAAGTGTGAAGGGACTGGAGTTCTCGAAAAGGGGCTCTAGTCCTGACGTTATTCTTGACTTGCAGTGTGCTGGCTTAATAATCCAGAAGGCTTGGTAGCCTCTGAAGTACTATTTTACTAACTAATTGATGATGTAAGGGTTAGAGCGAGCAAGTATTTGTATGTGGTATCCGGGGTTCGAATCCTGGGAGGATCATATGTTTTCCTTAATTTAATTCTTAGGGGTGTTATTGGTGCTAAGGGGGAGGGAGTCGCTTTTTATGGACCCCCTTTCTCCCTCATGTTTAGCATATCAGTTTTTGAGATTGTCGACGGTTCCGTTAGTTTGGCGATTTAAAGACCTTACGTCCCATTGGTTGTCCATATTAAAACCTTTCGTGCCATCGTGTCGATTTTTTCCTAGCGAGCGTTAGCGAGCCTGTAATATAAGAAGGAACCGGCCATCGGTAGTGACAATTTTCTACCGAAAAATGTACAAATTTATTGTGAAAAGGGGGTCGACTAAGGGATGTTTTTTAAAGCTTGATGGAGGTCTAGTGAGGAAACTAAACAATAATTAATAAATAAATGCATCGACCAAAAGACAAGCACTATAACCCCTTAAGCTTAGGAACGACCTGTGGGAGTCTGTAGGCTAAATTAGAGTCTTTGCTCATCTTACTGTGCCATTATAGGACCTTCCTCTTCTCTCTCTCTCTCGAATCTCTCTCACACATACACACACTCACACTCAACTCCCTCTCTATCTCTTACACTGACACACACACCACACACTCACACTCTCTCTCTCTCTCTCTTCCTCGGGTTTACTTACCAATTTCCGGGATTTTTTGTTATCAGCTGTTACGAAACTCTTTCTTTTACCAGGAAAAATCGGTGATCTCAAGCCGTCAATACGCTGTAGAGAGACGAGAGAGAGAAGAGAGAGAGAGAATGATGGAGGAGAAATAGAGAGAGAGAGAGAGAGAAAGAGAGATAGAGAGAGAGAGAGAGAGAGAGATAGAGAGAGAGAGAGAGAGAGAGACAAAGAAAGTCTTAACCCTACCCTCTTGTCAAAAACTCAAATTGTGAACGTCGACACATCTTTTGTGCTAATAAAGAATAATAAAGGTACAAAAATAATTCTTGCTTTACTATACAGACCTCCAGCTCACTCAGTGCAAACTGACCGAGAAATTTACGAACAAATTGCAGATGTAAGTAACTCACAAGATACCGTAATTTTTGGCGACTTTAATTTACCTGTGACCAAGTGGGGCGATACTCTTACTTCACACTCCGGACATGACTTTGTATACGAACTTGCAAGGAGAGTTCGCGTTTATCAATTTGTTCGAACACCGCGACCCGTGGTAATAACGTTCTTGACCCCCCCATTGTACTTGCAACAAAAGAAGAATTAATAGAGAATTTGAATGTTGGGTGATGAATCCAGTAACAGCGAAGGCTTACCGACCATCGTACGATAACTTTCACTTTAAAACTTTTACTAGTAACGAACCAAATAGTAGCATCGAAAAAGTCCCCCTAATATCAAGAAATCAAACTTGTCATAAACTTAGAGCGATGTTTAAAGAAACTGACTGGAGCTTTTTAATTCACAATAACGACATAAAAATACATCTTGGAAGTTATTCGAAACTGCACTTACCTAAAAGCAGTGGCAAAGACTGCATACCAAATCGAAAAATTACGGCGTTCCAGGCCATAATAATAAGCCCAAATGGTGGGAATAAAGATATTTCAAAACTAGCCTGCTTGCTAATTTGTTTTGTTTGCTAATGATTGAAGTTTAAAATCCTCACAAAATGCTTTTTTTTTTTGGGGGGGGAAAGGGGGGGGGAACTGGACCGGAGTGAAATTTGTAGAGCTCTACGACGCAATAGCCAAAAAGGTAATTAAGCAAAGTAAAAAAGACCTTAGAGTTACATATTGCGAAATCAAAGTAAAACAAACCCGAAAGAATTCTATAGTTATATCAGAAAGAAAAAAGCTAGTTACCTTCAACTGTTGGACCGTTAGTCGATGAAAATGGATAATAACACCAAAGACGCAGTACAAATGAGGTAATGCCCTCAATACCTTCTTTGCATCAGTTTTTATACAACAGAAGACCTCAGAGTGATATCCCCTACAACAAAAACCAATCGCCGATTCAGATTGATAATTCAGATGTTCTGAGCAATAATCACCGTTACAGAGAGAGAAGTATTGAATTGTTTAGATAAACGTCAAGGTAAATAAAACGCCTGGGACCTTGATACAATCACTCGCCTAGAGTTCTAACTAAGGAAGCTAAGGATGAGGCTCCTCCAAACCACTGACATTACTATTCAATAAATCCTTTGGCAGGTCTGGAAACTATGCCTTCGATCAGTGGAAGCTAGCCCAAACGTAAATACACCGATATTCAAAAAAGGCAGCAAATCCCTACCCGTAACTATCGTCCAATTAGCTTAAACCTCAGTTGTATGTAAACTGCTAGAAGAAACGGTAATAAGATACAGACTCGTAAATCACTTAGATGAAAATAAAACCTACTTAAAGATACCTCAACACTGGCTTATCGTAAAAAACGTTCCTGTTTAACAAACCTCTTAGACCTTTCTTCCACGATATCCTCAACCTCTACGATGAGAGTAAAAGCTGTAGATATTATATACCCTTTGATTTTTCAAAAGGCCTTTGACAAAGTTCCCCACAAACGTTTACTCGCTAAAACTAAAAGGTGCATATGGAATACAAGACGCCGTGTGTTGAAATCACACATAGAAAATTGGCTCAGGCGACAGAAAGCAAAGATGTACGTAGTCCATAAACGGTAAGGCATCCTAAATGGACCAATGTAAGTAGCGGGGTACCCCAGGGAATCGGTACTATACCAATTCTCTTCTTTCTAATTTAACATCAACGACATAGATGAGGGTCGTCAGCCCTGTACAATTTCAAATTTTGCTTGAACGATACAAACAATTGCAAATTAGCGTACTCTCAAAAGGAACAAGTTGACGATATGCAACACAATCTAGATTAAATTGGTCCACATTGGGCCCAATTTTGGGCAAATGAGTTTCATATGCGGATTTTTTTATAAATGTAACGTACACACATATCGGATACCTAAATGAGGAGAAAGCAAAAGCTATTCGATGAATGGCACTTCAGCTTAAGAATGTAAACAGAGAAACCGAATCTGGGAGTAACAATTATCGAAGTACCCGGTAACCTAAAACCGACGTCAACAAAGTGTTCAGAAGTTGTTAATAAGGCAGAACAAATATAATTTGGCTTTATCGTCAGTCATCTGAGCATATAATCCAAAGACGTTATCCTAACCCCTTTTACAATTCCTTAGTCCGACCTCCCTCTTCTGGAAATACTTGCGTTCAATGCTGGGGGCCCTTATTACCAAAAAGACATAAACAAGCTAGGAACGAGTTCAACGTAGAGTTTACCAAATGATACCTAGCCTAAAGAACAAACCATAAAACGAAGAGCGTCTTAGAGAATTAAATCTATTTCCTTTAACCCAGCGCAGATTAAGAGGTGACTTAATTCAAGTGTTCAAAATCATCAAAGGCATCGACAATATGAACTGTAGTAGAGTACTTCACTATCCGACCAATCTAATTTTACACACGGGGAAAAGGTTGCAAATTATTGATAAATCTTTGTAATTCACACGAATCTAAGAATTTTTTCTTCAATTCGAGTTTGTCAACTTGTGGAATGGGCTTCCCCGAGACCTTATAGGACTGCAGCAGCAACCGTTGCTTCTTGAAACCTTAAACTCCGCCTAGACAAATATCTCGCATCAAAAAACCCGTCCGCGACTGACTGCGTTTTTTGTAAATGAATAACTTTATTTTATCGGCTGCGCCCCTCAGTTTACTAACCCATATGTCCCCTACTAACTTCCTAGGTCCCTCTGCCACGGACATTAGTTTCCCAGGGCAAGTAGTTCCCTTTCCAATGTTTCCCTTACCCACTCTAAACCACTGTTTTGGACACTTGATCCTCATTGTGTTGGAGGACAAGCAGCCTAGAAGGGTCACTATAACTGTTGTTGCTTGATTTCCTTTGTACTTCCTTTGTACTTGTACTCCTTTGTACCTCTATCTCTTACCTCTCTCCTCTCTGCCTCGGTTTCCCTTTCCAATTTCCGTGTTTTTTTTGTTATCAGCTAACCGTAAAACGTTGCTTAACTTTTTGTTTTAAAACCAGGAAAACAATCAGGTTTATATGATCGTTAAGCCCGTCAATACCAGATGTTGAGTTGTGAGAGAGATCGAGAGAGAGCGAAAGAGAGAGATAGATAAATAGATAGATAGATAGATAGAAGAGTATATATATATATATATATAGATTCTATAATATATATATATTAATATCATAAGATACCGGTGGTTTAATCTATAATATAGAGGAGGAGAGAGAGAGATAGGTAAATAGATAGATAGAGGAGAGAGAGAAGCTAGAATCGAGAGAGGAAAAGAGGGAAGGAAAGAGGGAAGAGAGAACAGAGAAAGGTGAAAGAGAGAGAGGAGAGAGAGAGAGAGAGAGAGAGAGAAGGAGAGGAGAGAGAGGAGGAGAGACGAGTGAGATGAGAGAGAGAGAGAGACGAGGGTGAGAGATGAGAGAGAGAGAGAGGCCTAACAAATGAAACAGGAGTACCAGCTACTTTTTTATCAAATGGACTATATAACCTCCTCCGGGGTCTAGCACTGTTCGATTTTGGGTTGCCAATATAGTCCTGTAATATTTATCTACTAATATATATAATATGTGTGTGGGTGTAAAATATAGGATGAGGGTTGGTGTGCAAGGGGATTTTGTCTTAGGTATGGGCTGGATAGAACTAAGTTAAATGTCAGGCTTTTCTGATATGCAATTTGATGCCAAGTATAGAATTACATAAATATTTTTCGTTCGGTGTGTGTGTGTGTTTGTTTGTGTGTGTGTGTGTGTGTGAGTGTGTGTGTGTGTGTTTGTTTGTAGTGTACAAAGTACAAAGGAGTACAAAAAGGAAATCAAGCAACAACAGTCTGGTGACCCTTCTAGGCTGCTTGTCCTCCCAAACACTGAGGATCAATTGTCCAAACAGTGGGTTTTTAGAGTGGGTAAGGGAAACCTTGGAAAGGGAAAACTGCCTTGGAACTAATGTCCGTGGCAGGATTAGGAAGTTAGTAGGGGATAGAAGGGTTTTAGATAGGTTTTTTTTAGTGAAACTGAAGGGGGTGTTGATAGAAAATAAAGTTATTAATTTACAAACGCAGTCAGGTGCGGTGTTTAGATTGCATAGATAGTTTGTCTAGGCGGAGAGTTAATTGTTAAGATGAAATCAACGGTGAGACAGTCTTACACGGTCTCCTATAACGTCTCGGGGGAAGCCCAATTTTCCACCACTTTTTAGGGGTTGACAACTCGATTTGAAGGTAGAAGAAATTTAGGAGAACATTCTTTAAGAATTTGTGCGAGGTTTCGGGTGTTGTAGATTAATTTTTTAGGTTTTCCAAAAAGATTTACCGCATAATTTTGTTGCACCCGTTTTCCTCTCCCGCGTGTTAATTCATAATTAGATTCGCCACATATTTTGATAAGAGGAAAGTACTCTCTACTCCTAACAGTTTCATATTGTCGATGATTTGTTTTTTTGTTTTGTGATTTTTTTTTTTTTGCCCTTTGATGATTTGGATACACCTTTAGAATTAAATCGTCCTCTTAATCTGTGCTGGCTTAAAGGAAATAGTATTTTAATTCCTCTAAGCACGCCTCCGATCGTATGGTTTGTTTCTTTAGGGTGCTATGGTATCATTTTTGGGTAACTCTAGCTGTTGAACTCGATTTTTCTAGCCTTGTTTTATATCTTGTTTGGGTAAATAAGGGGGCAGGGCCCAGTGACTTGAATCGCAGTATTCCAGAAGAGGGGCGCGCGGGTACCTCCCTGTGGAATTTTGAAAGGGGTTACGTAGTAACTTCTTTGGATTTAATGCTCAAGATGACCTGCCTGCGATGTGTGTGGTGTGTGTTGTATAATCTTAGGGGGGTTTTGTGTGGTAGTGTTTGTGTGTGTAGATGTATATTCGCTGTGTGTTTTGTGTTTGTTGGTAGTGTTTTGTGCTAGTTTGGGTCTTTTGTGTGTGTGTTTATGTGTGTTGTATGTGTTGTTTGTGTGTGTTTTATGTGTGTTTAGCCACTTGTGTTGTATCTCTCAGCATTTCTTCTCATGATGCTGCTGTCTCGTTTATACTCCTATTAATTAAATGCATCAATTAATGATTCAAGTAAGCAAACCTAATCAATAAAAAATCTCTCCTATCTTCCCTCTCTCTCTCTCAATATGAAGTATTCCTATTCTGTCTTGCCACTTTCCTCGCTTACTTCCTAACTAATATTTTAGAGTCCTTTACTGTCTTATTTGGAACGCTTACGTGCTTGTGTGGCCACAGTGTATCTAATGTAAATATATGTAAACAAATTATCTCTCCCACTCACTACACTCTCTGTCAGTCTCTCTACCTTCCTCTATAATATTATCTAGTACCAATTGCCCCACCTTATTCGCTCTCCTCTCTTCTATCTCTTCTCTCCTCTCTCTCTTCCCATTAATCTGAGTACCTCATTCCCCCTCCTTCTCTCTCTCTCTCTCTCTCTCTCTCTCTCTCTCTCTCTCTCTCTCTCTCTCTCTCTCTCTCTCTCTCTCTCTCTCTCTCCCCCGTTCCCCTACATCACATAACTCACTCTTCCTCACACGCCCACGCCTCGCAGAACAGCCCCCCTTAAATTGTATGTTCGCTAGAGGGTAACATATCCTTTATTTTAGCTCACACTTACACACACACACACACACACTTGTACACATTCACACACTTACAGAGAGAGAGAGAGAGAGAGAGAGAGAGAGCCACTAACCTTTGCAAATTATGGCCAGTCTTTCACATGTCTACCAAAAATTGTTCTCACACACATAAATAGTACCAGGACATAATTAACAATGTTCACACCGACCACACAACAAACACACACACACCGACACACACACACAGACACACCGATACACACACACAAACACACAGACACACCGATGCACACACAGACACACCGATACACACACACACAGATACACACACACATCGATACACACACACACCGCTACAAACACACACACCAATACACACACACACCGATACACACACACACATACACACACCGATACACACACACACCGATACACAATGCCCGAAGTGTATTTTGTTTATTGTTAAGGGAGGGGATGGGCGTATTTATTGGCTCATTTATATATCTTTCAATCAATTTTTTTTTTTTTTAAAAAGACCTCCGTCTACGTATTGTGAAAAACCTGTTATCCTCCGGCAAATGGTGGGGTTGAGTGAGTGAAGGGGGGGGACAGTGAATGAAGGAGGATGCATGTTTTTCATAATACGTGTTGCTAGCCCCAAACGCGCGAGCAACTGTGGCTTTCAACCATCCGACACATCCCCTTTTATTATGTGCATCACACATGTTACATACAAATAAGGTTTTATGTTTTGTTTTACCCTACTGTGGAAAGACTACGGATACACCACTCCTGCCGGGGCCTCACGCAGTGGCATGACTCAGTCCTGTCGAACTGAGCTCATGACACTGGGGGCATTGCCTCCGAGGATAGCCATCCTAGTCTTTGCTTGAGCCAAGAGGGTTTCCCGGGGTTCTCCTGAAATTCTCTGAGTTTGACGGCCTATTTCATTCACCATCTTAAGGGTGGTGGGGCCGAAGACTCCTGAAGTTTCGAATGCCAGGGGCTCGAACTGATGAATTCTGGCGATGGCTTGATATTTTTCTCGCTTTTTATTTTCAATTGTTTTAGTTTCCTCCCTAGACCTCCATCAAGCTTAAAACTATACCCCCTAGACCCCTTTTCAAGATAAACTTGTACATTTTTCGGTAGAAAAATGTCCCGGCCGAATGCCAGTTCCTCCTAAATTACAGGCTCGCTATCGCTCGCCAGGGAAAAACAACGACACCTAAATGACACGAAAAGTCTGAATATTGACAAATAAATGAGGCGTAATGTCTTAAAATCGCCAAACTAATGGACTGAACGTCATAAAATCTGAGAACTAATGGGGCAGAAGGGTGACCAGAAGAACGACCCATCTTCTCTCCTTAACAAGATAGCCTACCCGAGATAACGTATTTAACTCTTTGTCTGTTACGATTTTTTTTTTTTTTTTTTTTTTTTGTCTTTCCACAGTATTTTGAATTTTTGTGTTAGTTTTAATATTCGCCCTTGCTAACATTTCACTCGAACACTTTCTCAAATTGTTACCCCTCATTCGTGTGAGTATATTTCTTCTTTTAATTTGTGTTCTCTCTGTCTGTGTGTCTGTATGTCTCTTTCACACACACACACACACACTCTCTCTCTCTCATTCACACACACACACATACAAACACACTCTCTCTCTCACACTCACACACACACAAGCATTCTCTCTCTCTCTCACCCACACTCACTCTCACTCTCTCTCTCACACCCACACAGCCACTCTCACTCTCTCTCTCTCACTCTCGTGGCTCATAACTTTCTCACGGGCCTCAATATTTTCTCATGGACGGCATAGCGTTCTCAGGCTCTCTTTCTCTTGCAGGGTTCTTTATTAACTATCTCTCTCACTCACTCTCACACACTCTCCCTCTCTCTCTCACTCTCTTTCTCTCACTCACTATCTCTCTCTCTCTCTCACTCACTCACTCACTCTCACTCTCTCTTTGTCTCACTCACTCACTCACTCACTCACTCACTCACTCACTCACTCTCTCTCTCTCACTCACTCACTCTCTCTCACTCACTATCTCTCTCTCTCTCTCACTCTCAC
>CM064552.1:1920400-1927768 GCA_032716605.1 Paralithodes platypus | reverse complement strand
GCAAACTCGTCTCCCTAGAGTGGGCCGCATGGTCTGTGTGATACTGACTATTCCTTATAACTCTTTCTCCTGCACACCAAAATAAGGCCTGATAGTGACCGCAATAGAGTTTAAGCCGCTCTTCGATCCCAAAGTATATAGATATACTTTGTTCGATCCCACTTGACCGAGAGAGAGAGAGAGAGAGAGAGAGAGAGAGAGAGAGAGAGAGAGAGAGAGAGAGAGAGAGAGAGAGAGAGAGAGAGAGAGAGAGATAGAGATATAGAGATTCTGCTCTCTCCATCGGCTGATCGACATCGGCGCTTCGCTATTCCTATCTCTCTCAGCTATTCGAGTCGCCGGCTAGCCCGAGGCTTTTGTCGTGCCCTCTTACTTCTGGTCATCCGTTATCACATGTAGTACGATAGAATGTTGACACCGTATACCTCAGCATACATTCACTATATCTATGTATGCATGTATCTATCTATCTATCTATGTATCTATCAATCAATCAATCATCCAATCTATCAATCAATCAATTAATCAATCAATCAATCAAGCTATCTATCTACTCCAATCAGCTTGTACTTATACAGGATTGACGTGGTATGTTGACGTGGTATGTTGACTGGGTATGTTGACTGGGTATAAGAGTTGGCTCGGCCTTAGTCCCAGCGCCGCCCCGGACTTTGTAGTATTTCCCATGTACCCTGAGCAGCCAATGTTAACGTTTGTTCGGCTTTTTTAACACTCTAGTTCTGTTCAACATAGGATTATGGAAGATGATTAAATGTGTGGAAGAATGTATCAGTTCCAGGCTGTACAGAGACACCAAAATCTCGTTCCCAGCAGGTTTGTGGCCTTGACAACGTCAAGAATAATTGGAGGTGTATTTGCATGTTTTCCAGCGCCCATTGAGTAGGCATGTTGATAATTTATTGCATTTTCAACTCCTTCTAACTCTGTGAAGCAAAAGGTTAAGGAAGATGAAAATGTGTGGAAGAAAGTTTGTGTTCTGGCCTATACGGAGACACCTAAATCTTGTTCCGGGATGGTTTGTAGGCCCTGGCAGTGATGAGAGTAAGTGAAGATATATTTTAGTCCAGGATCAGTGCTTGCTTACACATCTCGCTCCAGTTGTTTGTGGGGTACTGAGGCGATTCACGCAGCATGAGGGACTGACTACCTCGCTAGGATCGTAAGGTCAGTGTGGTCAGTATATCTAAGGAAATCTATGGCAAAGTCTGTCTCTCTCTCTCTCTTTCTCTTTCTCTCCCAGCACGGCAGCCCCTCCCCCCCCCCCCTTCCCCTGTATTTATTAAGCGGTCGTCAACTTCCAAATGGTAAAAACGAGAAGTAATTTTGAGTAATTTATCGAAGCCCCCCTCCCTCCCCTCACTCTCTCACCCCCTTATCCTGAACGCCTAATACGGTTACACACACACACACACACACACACATACCCATCACACAACCACCCACCACACATAATATAGCTATGTCTGCTATCTATCTTATCTATCTATCTATCTATCTATCTATCTATATCTATATATATATATATATATATATATATATATATATATATATATATAACCTATATGAATATTACATTTGTTATGCATTAATCGTCGTGTATTTTATCACAGATTGAAAAGAAAAGTGAGCCCGATGTTTCCTATCGCTACTCACACTCACACTCACTCTCACACACTCTCTCTCTCTCTCTCTCTGTTGTACTCTATAATTCACAAGCCCCTCTCAGAACTGCTGTGCCTTAGATGTAATAGGCGAGTTGAAGTACCCACATCAACACCCCAAATAATATTTAAGCCTCCGTCACTCGTATGTGCGGTGTTGGCGTGGATTCGGGGAGGTGGTTGCTGTTTATTCACTGTACATGATTTAGAGCTCCAAGATTAACACATAAGGTATAATGCAAGACACAATAATTGTTCGATTGTATATTAGATTTTAGCTACTCCCCCATAACATCTGTTGTTGCTTGCTATTCTTTCCTCCTCCTCCTCCTCCTCCTCCTCCTCCTCCTACTGATCTGGTAAGTGTCTAGCCAGGCTCTGATTAAACTCTCAGTGTGCCTAGAGTTTTGTGTGTGTGTGTGTGTGTGTGTGTTATAGGTGGTGGTTGGTTGTGAGAGTGTGTGTGTGTGTGTGTGTGTGTGTGTGATGTGGTAGATGTGTGTTGGTGTGTGTGTGTGGTGTGTGTGTGTGTGGTTTGTGTGGTGTTATAGGTGGTGGTTGGTTGGTGACGAGTGTGTTTGTTGTGGGGTGGTGTTGTAGTGTGTGTGTGTTATAGGTGGTGTTTGGTTGTGTGTGTGTGTGTATGTGTGTGTGTGTGTGTTATAGGTGGTGTTTGGTTGTTTATGCTATACGGTCAGGTTAGGCATATTAATGTATACTACAGACTAATTGGACTATGTGTTTATATCTGTATATATGTTACGTTAAGATGAGGGACAATCAATAACACGTTTCCATAAAAATAGTAGACACAACCAACCTGCAGAACGAAATAGTAGACACAACCAACCTGCAGAACGAAATAGTAGACACAACCAACCTGCAGAACGAAATAGTAGACACAACCAACCTGCAGAACGAAATAGTAGACACACCGCACCCTGCCCCCCAGAGAACGAAAATAGTAGACTTGACGAACCAACCCTGCAGAAAGCGAAATAGTAGACACAACCAACCCTGCATAACTACTAATAGTGGACACACAACCAACCTAGCCATAACACGAAATAGTAGACACAACCAACCTGCAGAACGAAAGGAACACCTACGATAATGACGAATTGTGAGACAGAACGTGAGGAGAGAAAGTTATGCGAAATTGCATACAACAATAACAGAAATTACTTGTTGAAATATAGATAAGTTCATCACACTATGCTTTGTTTACAAATACAATAAACAATTAACTGTAACTATGCGCATTAAAGAAGATGGTTATTGTTTGACGATTATTCAGATTAGGAAGGGTGTATGGAAGTCAGAGGGTTAATGAAGATAGTCTTTACCCATATAATTCCAACAGATCTTTCCCAAACTGTCTAACATCGTCTAATAATAGTCAAAGGAAACTGGTCAAATGCGTTATAATCTTCCAGGCATCAATATCGACAATACACAAATGACATAGTTTAGAGGCTGGATATTGAATACCTCTAGTTTGCCATCGTGGAATACAATATCGGACATTTCTTTGTAAAAATGGAATATGAAAAGGGTAATCAAAGTGTCCATACTAATCTACCAGTATAAAGGTATACTGTACTGATGGTAATAAAGCCATCTAATAAAAGGATAAAAGGGTAAATCACTATCAATATACCCAATAATTTATCATAACCTTTTTAATACCCTTTTTATACCCCTGAATATATATATATATATATACATAAATATATCATGTATATAGTATATATATATATATATATAAATATATATATAATTATATATAATAGATATACTCTCTTCAAGACACGAATAGGCGGGCGTGAGTCGATTTCTTTCTCAAGAATAGAGAGTGTGTTTATCCTAAGTCGGGTCTGGTGAGTTCCTGATGTAGTGAGGATGTGTGGTAGTGGTCCTTGATAGCTCCTGCTTGAAGGTTGCAGGTAAGGCTGAACGTGACAGACGAGTCCTTGTCAACCGACATAAAGTGTGAGGTCCCCAGTCCCTCTTGTGACGGTTTCTTAGCGGTAGCCCCGTGCTTTGTTGCGAATGACTAGTTGTGTGTTTTCCTCGATTTGTAGTTATATGGTGAGTTTAAAGGCTGTTTTGGTCATGGTACTCCGTAGTTTAAGGTGTTGGTCAGGGTTCGTAGTGTAAAGGTGTTGGTCAGGGTTCGTAGTTTTAACGTTGTTGCTTGATAATGTCTCTCATTTATGTTTTAGTCTGTTTTTGTGATCTGAGGACATGTGGTTTTTATAGTTAAATTTTGTATGTATTCAGTGTTTTGTATTAGTAGGCATGTCGTTTTTGTACCATGTTTCAAGGTGTTTGTTAATGGTGTGGGCGGATGGTCCGAGTTACCTGTAAACACCCATTGTTTACAAGCACCTGAGGTGGACCCTCTCGAGTTCCTTGATAGGTTTACTCTGCCAGGAGGTATATATATAGAATAAAATATATATATATATATATATATATATATATATATATATATATATATAATAGGCACCATTAACAACAGCACAGAGTAATTAAAATAGACATCGTAACTTACTTGTGTACCGTAACTAAATTGAACAGCACCCCCCCCATGGTCATAACTGCGATCTGGAAAACAAAACAAAATGGTGTTTATATAGCATATTAACACAAGCCAAATATATACAACATATTAACACATCCTAGAATACTATGACCCAGCTTCCGTTTTTTATAATCTATAGTTAAAATAGTCCAGGAAAAAAATATTAATATGACATTTTCATTATTTTCAAATTTATAGAAAATTAAGGAAGATTGTTAGAGCAAAATGGCTGTATATTTTCTATAAAGCCTCAATTAAATGGATTTATAATTGAGCTTCACAAATAAGGTTATATAAATATCAACTCGGCACCACTATTTGATTTGCATTTTCTTTCCTGGAAAAATATGCAAATGTCCTTATTTGATTTATAAATATCATAAAACCTTAGGTACTGCCATTTTCACTCCATCCTAAATTAGTTTTATTGTATATATATATATATATATATATTTAATCTTTTCAGTACCGGTGACGTCTTTTTTCATTTGAGTTCTGCTACATTTCGAAGATTACATGAGGCTTGGGAAGGATGTATGGTAGCTAAAAGGATGAATTGAGATAGCCTATAGCCTGTTAATTGAGATAGCCTATAGCCTGTTAATTGAGATAGCCTATAGCCTGTTAATGTGCGAATAGCCTATAGCCTGTTACCATTGAGATAGTCCTATAGCCTGGTTAATCTGAGATAGGCCTATAGCCTGTTTAATTGAGATCATATAGCCTTTTCTTGGATAGCCTATAGCCTGTTACATTGGATAGCCCTACTAGCCTTTTTAATTGGAGGAAAATAAAAGCCCTATAAGGCCTTGTAATGAGATGCCTATAGCCTGTTAATTGAGATAGCCTATAAGCCTGTTATTTGAGAATAGCCTATAGCCTGTTAATTGAGATAGCCTATAGCCTTATTAATTGAGATAGCCTATAGCCTGTTTAATTTGAGAATAGCATATAGCCTGTTAATTGAGATATCCTATACCTGTTAATTGAGATAGCCCATATAGCCTGGTTTAATTGAGGATAGCCTATAGCCTGTTAATTGAGATAGTCTATAGCCTGTTAATTGAGTTTGCCTATAGCCTGTTAATTGAGGTAGCCTATAGCCTGTTAATTGAGATAGCCTATAGCCTGTTTTAATTGAAGACCCTAGCCTATAGCCTGTTAATTGAGATGAGCCTATAGGCCCTGTTAATGAAGATAGCCTATAGCCCTGTTGAATTGAGATAGCCTCATAGCCTGTTAATTGAGATAGGCCTATAGCCTGTTTAATTGTAGATAGCCTATAGCCTGTTAATTGAGATAATAGCCCTAGAGGCCTGTTTAATTTGAGATAGCCTATAGCCTGTTAATTGAGATAGCCTATAGCCTGTTACTTGAGATAGCCTATAGCCTGTTAATTGAGATAGCCTATAGCCTGTTAATTGAGATAGCCTATAGGCCTGTTTCATTGAGATAGCCTATAGCCTGTTAATATTGAGATAGCCTATAGCCTTTCTTGAGATAGCCTATAGCCTGTTAATTGCGGATAGCCTGATATCCTGTTAATTGAGAGTAGCCTAAGCCTGTTAATTGAGATAGCCTATAGCCTGTTAATTGAGATAGCCTATAGCCTGTTAATTGAGATAGCCTATAGCCTGTTAATTGAGATAGCCTATAGCCTGTTAATTGAGATAGCCTATAGCCTGTTAATTGAGATAGCCTATAGCCTGTTAATTGAGATAGCCTATAGCCTGTTCATTGAGATAGCCTATAGCCTGTTCATTGGTAGACGTCCTTCTGGGAATTTCCACTTAAGGGATTTTTTTCTTGACCCCTTTCTCCCTCATGTTTAGCCCCATTGCTTTTGATATTATAAAAAGTTTGCTCCATTAGTTTAGCGATTTTAAGAACTTTCACCCCATATTAAGACCTTTCGTGCCATTCAGGTGTCGATTTTATCCTGGCGAGCGATAGCGAGCCTGTAATTTAAGAGGAACCGGCCTTCGGCCGGGACATTTTTCTACCGAAAAATGTACAAATTTATCTTGAAAGGGACTCAAGGGTGTGTAATTTTAAGCTTGATGGAGGTCTAGGGAACAAACTAAATACCTCCCCTTAAGCTGAATAAAATCGTCAAGTAGTTGCTAGAATATAACAAAAAGATGTCACTAGTAATGAACGGGTCAATAGGAATGTGTTTTATTTATTCACTGATCTAATAAACTGTACATATCGTCGCGTGATGAACAGTTGTGATGTCTCGGCACCTAGTATATTTTGATCAATACTTGGTATCAGCAATATCTAAACCTGATTTATTCATTTCGAGTGAGACCTACAAACATGTTCCTACACTTACCCCCCCTATTCAACATCTGGCAGACATTAATACAGCACAGAGTGAGCCAAACGTGATGACAGCTGAGACATGACTTATGATCGCTACCGTACAACACACTTACTCTATCAAACCTGTGTAATAATCGTTTTGCCTAACAATGGGAAAGCTCACACGCAGCTCATGCCCACATGTTTTTGTCCGATTCGTTTGATGAACCCTTTCAAGATTATGACGCACTTTATTCATGCCAGGACCCATTAACCCATTCAACACGATTACGCCTTTTAACCATTGATTTTGGTTGACCTTGGACAATTGTATGCAGTTTAAGAAGAGCCTATGTTGTTTATTAAGACCTTATTTACCCCTTTGAGTGGTAGAATACAAATATAATAAACACAAATTGGCTAATGGAAGAGGAGAAAGAGGCGGTAAGAGGAGGAGGAGGGAGAAGAAGGAAGGAGGAGGAGGAGAGGAGAAGAGTAGGAGGAGGAAGATGAGAAACAGAAGAAGAGAAGGAGGAGGAGGAAGAGGAAAGGAAGTCTAAATAACAAGAGGAGGAAGGAGCTAGGATGATACATGGTTGTCGTTTAAAAGTGTTTTCGCTCCTTCGTCTATGAGGAGGCAGAGGTGGAGGAGGGGGGCTGGTAAGAGGAAGGGGGGGGGGAGGGAAGAGGAAGGGGGAAGGAGGGAAAGAGGAGGAGGGAAGGAGGTGGAGGGAGGGAAGAGGAAGGGGGAAGGAGGGAAAGAGGAGGAGGGAGGCCGGAAGAGGAAGGTGA
>CM064552.1:1877900-1915400 GCA_032716605.1 Paralithodes platypus | reverse complement strand
TTTTCAGATTGTAAGACGTTCGGCCTAATTATTTTGGCGATTTTAGGACTTTTTGCACATTTCTTTGTCAATATTAAGACCTCTCGTGCCATTAGGGTATGATTTTTCTCCTGGCGAGCGATAGCGAGCCTGTAATTAAGGAGGAACCGGGTTTCGGCCGGAAAAAATGTACAAATATATCTAGAAAGAGAATCTTGAGGATGATTTTTAAGCTTAATGAAGGTCTAGGGAGGAAAGTAAAAAATATTAATTAATAAATAAAGACATAACCAAATAAATAAATATATAAAAAAGTAATCAACCAATAAATAAACCCTTCCCCATAATCTGCAATCTATCACTTGGGCAGTCAATTAAAAACACAATCAACCTTCATACCTACCTACTAATTTAACTACCTACCTACCTATCTATCTATCTATCTATCTATTAATTAAAGTATCTATCTATTGAACCATCTATCTATCTATCTATCTATATATGTATTTAACTACATATCATCAATCAATCTATCTATCTATCTATCTATCTAACTGTCTATCTATCTATCGATCTATCTTTCTATCTATCTATCTATTAATTAAAGTATCTATCTATTTAACCATCTATCTATCAATCTATCTATTTATTTAACTACATATCATCTATCTATCTATCTAACTGTCTATCTATCTAGCTATCCATCTATCTATCAAACTATCCATCCATCCATCCATCCATCTATCTATTTATCCATCTATCTATCTATGTATCCATCTATCTATCTATTTACACCTGCAGAAGCCCCGGTTGTTTTCATCAGCGTGTGTGTGGGGAGGGGGAGGGGTAGGGGGAAGGCAGGGGGGTAGCAGGTGTAGTGACAATTTTGCTATGTTGCACAAAGCGTGGTCAGTCAGCCGTCACTGGGGTCATTTGCAACATCCCCCCCCCCCCCCGTCTCTCTCTCTCTCTCTCTCTCTCTCTATATATATATATATATATATATATATATATATATATATATATATATGCGTGTGCGTGCGTGTGTGTGTGTGTGTGGTGACAGTTTTGCCGTGTTGCACATAGCGAGGTCAGTCAGCAGTTATATTAAGGTGGGCATTTGCTACATAAGAGCCAGATGTAGCCATAGACAACCTTTTCTTAGGTTCTCAATAAGTTTTTGACAAAGTCCTCAATTGTAAGCTATTGTCAAAAGTAAGTGTACTAGGCATCAGTACATACTATCTACATAGGTCACAAGTTGGATAACAAGTTGGATAACAGGGTGAATGGTCTGAGGTATGGCAGATGCCACTAAACTTGGAGAAGTGCAAGGTGATGCACATCGACCAAACATCCCAAATGAGATTATTTAATATTGGGAAAGACTGTGGTAATTACGGACTTGGAACAAAATGTGGATGTTCTGATTAGCAGCGACTTAAATTTTTCCAAGCAGAACATTGCAGTAGAGAAGAAATCCCAGAAATTATTAGGGTATATCAAGAGATAATATGGATATAGTTATTACACTCTACAAGGCTTAGATACGGCCTCTTCTAGAATGTGCTGTTCAATTCTAGTCTGCAACACCCAGGAAAGATATAGAGCAACAAGAAAGAGTCTAAGCTAGGGCTACAAAGCTTATTCCATCGATAAGATTGAGCTATGAGGAGCAGTTGAGAGCTGTTGGTCTCTTTTTGTTGGAAACGCGTAAACTACAAGGTCAACTTATTGGGAGTGTTTAAAGTACTTAATGGGTTTGACAACGTGGATTGCTGTATAACACATTTTTCCCTCAATGGGAATACAGCCCATAACTATGACTGGATGTTAGAATTGAAGAGGTTCAGCACTAGTATATGTGGCAAATCATTCACATATAAGATCTGTTCTACCTGGAACAAACTTTCATCAGAATGTGGAAATAGTTATTCAGTGGAACACTTCAAGAAGACAATAAACAGCATTTGGCACACTCTGTATTGAGTGCAATGCTCTAATATATGTTTTCCTCTTCCAGTATCTCCCCAGAATGGACCGCAAGGACT
Organism: Paralithodes platypus; assembly: GCA_032716605.1. Taxonomy (NCBI): domain Eukaryota; kingdom Metazoa; phylum Arthropoda; class Malacostraca; order Decapoda; family Lithodidae; genus Paralithodes; species Paralithodes platypus. The sequence goes on along the minus strand of CM064552.1, from coordinate 1,913,370 downwards.
CCGAGACACTAATCATTCCTCGTAACTCCTTGCACACCCCCCCCCCCCCCCAATACATCATCGGCCGTATATATCGTGTTATGGGGTCGGTCCGTGAAAAATACGTCGTGTTAATCCTATAATTTTCTCGTAATGTATAGCTCAATGTTAGGGGGGGGGGGGGGGCAGAGAGAGAGAGAGAGAGAGAGAGAGAGAGAGAGAGAGAGAGAGAGAGAGAGAGAGAGAGAGAGAGAAGACAGAAGAGAGAGAGAGAGAGAGAGAGAGAGAGAGAGAGAGAGAGAGAGAGAGAGAGAGAGAGAGAGAGAGAGAGAGAGAGAGGTGGGGGGAGAGGAGGGGGCCAAGTTAGTTAGGTAGGTTGTAGAGGTAGTTAAATAATATAAGTTAGTGAGCGAGTTTGTTATTTAATAAGTTAGTTTTTATAGTTAGTTATAGTCTGTTTCTTTCCATCTGACGATAAATTGAATCCCTTAGTAACTAAATTTTCGATACTTAATGGTAAAATATGAAATGACTAAGTCTCTGCATCAATTTAAGACCAAGTTCAACAAATTAGCACCATATTTCACTACAAAATCTTCAAAATAACCGATAAATGATGATGGTAACTTTGCAATTTACCGTTACCGGTGCTGAATGGGGGAATTTTCGAGATGAAACAACCAAACATAACCTAAAATTCAGCCATTACTCCCCAGCAATGGCGATCTTGACTAATAGGCACGTTCACAATTACTCAAAGAGGCCACCCATGATCAACATGTACAAATAACAGGTATTTTAAGGGGGAATGGTTAATTTTTTGGTCGATTTTTTGTTTTCATCTATTTTTCTTTTTAATTAGTTTCCTTCCTAGATCTCCATCAAACTTACAAAACAACAACCCCAGGATCCCCCTGCAAGATATATTTGTACATTTTTCGGTCGAAAAATGTCCCGTTCCTCCTAAAATACAGGTTTGGTATCGCTCGACAGGAAATAATTCGACACCTAAATAACGCAAAAAGTCTTAATATTGACAAAGGAAAATGGGTGAAAGGTCTTAAAATCGCCAAACTAATGGGCCAAATCAAGAAGTGTGACCAGAAAAACCGACGATCGCCCCATAACCTCTTCAGTACGATGACACCTTTTTGCCTGTAGATAATCATGGATATAAAAAGAGTATGAAAAAAGTATACATACAATCCACCACTTGCGAGTTGTCGTTCTATAAGGAAGTTGGAGCTGTAGACATCGATATTTAGCAGAGTTAGAAGCTAAAACATGGTTACAGTACATTCATAAACATGGTTACAGTACATTCATAAATACATGGTCACAGTACATTCATAAATACATGGCCACAGTACATTCATAAATACATGGTCACAGTACATTCATAAATACATGGTCACAGTACATTCATAAATACATAACACCCAATTTAACATACCTTTTATCCATTAAACACCTACATTATTAGTGTATATCTCTTGTACATCAATATTTATGACTCCAACTTCCTTATAGCCTGAAACTCGCGAGTGGTTAATTATCGGGTATATTGATAGTGATTTACCATTTAATAGTGAAGGTGTGGACGGAGTGGTCTTTTAATAGTGAAGGTGTGGACGGAGTGGTCTTTTAATAGTGAAGGTGTGGACGGAGTGGTCATTTAATAGTGAAGGTGTGGACGGAGTGGTCTTTTAATAGTGAAGGTGTGGACGGAGTGGTCTTTTAATAGTGAAGGTGTGGACGGAGTGGTCATTTAATAGTGAAGGTGTGGACGGAGTGGTCTTTTAATAGTGAAGGTGTGGACGGAGTGGTCTTTTAATTAGTGAAGGTGTGGACGGAGTGGTCTTTTAATAGTGAAGGTGTGGACGGAGTGGTCTTTTAATAGTGAAGGTGTGGACGGAGTGGTCTTTTAATAGTGAAGGTGTGGACGGAGTGGTCTTTAATAGTGAAGGTGTGGACGGAGTGGTCTTTTAATAGTGAAGGTGTGGACGGAGTGGTCTTTTAATAGTGAAGGTGTGGACGGAGTGGTCTTTTAATAGTGAAGGTGTGGACGGAGTGGTCTTTTAATAGTGAAGGTGTGGACGGAGTGGTCTTTTAATAGTGAAGGTGTGGACGGAGTGGTCTTTTAATAGTGAAGGTGTGGACGGAGTGGTCTTTTAATAGTGAAGGTGTGGACGGAGTGGTCATTTAATAGTGAAGGTGTGGACGGAGTGGTCTTTTAATAGTGAAGGTGTGGACGGAGTGGTCTTTTAATAGTGAAGGTGTGGACGGAGTGGTCTTTTAATAGTGAAGGTGTGGACGGAGTGGTCTTTTAATAGTGAAGGTGTGGACGGAGTGGTCTTTTAATAGTGAAGGTGTGGACGGAGTGGTCTTTTAATAGTGAAGGTGTGGACGGAGTGGTCTTTTAATAGTGAAGGTGTGGACGGAGTGGTCTTTTAATAGTGAAGGTGTGGACGGAGTGGTCTTTTAATAGTGAAGGTGTGGACGGAGTGGTCTTTTATTAGTGAAGGTGTGGACGGAGTGGTCTTTTAATAGTGAAGGTGTGGACGGAGTGGTCTTTTAATAGTGAAGGTGTGGACGGAGTGGTCTTTTAATAGTGAAGGTGTGGACGGAGTGGTCTTTAATAGTGAAGGTGTGGACGGAGTGGTCTTTTAATAGTGAAGGTGTGGACGGAGTGGTCTTTTAATAGTGAAGGTGTGGACGGAGTGGTCTTTTAATAGTGAAGGTGTGGACGGAGTGGTCTTTTAATAGTGAAGGTGTGGACGGAGTGGTCTTTTAATAGTGAGGTGTGGACGGAGTGGTCTTTTAATAGTGAAGGTGTGGACGGAGTGGTCTTTTAATAGTGAAGGTGTGGACGGAGTGGTCTTTTAATAGTGAAGGTGTGGACGGAGTGGTCATTTAATAGTGAAGGTGTGGACGGAGTGGTCTTTTAATAGTGAAGGTGTGGACGGAGTGGTCTTTTAATAGTGAAGGTGTGGACGGAGTGGTCTTGCTACTGGACTGGTAATCTGAGACTCCAGGGTTTAAGAGGATAGTGGTAATATTTAGTTTTGCTCCATACATTGGCCTGTATATTCTATTATATGTGTTGTTTAGCTTCCTCGCTAGACCTCCATCAAGCTTAAGGGGCTAGTGCTTATTTTTTGGGCATTTAATTTATTTATTCATTTATTTTTTAGTTTCCTCGCTAGACCTCCATCAAGCTCAAGAAAACACCCCCTATACCGCCTTTCAAGATAAATTTGTACATTTTTCGATAGAAAAATGTCCCGGCCGAAGGCCAGTTCCTCTTAAAAGTGTATATATATATCTTTGTCTACAGCTCCAACTTCCTTATAGAACGAAACTCGCAAGTGGTCAATGTGGATAATATATTGGAGTGCCACATGTATTCATTAGTTTAATTTATTTCATTAATTAGGTATAGTTGTAAGTTAATTGGTGGGTTGGTGATAATATGAATCCGACTCCCATATGCCCCTCCAAAGCCAATTCTATCAACTAATGGTAGCCAGAGAAGAAAACGGACCAAAACAACACAAAAACCGGAAAATATAAAATTGAAAGAAAATACACACAATTCATTAAAGAAAATTAATAAAATTTATTTAAGAAAATGCATACAATTTATTCAAGAAAATGCATAAAATGTATTAAAGAAAATGCATACAATTTATTTAAGAAAATGCATATAATGTATTAAAGAAAATGGACAAGGCACTACAGAAACCCGTATAAAAATATCAAATAGAACATGCATATTATCGAATTAAAATAGACAAATAAATAATAATACAATATAAACGAAAACAAATAGACAATAATGCAATATAGAAACAAGAAGAATGGAAAGAACATGCTTAAAATGAAAAGAAACGGACACAAACAATAAAGCAAACAGTAGAAAAGAGGTCAGGCGAAAAAATAAGGCATACTATTATAAAAAAAATAGACAAGAAGCAATAATAAACATAGACAAAAAAGGCAAATCAAATAAACACAACATAAAAATACTTAGAAATGAGGAAAAAAAGGACAAGGAATAAAATAAAATGGACAAGAAACAATACAAAAAACGGAAGGAAAGAAACGAGAGAAAATGCATAAAATGAAAAGAAAATGGACAAGAATGCAGTGGTCTAATAGGACGCGGAATTTTGGGGGAACTTAATTAAAAGATAAACATAAAACTATTGAAAAACTGGCTACACAAATGTCCTTCTCTCCCTCTCCCTCTCCCTCTCTCCCTCTTCCTTCCCCTCTCCCTCTCCCTCTCCCTCTCCCTCTCCCTCTGTATATAGTATCCAAATATCTACCTGTATATATATTTATCCATTTATCTACATTATGACTGACTGCCAAACATGAACAGATAGATGAATCCATGGTTCGAATCTCGGTGCAAGTAAAGACACACACACACACACACACACACACACACACACACACACACACACACACAACACTCTCACACACACAGCTCTCTCTCTCTCTCACACACACACACACTCTCTCTCTCGCTCTCTCTTCCTTACCTCCCCTCTCTCTCTCTCACCCCTTCACCCTCTCCCGAACAAATTTTTCCCCTCTCTCCCTTGCTCTCTCTCTCTCTCTCTCTCTCTCTCTCTCTCTCTCTCTCTCTCTCTCTCTCTCTCTCTCTCTCTCTCTCTCTCTCTCTCTCTCTCTCTCTATTCCTGTCCCATATAACTGTACTCTTCCCTCACCCTCACATTCATAAAAAAATACCCGCACCAAAAAATGATTACAAAATTCTTAATCAACTCGCCCCTCTCTTGATTGGGTGCTGGGCAAAGGTAAATCGTGTTTTCGAAAAGGGAAGGATTTTTTTTAATATATATACTTTTTTTGTTATGGGTGTATTTCATGAGGGGTGCGATCGTCATTTGGATTCGAATTTGATATGAAATTTGAGAGTGGTTTGGTGATGTGTGTGGGTGTGTAGGGGTGCGTGGTGGGTGTGTGTGTGTGTGTGTGTGTGTGTGTGATGGGGTGCGTGATGTGTGTGAGTATAATATGTTAACGGTGTGTGTGTTTACCATGTAGTACACACAAATATATATAGTTTATTAAATACGAGCACAAATATCAAACAGCGAGATAATACATACACATACAATTACTTATACTTACAACTATGTATACAAGCGGTACACTACTGTATATGAATAAGTTAATAACACAGGTACACTCAGAAAGTAAAAAAATAATACACACATATAAGCTCTCTCTCTCTCTCTCTCTCTCTCTCTCTCTCTCTCTCTCTCTCTCTCTCTCTCTCTCTCACTCACTCACTAACACACACACATAATTACACTCTCAACATATAGATATAATTAACATCTCAACGAGGTATTTGTATAAACACACTGCAAAGGAATTTTCAGATATTTCTTTAACCCTTTCAAGATCCGAGACGCATTTCTTTTCTGTTTTCCGGCTATTATTAGATGATTTTATTCAGATTGGGAAGGGTATATGGAAGTCAAAGGGTTAAATGAGATAGTCTTTACCCATATAATTCCCATGGATCCTTCTTCAACTGTATACAATCGTCTAATGATAGCCAGAATAAACTGTCAAAATGCGTCACAATCTTCAAAGGGTTAATATACTCTGTAATTGTCAATAGGCAATTCACTAGCACATAAATACATCATACAACTTTTCGTGGAATTAACTAAATTGTAATATGTTTATGTTTAGACGAATTTGAATGTTATTACATTATTCAACATATTATCACTGAATTTTACAAACACACATAAAACAACTTTATATAAACGAACAGATAATCATAATTGTACACATTTATTCAAACGAGTTCTCTCATGCATTCATTTGTTTTTGTATGTAGATGAGGGAGACAAAAGGCAAATCCGCCTGTGACGAGTGCCTCCCCCTGAGTTAAAAGAGTGACAGGGCCAAAATCAATATACACTCTCTCTGTTACACACACACACACACACACACACAAATAAATAATCCAACACATACACACACACACAAACACAATAAACACTCACACACACACCTACACAACCCACCCACAACAAATAAACACACATAAACACACACGACACACCCACACATACACAATAAACACTCACACACACACACACACACCTACACAACCCACAACACACTCACACACCCACAACAAACAAACACACATAAACACACACGACACACCCACACACACACACATACACAATAAACACTCACACACACACACACACCTACACAACCCACAACACACTCACACACCCACAACAAACAAACACACATAAACACACACAACACACCCACACGCTCGACCTTTTAGCCAATTATTGTGTGTGACCAATGGAATACCCTGCCGGCTATTGTTGTCATTATTATTCCATCAATGTTCGCATCAATGGACATCACAGGCCATGCAAAACACAAGCCCAATATATTTTAGCAGATTTGTTTTGGTCGAGCAATAAAAGGCGTGTGTGTGGTGGAGTGAGGGGTGGGGGTTGAAAGGTGGGGGTGAGAGAGGTGGTGCATGTGTGTGTGTGGGGGGGGGGGGGGGTGGAAGTGTGTGGGTGAGGGGGGAGGTGGGTATGTGTGGGGGGGAGTGGAGGTTGGGGGGGAGGTGTGTGTGTGTGTGGGGGGGGGGGGGGGGGGGTGAAGGTGTGTGCTGGGGGTGTTTGTGTGTGGGAGTGAGTTTGGGGGGTGGAGGGGTAGTTGCGTATATGGGGGGAGTAGGGGGGTTGTTTGTGTATGTGGTGGGGTATTTGTGTGTGTGTGTGTGTGTGGGTGTGGGTGTGGGTGTGTGTGAATAAATAAATGATTGAGAATACTTGTGTGAGTAACTGTGGAAGTTTAGGGAGGAAACTAAGCAAAATAAATAAATAAATAAATAAATAAATCGACCATTAAATAAACCCTCCTCCCCTTAAAAAAAAGAGAGGAAACAATATCACCGGTGGTCCCAAAATGGCGGAGGTTGGCCGATCTCTGTAACTATCGGGTCTCTAGAATTCATCATTACATCACTCGGTCATTATCATATCAAAAGGGAGAATTCTGTATCGCACTGAAATTCACATTGGGTTATTCATTTGATTTCATTGGGTAATTATTATAATATAAACAGATGGCCTTTGTGTGTGTTGGTGGCTTTGATAACATGTAGGTAGTATTATTTAGTTATTTGTTTTCAATAGTTCGTTTTGGTTCTTTCGTTTTGTCATTATCATATAAACAGTGTATTTTGTTTGTGGTGGTATAACTAAATGATGTGTGTGTGTGTGTGTGTGTGTACTTACTCTAGTTGTACTTACTCTAGTTGTATTGCGGGAGTGAGCATGTGTGTAGGTGTTGTGTGTGTCGTTGGAATGGCTGTGGTGTGTGTGTGTGTGTGTGTGTGTGTGTGTGTGTGTGTGTGTGTGAAGGAGACAAAAGGCAAAGTTGCCTGTAACATGTGTCCCCCCCAGAAAACTGAAAGTGACAGAGAGCCAAATCCAAGGCACGATAGAGTCCAAATGCCTGGACACACGGAGCTTGAAGCAGTTTAAGTCATAGGATGAGGGAAAGATTGATTGAAGGAGAGAGTTCCAGAGTGTACATGATGAATAGCGTAGACTGTTTATCTACTCTGCCATAGGCCTATCTCCAAGTCTATAAAGGCAGTATTTCCACCTTAGGCAATAGAATAATAGATTAACCCTTTAAAGATCGTGACGCATTTTGACAGTTTATTCTGGCTCTCGGTAGACGATTTTAAACAGCTTAGGAAAGATCTACGAGAATTATAAGGGTCAAGCATGTCTCAATTAACCCTCTGACTTCCATAGACCCTTCCTAATCTGAATAAAATCGTCTACTAATAGCCCGACCACAGACAAAAATGCGTATTGGAGCTTGAAAGGGTTAATAGATAGGAACACAGATAGATACAGAAACAATAATACAATGAATAAGTGATGAAGAGAAAGTAAGAAAGGAAGAGACAAGGACAGAAAAACAGAGAAAGAAATAAGGTGAAAGAGTACAAAAGAAAGAAAGAAAAATGAAAGAGTACAAATGAAAGAAATAAGGTGAAAGAGTACAAAAGAAAGAAATAAAAATGAAAGAAATAAGGTGAAAGAGTACAAAAGAAATAAATAAAAATGAAATAAATAAGGTGAAAGAGTACAAAAGAAAGAAATAAAAATGAAAGAAATAAGGTGAAAGAGTACAAAAGAAAGAAAGACAAATGAAAGAGTACAAAAGAAAGAAATAACGATGAAAAAGTACAAAAGAAGGAAAGAAGGATGAAATAATACAAAAGAAAAAAATAAAGATGAAAGAATACAAAGGAAAGAAAAACATGAATGAGTACACAAAGAAAGACAAATAGATGAAAGAGTACAAGAAAAAAGATGAAAGAGTACAAAAGAAAGAAACAAACTGAAAGAGTACACAAGAAAATAAAGAAAAACAGGTGAAAGAAAGAAAATAAATCAATCAAGACAGTAAATGAGGCTATATCCCGCGGGCCCCAAATACAAATGTTTTATCTTAATAAAGGCAGCCAAATATTTGCAATACCTGAGACGAGCCAGGTGAGAAGAATTGGAACGGGGCTAAAATGGAAGTTATATATATACAGTATATATTATATATCGCCATAACAAAAATCGACACGCATATGGGGCGAATGTCAAAATTAATTAGGCTAAACATGAAGGCGAAGGGTGTCCAGGAAAAAAAAAAAAAAAAAAAAAAAATCTCCTTAACCTGGGTGGTAGGACGGATGCCTATCTTCCTATGGCACCACTCCTAAATGGCCACGCACCTAAATTGCCATGCTCCTAAAGGGTCGCACTTCTAAGCAGCCTTGATCCTCAACGGCCACACTCCTAAATGGCCACAATCCTAAGCAATCTAGGTTAGGCTCTTACGAATATTAAGAGTGTAAATTAGGCCCATCGATTAAGAGGCTCTCAGGAAATATGTCGTTGGGAACGCGAATATTACGAGGTCAGTTGAATGGAGTATTATTGACAAACTAATTTGATAACGTGGGTCGTAACATGATCCTTATAGTCTCCATAAGAATATAACACGCAACCATGGCCGGAAGAATGCTTAAGGGGGAAGTAGTCGCTTTTTCTGGACCCCCTTCTCCCTCATGTTTAGCATATTAGTTTTGATATTTTAAGACGTTCGTTCCGTTAATTTGACGATTTTGGGAGCTTTTGCCTCATTTATTTGTCAATATTAAGACCTTTCGTGCCATTTAGGTGTCGATTTTATCCTGGCGAGCGAGAGCGAGCCTGTAATTTTAGAAGGATCCGGCCTTCAGTCGGGTCATTTTTCTACCGAAAAATGTACACAATTTATCTTGAAAGAGGTTGTAGGGGGTGTTTTTTTTTTTTTTTTTTTTTTTTTTTTTTAAAGCTTGATGGAGGTCTAGCGAGGAAACTCAAAAATATATATATATACTGTATACGTAAATATATATATACAGTATAAGTAAATATATACAGTATAAGTAAATATATACAGTATAAGTAAATATATACAGTATAAGTAAATATATACAGTATAAGTAAATATATATACTGTATATGAAAAAGATATATACTGTACAAGAAAAATATATATACTGTATATGAAAAAGATATATACTGTACAAGAAAAATATATATACTGTATACGTAAATATATATATACTGTATAAGTAAATATATATACTGTATACGTAAATATTAATTATGTACTGTATACGTAAATATATACACAAAATTTATACTGTATACGTAAATATATACTGTATACGTAAATATATATATACTGTATAAGTAAATATATATATACTGTATACGTAAATATATATATACTGTATACGTAAATATATATACTGTATACGTAAATATATATATACTGTATACGTAAATATATATACTGTATACGTAAATATATATATACTGTATAAGTAAATATATATATACTGTATATGTAAATATATACACAAAATTAATATACTGTATACGTAAATATATAGACAAATTAATACTGTATACGTAAATATATATATACTGTATAAGTAAATATATATACTGTATACGTAAATATATATATACTGTATAAGTAAATATATATACTGTATACGTAAATATATATATACTGTATAAGTAAATATATATATACAGTATATGTAAATATATATACTGTATACGTAAATATATAGACAAATTAATATACTGTATACGTAAATATATACACAAAATTAATACTGTATACGTAAATATATAGACAAATTAATATACTGTATACGTAAATATATATACTGTATACGTAAATATATACACAAAATTAATATACTGTATACGTAAATATATAGACAAATTAATATACTGTATACGTAAATATATAGACACAAATTAATATACTGTATACGTAAATATATACACAAAATTAATATACTGTATACGTAAATATATACACTGTATAAGTAAATATATATATACTGTATATGTAAATATATATACTGTATACGTAAATATATATATATACTGTATACGTAAATATATATACTGTATACGTAAATATATATATACTGTATAAGTAAATATATATATACTGTATACGTAAATATATATATACTGTATATGTAAATATATATACTGTATACGTAAATATATATATACTGTATACGTAAATATATATATACTGTATAAGTAAATATATATATACTGTATACGTAAATATATATACTGTATACGTAAATATATACACAAAATTTATACTGTATACGTAAATATATACACAAAATTTATACTGTATACGTAAATATATATACTGTATAAGTAAATATATATATACTGTATATGTAAATATATATATACTGTATACGTAAATATATATATACTGTATAAGTAAATATATATATACTGTATATGTAAATATATATATACTGTATACGTAAATATATATACTGTATACGTAAATATATATATACTGTATAAGTAAATATATATATACTGTATAAGTAAATATATATATACTGTATACGTAAATATATATATATACTGTATACGTAAATATATATACTGTATACGTATATAATATATAGACCAAAAAAACAAGCAATAGCCCCTTAAGAGATTCAAGATTAATAAATTGTGGAAGCGTTTTCACATAATGTAACAAGCTTTCTAAGAGATGTCGCTGGAGTAGTTTAAGAAAATTAATAAAAAAGGTTATTTTTACACTTTACACTTTACAGTGAATATGCTGAATTATTCAACAAACAAATAAAAAAATGCACACAAATATATATACCGGTATATACAGGTATATATATATATACAGTATATATATATATACATATAAATCCCTTTAGTGAACCGATATCTCCATGAAATGAACCATAAGGTCTTTAAGATAAAAACGATTCTTTGAAACTCTGGAACTCTCTCTCTCTCTCATCATATATAAACCCATTTTTCTCAATCATCTCCTAACCCCTCTCTCTCGCTCTCTCTCTCTCTCTCTCTCTCTCTCTCTCTCACTAACGAGACACAGGAAGCTGATTTGTCCTTGTTTTTTCTCTCTTAATTAAAACTTCCCTCCCTCCTCCCCCCCTTCCCCCCTCCCTCCTCCTTAATTCATGGCCCTAGATGAGGAATTTATAACCCTCCCCCTCTCCTACCCCCTTCCCCTCCCCTTCCTTCCGATCCCGCCTTCCCTCCCTCCCTCTTTCCTATCCTCTCCCCTCCTCTCTTCCCTTCCTTCCGATCCCTCCTTCTCTCTCTCTTCCCCTCCCTCTCCTCATCTCTCTTCTCCCCTCCCCCTCCCCATCTCTCTTCTCCCCTCTCCTCATCTCTCTTCTCCCCTCCCCCTCCCCATCTCTCTTCTCCCCTCTCCATCTCTCTTTTCCCCTCCCCCTCCCCATCTCTCTTCTCCCTTCCCCCTCCCCCTGCCCTGCCTCCCTGTACACACACCCCTCCCTCCCTATTTCTCTCTCTACTTCCTTCCTTCCTTCATCCTTCCCTACTCTCCCTCCTTCCTTCACCTACCCTCTTCTCCTTCCTCCTACTCCTTCTCCCCCCCCCCCCCCTTTCGCCAGCACCTTCCCTCACCCCTTCACCCCTTCACCCCCCGCAATCCTATCCCTCACCCCCACTCACACCCTACCTTCATGACCCAAATAAACTAAGAGGTGTGTCAGGGGTTGGACCAGGGACAGAAGGTGAATTAAGGGGGTAGTGCTTGGTTTTTTGGTCTATATATTTATTTATAAATATATTTATTAGTTTCCTCGCTAAACCTCCATCAAGCTTAGAAAAACACCCCCTAGACCCCCTTTCAAGATAAATGTGTACATTTTTTCGTTAGAAAAATTTCCCGGCCGAAGACCGGTTCCTTCTAAAATAAGAGGCTCGCTATCGCTCGCCAGGGAAAAATCGACACCTAAAGGGCACGAAAGGTCTTAAAATTGAAAAAAAAAAAAAAAAAATGAGGCGAAAGGTCTCAAAATCGCCAAACTAACGGAACGAACGGCGGTGTAAGTCGCTGGTCAAGTCTATACTCGGTTTCATTTCATCTGACGGTAAATTGAATCCTTTAGCAACTGATTTCTCGATAACTAACGGGAAAATAAGAAACTACCATGTCTCTACTTAACATTAGTGACAAGTTTTCATATAATTAACAACACAATTCCTTACAAAACCTGCATAATTATAACGGAATAATCAAGCTGAAGAGATAGCTATTTACCGTCAGGTGAAATGAAGCGGAGTATAGTGACGTGACAGAGATTTGTACACTAAACGGAGGTCATGATTGGGGTTCAGCTAGTATCCTCTTATTAGCCTTCTCCCACTCACACTCACACACTCTCTCTCTCTCTCTCAATAGATAGATAGATAGATAGATAGATAGACAGATATAGATAGATAGACAGATAGAGAGAGAGAGAGAGAGAGAGAGAGAGAGAGAGAGAGAGAGTACAAAGTACAAAGGAAATCAAGCAACAACAGGTCTAGTGACCCTTCTAGGTTGCTTGTCCTCCAAAACACTGAGGATCAAGTGTCCAAACAGTGGTTTAGAGTGGGTAAGGGAACATTGGAAAGAGAACTACTGCCCTGCCACTAACGTGGCAGGACTAGGAAGTTAGTAGGGGACATATGGGTTAGTAACTGAGGGGAGGATAAAGTTATTCATTTACAAACGCAGTCAGTCGCGGGTTTGATGCGAGATATTTGTCTAGGCGGAATTTAAATGAATCAACGGTGCTGCAGTCTATAACGTCTCGGGGAAGCCCATTCCACAAGTTGACAACTCGATTGAAGAGAAATTCTTAGATTCGTGCGAGTTAAAAGATTTACCAATAATTTTGCAACCGTTTCCCCGCGTGTAATTAGATTGGTCGATAGTGAAGTACTTACTACAGTTCATATTGTCGATGCCTTTGATGATTTTGAACACTTGAATTAAGTCGCCTCTTAATCTGCGCTGGGTTAAAGGAAATAGATTTAATTCTCTAAGACGCTCTTCGTATGGTTTGTTCTTTAGGCTAGGTATAATTTTGGTAACTCTACGTTGAGAGAGAGAGAGAGAGAGAGAGAGAGAGAGAGAGAGAGAGAGAGAGAGGAAGTAGATAAGATATATAAAGATAAATTACATGTAGGGGGAGGGAGGGAGGGAGGGAGGGAAGACCAAATAATAGGATTACATAAATTACACTGCTAAGGGAGATGGGTCGTTTTTCTGGGCGCCCTTATTCCTCATGTTTAGCCCCATTAGTTTTCAGATTTTAAGACGTTCGCCCCATTAGTTTGTCGATTTTAAAACATTTCGCCCCATTTCTATATCAAAATCAAAACCTTTCGTGCCATTTAGGAGTCGATTTTTTTCCTGGCGAGCGATAGCGAGCCTGTAATTTTAAGAGAAACCGGCCGGAACATTTTTCTCTCGAAAAATGTACAAATTTATCTTGAAGGAGGGTGTAGGGAGTGTTTGTTAAAGGGTTGTTGAAGGTCTAGGGAGGAAACCAAAACATGTGTGATTATAAAAATTAAATAGACCAATAAGCTAACCACTGGGCCCCTTAAAGGGAGATGTCCACTTGAGGGATTTTTTTCTTGACTCCTTTCTCCCTCATGCTTAGCCCCATTGTTTTTTTCTAATTTTAAGACGTTTGCCCCATTATTTTGACGATTTTAAGGACTTTCAAACCATTTCTGTCAATTTTAAGACCTTTCGTGCCATTTAGGTGTCGATTTTATCCTGGCGAGCGACAGCGAGCCTGTAATTTAAGAGGAACCGGCTTTCAGCCGGGACATTTTTCTACCGAAAAATGTACAAATTTATCTTGAAAGGGACTCAAGGGGGTGTAATTTCAAGCTTGATGGAAGTCTGAGAAACACACTAAAAAACCTCTCCTTAAGGGGAGGTATCTAGTTGGTTCCCTAGACCTCCATCAAGCTTAAAATTACACCCCCTTGAGCCCCTTTCAAGATAAATTTGTACATTTTTCGGTAGAAAAATTTCCCGGCCGAAGGCCGGTTCCTCTTAAATTACAGGCTCGCTATCGCTCGCCAGGATAAAATCGACACCTGAATGGCACGAAAGGTCTTAATATGGGGTGAAAGTTCTTAAAATCGCTAAACTAATGGGGCAAACGTTTTATAATATCAAAAGCAATGGGGCTTAACATGAGGGAGAAAGGGGTCAAGAAAAAAATCGCTCAAGTGGAAACCTCCCCTTAAAGTGATAAAGGGTGTTCACATTATTACCATAATGGCCACCAAGTTACTAGGGGTTGTAGTGATTACCTCTGCTAGCCAAGTTGGACGGAGGTTATGTCTTCACCTCCGTTTGTTTGTCTGTCTGGCTGTACACAAGATATCTCACAAAGTTATGAATCGGTTTTCACGAAATTTGGTAGGCAGATTGGATATGCACCAAGGAAGAAGTTAGTGGATTACGTTATGCAGTATACGATGACACTTAAGCCGGTATCACACAAGCGTTTTTTCCCTTAACATTTATCCTCAACACTGGTCTGGCAGCTGATGAGGTCAACATTTGCAATATTACAGTCCCCTAAATTCATCTACCAACAGTCTAGTTTCCGATACCAGTGCAAAAATAGTCCGGAAATGCTGATGATCGAATGTTGACTATAAAAGCTCTCGTGTGATACCGGCTTAACGCTATATTGGTTCATAGCTCTCATTACGCGATCTGTTTAACCCTTTCAGTACCAACTCTCCCATTCTGGTTATTAATATTCAGCCTTTCAGAGCCGGTGAAGTATTTTGTATTTGGGTTTTTTAGCTACATTTTAGACACGTTTAAGAAGCTTGGAAAGGATCTGTGGTTAAGGGGGGTGACCTGCTTTTTTTCTCTCCTTTTCTCCCTCTCTCTGGGTTGTATCCATTCGGCCCCATTCAGCCTACTGTTTTAAGACATTTATACCCATCCATGTGTCGATTTTTTCTTGGCGAGCGATAGCGAGCCAGCATTGTATGAAGAAATCCGGCTTCGCCGGAGAAATTTTTCTATCGAAAAATTTACAAATTTAGCCTGCTGTCAAAAACATTTTTAAAAATATGCTGGCTCGCTACCGCTCGTCAGGAAAAAAATCGACACCTGGATGGGGATAAACGTCTTAAAACAGTAGGCTGAATGGGATGGAATGGATACAAGCCAGAGAAAAAGAGAAAAGGTGAGAAATAAAGCAGGTCACCCCCCCTTAAAGCAGGTCACCCCCCCTTAAAGCAGGTCACCCCCCTTAAAGGATTAATAAAGCAGGTCACCCCCCTTAAAGGATTAATTGATATA
The DNA here is from genome assembly GCA_032716605.1 of Paralithodes platypus. NCBI lineage: Eukaryota > Metazoa > Arthropoda > Malacostraca > Decapoda > Lithodidae > Paralithodes > Paralithodes platypus. The sequence goes on along the minus strand of CM064552.1, from coordinate 1,897,545 downwards.
GTCTGAGCCTCAGCATTGGTAGACGCCCTTCATAAGCTGAATAAAATCGTCTAATAGTTGTCAGAATATAATGCAAAGGACGGCACCGGTACTGAATGGGTAATAGAAGAAGTATTAAGGGGGTAGTGCTTGGTTTTTGGTCTATATATATATATATATATATTTAGTTTTTAGTTTAGAGTCTTGGGGGTGGTTTGTTTAAGCTTGATAGAGATCTACGGAGAAGAAGAACACAAAATACATTCAGAGCCCCAAATTAGGTTAAGCAAGAACATAGAAACACGGAAATCTGCAGAGGGCCTACCGGCCCACACGAGGCAGATCCCTTTCACATCCAACCAATACCATTCATACCAGAAACCACACATCTTCCAATAAGGTCTCCAAATAAAATCGAGTCAACTCCCAATCGCCCAACTACTCCAATCCAAGAAAATATCAGCCACCAATAAATCGCAATTGGATACAAAAAATATAAACCTGTTGAAATATTGGGTTCAAAGAAGTGGAGAACCAAAGTGTAAGCGAATCTAATAACATATTAGCCATCAATAAATAAAGCACGTATAATGAAAAAAATAAAAAATAATAATAATAATAATAATAATAATAAAATACTACTACTACTACTACTAATAATAATAATAATAATAATAATAATAATAATAGCCTGTTGAAATTGGGTATCGAGAAGTGGAGAGCCTAAACGAATCTATCAGCCACCAATAAATCAAGCATGTATAATGACAAACACAAAAATAATAATAAAAAACCTGTTGAAATATTGGGTAGAGAGGAATGGAGAACCGAAGTGTAAGCGCGGGATAATGAGAGACCTCCCAAAACACTCGCCCATAAAAAACAATTAATTCCGGCCATTCATAATTAGCGAGAGGCGGCGAGTGAGTTATAGATATCTTAATTACATGAGCGAGAGCGGGAGAGAGGGGGGAGGGGGAGGGGAGGGGAAAAGAGAGAGCTAGAGAGAGAAAAATATGTATCAAAATCACGGTACGATCGTTTCCAAACTTGGCGGGAAAGAGAGAGGGAGGGAGGGGTGGTGTTGGCGGCCGTACGATGTTCTATCTCCGTCCCGCTCAAATATTCTTCAAAATCAAGTTATGGCGGCCGCTTTTGAGGAGGGACTGGCGCGTGTTGGCAGTAATTGTTGTGCCGGCTTTATATCTTTGATGCAGCTTACACCGCGATATTAGATTAGGAAAAATACCCGGGCGATTCTCCTTTGTCTTCAGTCGCGGGACCCACAATGCATCGCTCAGTCCATAGGGGGAGGGGGGAAGGGGGGCAGGGACACGGTGCTATATCCATCCTCAGCATAAATGGACCCTCCCCCTCTCCCGCCCCCCTCCCCCCTAGTGTTGATCATACAGGCTTTTGAAAAATAAACGAAAAAGAGAGGGAAGTATAGTTTTCACAGCGTCTCGTCTCCCTGTAATCGCTCTTAAGATAAGTGGCCTAATATCAGCCGAGGCGGGGCCGGGGGTAGAGAGGTGTATTCAACGGCCTCCCCTCATCCAACCATTCCGGCCCTTAGTACCCAGCGTCTTAAGGGCCGAAATGCCGCGGTTTCGAACCCCTTCCCGGGAGCTCCCTCTTATCGCACCAACGTACACGAAACGAATGACACGCTGGCGGCTCGAGTCTAGAACGGGGCGGAAAAGTGCCGGGCGAACGGAGCAAAAATCAGCCTTCAAGTGTGCAGTCGAGAGAGGCGGGGTTCCAGACGCAGGGGCACGAGTCGCTTAGGCTTCTCAACCCCCCTATTCCCTCGCTCGCCCCCTCTCCCTCCCTCCCTCCCTCCCTCCCGGTCTAATTATGCGACAGATTTGTATAATGAGTGTAAGTTTTTAATGAAAGCATCGCGCGTTACTGGCGATTAAGGAGGGAAGGAAGGATGGAAAACACGGGTGCTGATTTGACTTTTTTGTGTGTCCGCCCTCTCTCTCTCTCTCTCGCTGTCTCTCTCTCTTGCCGGGGACGAAACCACCACCATTATGACCGTCATGTTTGGCCTGTGTATGAGAGAGAGAGAGAGTGTGTGTACAGTATGTATGTGTGTGTGTGAGAGAGAAAGTGTGTACAGTACGTGTGTGTGTGTGTGAGAGAGAAAGTGTGTACAGTACGTGTGTCTGTGTGTGAGAGAAAGTGTGTGTATGAGAGTACTGTGTGTGTGAGAGAGAAAGAGTGCACAGTACGTGTGTCTGGTGTGAGTAAGTGTGTGTATGAGAGTACTGTGTATGTGAGAGAAAGTGGCTGTACTGTACAGTATGTGTGTGTGTGTAGGCTATGTGTATGAGGCAAAGTGTGTACAGTATGTGTGTGTACAAAGGAGTACAAAGGAAATCAAGCAACAACAGATCTAGTGACCCTTCTAGGTTGCTTGTCCTCCAAAACACTGAGGATCAAGTGTCCAAACAGTGGTTTAGAGTGGGTAAGGGAACATTGGAAAGGGAATTACTGCCCTGTAACTAATGTCCGTGGCAGGATTAGGAAGTTAGTAGAGGACAGATGGGTTAGTAACTGAGGGGGGAATAAAATAAAGTTATTCATTTACAAACGCAGTCAGTCGCGGGTTTGATGAGAGATATTTGTCTAGGCGGAGTTTAAATGAATCAACGGTGATGCAGTCTATAACGTTTCGGGGAAGCCCATTCCACAAGTTGACAACTCGATTGAAGAAGAAATTCTTAGATTCGTGCGAGTTAAAAGATTTACCAATATTTTGCAACCGTTTCCCCGCGTGTAATTAGATTGGTCGATAGTGAAGTACTTACTACAGTTCATATTGTCGATGCCTTTGATGATTTTGAACACTTGAATTAAGTCACCTCTTAATCTGCGCTGGGTTAAAGGAAATAGATTTAATTCTCTAAGACGCTCTTCGTATGGTTTGTTCTTTAGGCTAGGTATCATTTTGGTAACTCTACGTTGAACTCGTTCTAGCTTGTTTATATCTTTTTGGTAATAAGGGCACCAGGATTGAACGCAGTATTCCAGAGGGACTAAGGAATTGTAAAGGGTTAGGATAACTTCTTTGGATTTATGCTCAAATGACCTGCCTATAAAGACAATTATTTTGTTTGCCTTCTTAACAACTTCTGAACATTGTTGACTCGGTTTTAGGTTACTCGATATTGTTACTCCCAGAACGGTTTCTCTGTTTACATTCTTAAGCTGAGTGCCACTCATCGAATAGTTTGCTTTCTCATTTAGGTATCCGACATGTAGTACTTTACATTTATCCGCATTGAAACTCATTTGCCAAATTTGGGCCCAACATGACAATTTATCTAGATTGTGTTGCATATCGTCAACTTGTTCTTTTGAGAGTACGCTATTTGCAATTTGTGTATCGTCAGCAAATTTTGAGATTGTACAGGTGAGACCCTCATCTATGTCGTTGATGTAAATTAGAAAGAGAATTGGTCCTAGTACCGATCCCTGGGTTACCCCGCTACTTACATTGGTCCATTTAGATGCCTTACTGTTTATGACTACCCTTTGCTTTCTGTTGCTGAGCCAATTTTCTATCCATTTCAACACACCGTCTTGTATTCCATGCGCTTTCAGTTTTAGCAGTAAACGTTTGTGGGGAACTTTGTCAAAGGCCTTTTGAAAATCAAGGTATATAATATCTACAGCTTTACTCTCATCGTAGAGGTGTAGGCTATGTGTATGAGGCAAAGTGTGTGCAGTATGTGTGTGTAGGCTATGTGTATGAGGCAAAGTGTGTGCAGTATGTGTGTGTAGGCTATGTGTATGAGGCAAAGTGTGTGCAGTATGTGTGTGTAGGCTATGTGTATGAGGCAAAGTGTGTGCAGTATGTGTGTGTAGGCTATGTGTATGAGGCAAAGTGTGTACAGTATGTGTGTGTAGGCTATGTGTATGAGGCAAAGTGTGTGTAGTATGTGTGTGTAGGCTATGTGTATGAGGCAAAGTGTGTGCAGTATGTGTGTGTAGGCTATGTGTATGAGGCAAAGTGTGTACAGTATGTGTGTGTAGGCTATGTGTATGAGGCAAAGTGTGTACAGTATGTGTGTGTGTAGGCTATGTGTATGAGGCAAAGTGTGTACAGTATGTGTGTGTAGGCTATGTGTATGAGGCAAAGTGTGTGCAGTATGTGTGTGTAGGCTATGTGTATGAGGCAAAGTGTGTGCAGTATGTGTGTGTAGGCTATGTGTATGAGGCAAAGTGTGTACAGTATGTGTGTGTAGGCTATGTGTATGAGGCAAAGTGTGTACAGTATGTGTGTGTAGGCTATGTGTATGAGGCAAAGTGTGTACAGTATGTGTGTGTAGGCTATGTGTATGAGGCAAAGTGTGTGCAGTATGTGTGTGTAGGCTATGTGTATGAGGCAAAGTGTGTGCAGTATGTGTGTGTGTGTGTGTATGAAAGCGTGTGTACAATATGTGTGTGGGAGAGAGAGAGAGAGGAAGAGTGTATAGTGTGTGTGTGTATGAACAAATGTGTACAGTATGAGTGTGTGTGTGTGTGTACTCTCGGGTGTAGTTATGAGCAAAGTGTGTGCAGTATGTGTGTATGCTATGTGTATGCGGATTGTATTTTGGTACCTTGCTTTCATATAGTATATATAGTTTGTGGTAATGATTGTGTATGAGCAAAGTGTGTACAGTATGTGTTTCCAGGCTATTGTAGGTGAAGTCAAAGTATGTGGGTGGAGTATGTGTGAGTGTACGGTATGAATGTGTGTATGAAAGTATGTACAATGTGTGTGTGTGAGAGAGAGAGAACGTGTGTGTGGGATAGAGAGGCAAAGTGTGTGCAGTATGTGTGTGTGTGAGAGAGAGAGAACGTGTGTGTGGGATAGAGAGAGAGAGAATGTGTGTGTGAGAGAGAGAGAGAATGTGTGTGTGGGATAGAGAGAGAGAATGTGTGTGTGGGATAGAGAGAGAGAATGTGTGTATGAGAGAAAGTATGTACAATGTGTGTGTGAGAGAGAGAGAGAACGTGTGTGTGGGATAGAGAGAATGTGTGTTCACTATATGTGTACAGTATGTTGTGGAGAGTGTTTCAATAATAGTATGTGTGTGTGTTTGATTTATAGAATTGTTTATTACCCAGTGTATGAATATGTGTGTTTATGAGTGATTTTATGTGTGCGAGACGAATGTGAGTGTGTGTATGAAAGTATGTACAATGTGTGTGTGTGTGTGAGAGAGAGAGAACGTGTGTGTGGGATAGAGAGAGAGAATGTGTGTATGAGAGAAAGTAGTGTGTGTGTGTATCATTGGATGTATACAAGCTAGAAATAATTTGCAGTACTGTATATGTGTGAGTGTATGAGAATGTGTGTGTGTAGCTATACCCTGTTCCAAGTAGGTAGGCCAGAAATCGTGAACCCTAACCTCTGTAACTCAAAAAGGGCTGGAGCAAATGGGCTGCAAATGTCTAAATATATTCCCTCGCTGATCCTTCCCAAATGATACGACATATTATTATCTCGATTACTCTAATAGTTTGTGAGTTATAGAGGTTAATGTTCAAGACTTCTGGCCTAGATACTTGGAACAGGTTATAGACAGTGTATGTGTATGTATGTGTATGTATGTGTATGGTGTGAGAGTGTGTAATGTATGTGTGTGAGGTTTTTTTAACCCTTTATAGATCCAAATACGCATATCTTTTCTGTTTTCTGGCTATTATTAGACGATTTTATTCAGATTAGGAAGAGTATATGGAAATCAGAGGGTCACTCGAGACAGTCTCTACCCATACTATCCCCACAGACCCTTCCAAAGCTGTATAATAGTCTAACGCTAGTATAACGATAGCCGGAATATACCGTACTGTCAAAACGCGTCCTAATCTTGAGAGGGTTAACAGATTCAATATACCATGGTGTTAATATTATATTTTAAGGGGGAGTAGTGCTTGCTTTTTGGGTCTATTTATTTATTTATTTAATAACTTATTTTTTAGTTTCCTCGCTAGACCTCCATCAAGCTTAAGGGGAGGTTTTTAGTTTGGTCTCTGGATATCCATCAAGCTTAAGATTACACCCCCTTGAGCCCCTTTCAAGATAAATTTGTAAATTTTTCGGTAGAAAAATGTCCCGGCTGAAAGCCGATTCCTCTTAAATTACAGGCTCGCTATCGCTCGCCAAGATAAAATCGACACCTAAATTGCACGAAAGGTCTTAAAATTGACAGAAATGGGTCGAAAGTTCTTAAAATCATCAAAATAATGGGGCGAACGTCTTAAAATTAGAAAAGCAATGGGGCTAAACATGAGGGAGAAAGGAGTCAAGAAAAACTCCCTCAAGTGGAAATCTCCCCTTAAATAACATCCCCTAGACCCCATTTTCAAGATATATTTATATTTGTTTTCGGTAGAAACATTTCCCGGCCGAAGTTCGGTTCCTCCTAATAGTACATGCTCGCTATCGCTCGCCAGGAAAACATAGACACCTAAATGGCGCGAGAGGTCTTAATATTGACAAAGAAATGGGTCGAAACGTCAAAATCGCTAAACTAATTGGGCGAACGTCATAAAATAACTAATGGGGCTAAACATGAGGGAGATGAGGGTACAGAAAAAGCAACTATTGTATCTCCCACTTAGTATATATATATATATATATATATATCTATGTGATTGAGGGAGGCAAAAGGCATAACTGCCTATAGCGAGTGCCTCCCCCATAGTTGAAAGAGTGACAGGGCCAAAATCAAGGGACGTTCGAGCCAAAATGTATATATATTATATATTGAGCCATTGAGGATTATGACGCATTATAGCAAAATATACTGATTATCAATACACGATTTTCTTCAGGTTTGGAAAGCTCTCTAGGAATGAAAGCTCTCTAGGAATGAAAGCTCTCTAGGAATGAAAGCTCTCTAGGAATGAAAGCTCACTAGGAATGAAAGCTCTCTAGGAATGAAAGCTCTCTAGGAATGAAAGCTCTCTAGGAATGAAAGCTCACTAGGAATGAAAGCTCACTAGGAATGAAAGCTCTCTAGGAATGAAAGCTCACTAGGAATGAAAGCTCTCTAGGAATGAAAGCTCTCTAGGAATGAAAGCTCTCTAGGAATGAAAGCTCTCTAGGAATGAAAGCTCTCTAGGAATGAAAGCTCTCTAGGAATGAAAGCTCTCTAGGAATGAAAGCTCACTAGGAATGAAAGCTCACTAGGAATGAAAGCTCTCTAGGAATGAAAGTTCTCTAGGAATGAAAGCTATCTAGGAATGAAAGCTCTCTAGGAATGAAAGCTCTCTAGGAATGAAAGCTCTAGGAATGAAAGCTCTCTAGGAATGAAAGCTCTCTGGGAATGAAAGCTCTCTAGGAATGAAAGCTCTCTGGGAATGAAAGTTCTCTAGGAATGAAAGCTCTCTAGGAATGAAAGCTCACTAGGAATGAAAGTTCTCTAGGAATGAAAGCTCACTAGGAATGAAAGCTCTCTAGGAATGAAAGGAGTAAAATAGTCCTCAATTAACCCTCCCATAATACCTTCCTAAGCAGAATAAAATCGTCTGCCTCTAGGGTAAAGTCAATCTCAAATAACCCCTCTTTTAAGTTTTTTTTCCCCCCTCTCAAGACCCCCTTCTCGCCTCATGTTTAGCCCCATTAGTTTTGACATTTTAAGACGTCCGCCTTATTAGCTTGGCGATGTTAAGACTTTTCCTCCATGTCTTTGTCAATTTAATTTCCGTTTACTTCCCAAAAAATGCACAAATTGATTTCCAAGGGGATATGTTTTGCCACGTGGAGGTCTAGGGAGGAAGGGAGGTCTAGGGAGGAAGCTATAGACATAAAGTAACACCCCCGTTCTTAACATTAATCATCAATTACAAACCCCAATGTACTTAAGGGGAGATCTCCACGTGAGGGATTTTTTTTCTTGACCCCTTTCTCCCTCATGTTTAGCCCCATTGCTTTTGATATTATAAAACGTTTGCCCCATTAGTTTAGCGATTTTAAGAACTTTCACCCCATATTAAGACCTTTCGTGCAATTCAGGTGTCGATTTTATCCTGGCGAGCGATAGCGAGCCTGTAATTTAAGAGGAACCGGCCTTCGGCCGGGACATTTTTCTACCGAAAAATGTACAAATTTATCTTGAAAGGGACTCAATGGGGTGTAATTTTAAGCTTGATGGAGGTCTAGGGAACAAACTAAATACCTCCCCTTAAATACACTAATGAAAGCATATGGTCCTCCCGGGATTCGAACTCGGGATCACCACACCCAGAACATAAGAAACAACAAAAGGACAAATAATCACTATCAACAACAAAATAAAAGTCTCCCCTCAAGAGAAAGGATAGCATACGAAAAAGAATATCTGCCCCTACCTGTTAATATCTCCAATTAAGGGAGCCCACCTCGCTTTTTTTTCTCATTCTCTCCCTCTCTCTTTGGCTTGTATCCATTCGGCCCCATTCAGCCTACTATTCTAAGACGTTTACCCCCATCCAGGTGTCAACATTTTCCTGGCGAGGGGTAGCGAGCCAGCATATATATATATATATATATATATATATTTGTTTTGACAGCAAGCTAAATTTGTAAATTTTTCGATAGAAAATTTCTCCGGCGAAGCCGGATTTCTCCATACAATGCTGGCTCGCTATCGCTCGCCAGGAAGAAATCGACACCTGGATGGGGATAAACGTCTTAAAACAGTTGGCTGAAGGGGGCCGAATGGATACAAACCAGGGAAAGAGAGAAAAGGAGAGAAAGATAAAAAAAAAAAGCCGGTGACCCCTACCTATTAATATCTCCAATTAAAACCTTGGCTAAACTATGTGTGAAAGAGTTTGCCTACACTCTCAATATGTTATGGGCACGAAAAGGGTAAATACAGTGTCCAAAATGATCTACCTATTTAACAACATTTTACAGATTTTAGTGTTTGAGATTTTAAGACATTCGCCCCATGAGTTTGGCGATTTAAAGATTGTACGCCCCATTTATTTGTCAATATTAAGACCTTTCGTGTTATTTAGGTGTCGATGTTTTCCTGGCGAGCGATAGCGAGCCTGCAGTTTAGGATATTACTAATCCCATGTTATAAAATAAATAGAAAGGTATATCAACCTCAATATACCGAAATATACCAAAGGATCTTATATACCTTTCTTACACCGTTTGTATACCCTTGAGTTTAAGGGGAGATGGGTAGTTTTCTAGTCCCCTTTCTCCCTCATGTTAGCCCCATCCATTGTCTTAAGTCTCGCAGCATACTCGATCCCCTACATCCTCTTCCACCCCCACAGTCCTCACATCTCCACAGCCCCTTCTATAACCAGGGTTCCACAGCCCCTTTCCTCCCTGCAGCCCTGTATTTAGTCCCAGTCCCGCAGCCCTCACATCTCCATAGCCCCTTCCATATCTAGAGTTCAACAGCCCCTTTCCTCCCTTTAGCCCCTTGTCTAGCCCTCACATCTCCATAGCCCCTTCCATAGCTAGGGTTCAACAGCCCCTTTCTCCTTTTAGCCCCTTGTCTAGCCCTCATCCCTCTGCATAGCTTCTTCCATAGCCCCAGTCCCACAGCCCCTTTCCTCCTTTAGTCCCTTGTCTAGCCCCAGTCCCACAGAGCCCTCAAATCTCCACAGCCTCTTACAGAAACCCATAGCCCTCTTCTCCCTTCAGCCCTCACATTTCCACAGCCCCTAGTTCCTCCCCTTGTCTAGCCCCTTCTTGCCCTCAGCCCCCCTTCATAGCCCCTGTCCAGTAAAGCAGAGTCTCCCCTGTGATAAAGCTCACTAACGACCCTAGTCCCTTGCTTCCCTTATTATACACGACTATCTCCGCACACCTAACAACCATTATGCATTATTCCGACATTTACTTCAACATTTATTATCTATCAATTTATTCTTGCCTCACCTAACAACCATTATGCATTATTCCACCATTTACTTCACTATATATTTTTTAATTATTTATTTTTAACAATACTTATTCATTTTAGCCTCACCTAGCAACCTGTATGCATTATTCTACCAAAACGTCATTAGTATTTATTATTTATCTAATTATTACAAATATTATTACAAATATTATTCATGTTGGCCTTTAGCATCATTATAATTATATAAGTTTGTGTATATATTTATCGAAGTTATAAAATCTACTCTCTCTCTCTCTCTCTCTCTCTCTCTCCTCACCTGGCAGCCATTATGCAATAGTCTCCGCTTCAGTTCAGATTATATTATTTATGTATATAGTTGTTATCATGTATTATTTATGTATATAGTTGTTATCATGTATTATTTATGTATATAGTTGTTATCATGTATTATTTATGTATATAGTTGTTATCATGTATTATTTATTATACAGTACCCGCTTCTTTGTACTATGCGATGAGTGGAGATCATGTATTATTAGTTTTGAAATTGTTCATAGCTTCTTTTTCCTTTCGCCCAATTTCGTTGTCAATATATTATGTCATTTAGGTGTCGATTTTTCCTGGCGAGCGATAGCGAGCCTGTAATTTTAAGAGGAACCGGCCTTCGGCCGGGAAATATTTCTATCGAAAAATGTACAAATTTATCTTGAAGGGAGGTCTAGGGGGTGTTTTTTTTAAGCTTGATGGAGGTCTAGCGAGGAAACTAATACAATAAATGAATAAATTATTTAATAGCCCCCAAAACGGCCACTACCCCCTTAATCAATATGCATTAACTATTATGATTTTATTAACCCTTTCACTACCGGGGATCTTCGGTACTTTATTTCAACTAATGTAGACGTTTTACGAAGCTTAGGAAAGCTAACAAGATTATAAGACGTTAGGTCCATTAGCTTGGCGATTTTTATCCCTTTCGCCCAATTTCGTTGTCAATTTCTATACCTTTCGTGTCATTTAGGTGTCGATTTTTTCCTGGCGAGCGATAGCGAGCCTGTTATTTAGTCTTTAGCCTTATAATGGGTAAAGGGCCTTTCTAACCTGAACTAAATCGTCTAATAGTGCCAGAATATAACAAAAAGGACGTCGCTGGTACTGAAGGGGATAGACATGATTCCTAATACCTAACCCTTGCAGTAAGCTCTAGCCTTATATATATATATATATATATATATATTGAATAGTTATACATTTACTTACACACGAATCTCTCTCTCTCTCTCTCTCTCTCTCTCTCTCTCTCTCTCTCTCTCTCCGTACAACCATTACACATTTCCATATACATTCATAAAGAAATCTAGCATTATCTACGTATTTGCATTCCTTGATATAATGCCATTATTCTGATATCAGCATTAGGCAGTTCGATATGTATATTGTACATAAAAATTGAGTTGTCCTGAAGGAGATATTAACTTAAATGTACTCTTGCTTCCTTTATGACACTATACTCTTCATTTCATATGACGGTAAATTGAATCCCTTCGCAGCTAATGTTTCGATACTTGGCGGAAAAATATGAAACCACTATGTCTCTGCATCATAATAAGACCAAGTTAATTAGCACCATATTTTACTACAAAATCTTCAAAATAACTGAGAAATCTTGATGGGAACTTTGCAAATTACCGCCAGTTGAAAAGAAACAGGGTATAGTGCAATTATATAAACACTAACACTATCTGGACCGACGTCTTGGGGTAGTTTGATGATGATATGTTGTTTAGCATTACGGATTTTTATAGTTTTTGCCATTATTGAGCAATGATATTTTATTTCTTAATTAAAGTAGTAGTAGTAGCAATAGTAGTAGTAGTAGTAGTAGTAGTAGTAGTAGTAGTAGTAAATGTTAACGTCTTTCGTAATATACAATTGAATAATTCTAGGATTTATATATATATATATTATATTCACGTAGTCTGGAATTATCTTAATTACATATTATCAATTATCTACTAAAACTATCCCTAAGCTTCTCATTTGGCATTAATTATGGAATTTTCTTTTCAATTGTGCAGTTGGCTTACATCATTCCATATTTATAATGGCAGTAATTATAAATATCTCCCATTTGCCAATTATGTATCGCTTATATCTTCTCTTAGTCGGCGTTCCAGTAATATCATTGTTTTGTATCGGGGGTCATTACATCGATTGCACACATTGTCCTAATTAGTGCCTTTAATGCAACACGGCAAAACATTAGCCAATTACTAAAATGATGTTCTTCCATTTATGCAAACCAATGGCTGGGGTCCGTTATTGATATTGTAAGCTCTAGGAAAAAAAAAAAAAAAAGTTATGGGCAGAAGGCCAATTTCTTTTCTGTTACCGACTCGCTATCTATCGCCCAGAAAAACAAAATATAATAATTAAACACCTGAATGGGATGAAACGTCATATTATCGCCAAACTAATTGGGTGAAACGTCTTAAAATCTTCAAACTAATGAAGCGAAACAGGTGAGGCCTACAATGACACTCTTCGGACCAAATACGGTTAAGGGGGGTGACCTGTTTTTGTTCTGTCCTTTTCTATCTTTCTCTGGCTTGTATCCATTTGGCCCCATTCAGCCTACTGTTTTAAGACGTTTATCCCCATCCAGGTGTCAATTGTTTACTGGTGAGCGGTAGCGAGCCAGCATATTTTTTATTTTTGTTAGACAGCAGGCTAAATTTGTACATTTTTCGATAGAAACATGTCTCCGGCGAAGCCGGATTTCTTCATATAATGCTGGCTCGCTATCGCTCGCCAGGAAGAAATCGACACCTAGATGGGGATAAACGTCTTAAAATAGTTGGCTGAATGGGGCCGAATGGATACAAACCAGAGAAAGAGAGAAAAGGACAGAAAGAACAAAAAGCAGGTCACCACCCTTAAACCACTGTACGGGAAATACATAATGATTGATGGGCTTATAATAGCTGGTTAGACCACATAGCATCAAACCCATGTAGCTGGTTAGACCACATAGCATCAAACCCATGTAGCTGGTTAGACCACATAGCATCAAACCCATGTAGACCACATAGCATCAAACCCATGTAGCTGGTTAGACCACATAGCATCAAACCCATGTAGCTGGTTAGGCCACATAGCATCAAACCCATGTAGCTGGTTAGACCACATAGCATCAAACCCATGTAGCTGGTTAGGCCACATAGCATCAAACCCATGTAGCTGGTTAGGCCACATAGCATCAAACCCATGTAGCTGGTTAGGCCACATAGCATCAAACCCATGTAGCTGGTTAGACCACATAGCATCAAACCCATGTAGCTGGTTAGGCCACATAGCATCAAACCCATGTAGCTGGTTAGGCCACATAGCATCAAACCCATGTAGCTGGTTAGGCCACATAGCATCAAACCCATGTCACACCCGCGTGTCGACTCTCTCTCAAACATACTCGCGACATCATCTGGTTTGTAGGAGCTTATTTCGGCTCTATATTATGACTACTATACCCTGTCCCCAATAAGTAGGCCATAACCCTCGAACATTAACCTCTACAACTCACGAACGACTAGAGTAATCGAGCTAATATTTGTAACCAAGGAATAGGTGTGGTGGGACATTTACAGCCCATTTGCTTCAGCCCCTTTTATTTGCCTATTGTTTGGAACAGGGGGATGTATACAGTATATTTGTTTCTTTTCTGGCTGTTTTATTATATTTGTCTATGTGGAGGCGGAGGGAGACACAAGGCAGAGCTGCATGTGACAAGTGCCTCCCCCAGAGTTGAACGAGTGAGATAAAGGTCTTGAAGGTCTTAATATTGACAAATAAATGAGGCTTAAAGTCTAAAAATCGCCAAACTAATGGGCCGAACTTCTTAAAATGTAAAAAACAATGGGGCTAAACACGAGGGAGAAGGGGCCCATAAAAACGACCCATCTCCCCTTAAGGACAAATCACTATGTTGGGCCATTTAGTCGGTGTCATATATACTGTATATTAGAGTATCCTAAAACATACATACATACATACATACATACTCTCTCTCTCTCTCTCTCTCTCTCTCTCTCTCTCTCTCTCTCTCTCTCATATAGACCCAATCACTTTTTCCCTCCCTCCCTCCGGCCCCCCCCCCCCCCCCCCCTGGCTGAGAAAGAGGGAGTGTCGAAGTAATTGAATCATAACACTACAACGATGGTGGCTGTTGTTGTTGTTGTTGTTATTAGTGTTTGACTCTTGGCTCAGGTTCTTGTTCTTGTTGTTGGTGGTGGTGTTGTTATTGTCTGACTTTTGGCTGTTGATACTGTATTGGTGATGGTGTTGTTGTTGGTGGTGGTGGTGGTGGTGGTGGTGTTGGTGTTGCTGTTGTTGTGGTGGTGGTGGTGGTGATGATGGTACTGTTGATGGGTGTTGTTGTTGTTGTTGTTGTTGTTGTTGTTATTGTCTGACTAATGGCTGCGATTTCTGTTGTTATTGTTGGTGCTGGCGATCTGAATAAAGCCCTATAATATTTACAGTGAAGAACCAGCCAGCGCAGGCAGAGATATGCGAGGGTTCCTATAGTTAGTGAATGTGGTTATAAAGGAGTTGTCGTATTAACGGTGGTATAAATGGTGGTAATAGTGGTAGAAAGGATGTCAATGGTGTTCAAAATAGTGGTAGTTATAATGGTAGTAATGTTGGTAGTAGTGATAGTGGTTTAAATGGTAGTAGTAATGGTTGAAAGGGTGTCAATGGTGTTAAATATAGTGGTATAGTAATAGTAGAAATAGTGGTAGTAATGGCAGTAATAGTGGAGGTGCCGATAGTGGTAGTAGTGGTTGAAAGGGTGTCTATGATGTTCAAAATAGTGGCAGTAGTGATAGTAATAGTGGTAGTAATGGTAATAATAGTGGTGGTGCCGATAGTGGTAGTAATAAACCCAACCCAAACCCGTCTCGGATGGTGGTAATGGCGGTGGTGGTGGTACTTGAATGGTGGTAGTGAGGGTGATGGTGGTGGCCGATGGTGGTAATGGTGGTTGTTATTCATGATAGTGGTGGTGGTGGTGGTGGTGGTGACGGCTGGTAGTTGTGGTAGTAGTGGTAGGTGAAAGGTGGTAGTTGTGGTATATGATGGTGGTAGTTATGTAAGGAGACAAAGGATAAGCTGCCTGTAGCGAACTCCAATTGAAATGCCATATTATCAAAAGGACATTAATAAACCGGAGAGTAACACATTCCTAGACTAATAAAGAAGTGATACGCAGAACGTCTAATATTTAAGTATTGTTATTTCAACAAAACGCAGGATAAGAGGGGACCTAATTCAATTACTTATACTTAAGGGGAGGTTTTTAGTTGATTCCCTAGACTTCCATCAAACTTAAAATTACTCACCCTAGACCCCCTTTCAAGATAAATTTGTACATTTTTCGGTAGAAAAATGTCCCGGCCGAAGGCCGATTCCCCTTAAATTACGGGCTCGCTATCGCTCGCCAGGATAAAATTGACACCTGAATGGCACGAAAGGTCTTAATATGGGGTGAAAGTTCTTAAAATCGCTAAACTAATGGGGCAAACGTTTTATAATATCAAAAGCAATGGGGCTAAACATGAGGGAGAAAGGGGTCAAGAAAAAAATCCCTCAAGTGGAGATCTCCCCTTAAGAAAGGCGTTGGCACCATGGATGTCAACAAATGCTGAACAATTGATCATTCATATGACACTTGAGGGAATGGTTGTACAATAATTGGATATCCTTTTCACTGACATGAAGCAAAGCATTTATTTTGTTTTCAATCGCGTGGACAACTTTTGGAATGGACTACCTAGTTATGTCATTGAGTACAGTACTGTTCAAATGTTTAAACATAGTTTGATAAACATCTTGCTCTTAACCCCTTCTGTACCGGCGACGTCTTTGTAATTGTATTCTAGCTATGTTAAGACGAATTTGCGCAGCTTAAGAAGGACCTGTGGTAGTGATAGTGGTTATAAGAGATAGTTCGAAGCCTGTTAATTGATGGAGGCCCTTTTGAAACTGAATAAAATCGTCTAGTAGTGGCCAGAATAAAATCATATAGACGTCGCCAGTACAGAAAGGGTTAAACCCAGATTAACTGCCTTTACACACGAGTAGCACCACTTTAAACTGTGCTATCCTTGCCTTTCGTTTTCACATAAGCTAAATTAGTTCACTTACAAGTAGCCTCGTAAGGATCAATAAATCTGCTTCCCCCCTTTTTTCCCCCCTTTGCTCTCTCTCTCTCTCTCTCTCTCTCTCTCTCTCTCTCTCTCTCTCTCTCTCTCTCTCTCTCTCTCTCTCTCTCTTGAATGGCACTCCGCTTAAGGATGTAAACAGAGAAACTGATCTGGGAGTAACAATATCGAGTAACCTAAAACCGAGTCAACAATGTTCAGAAGTTGTTAAGAAGGCAAACAAAATAATTGGCTTTATAGGCAGGTCATTTGAGCATAAATCCAAAGAAGTTATCCTAACCCTTTACAATTCCTTAGTCCGCCCTCTTCTGGAATACTGCGTTCAATCCTGGTGCCCTTATTACCAAAAAGATATAAACAAGCTAGAACGAGTTCAACGTAGAGTTACCAAAATAATACCTAGCCTAAAGAACAAACAATCGAAGAGCGTCTTAGAGAATTAAATCTATTTCCTTTAACCCAGCGCAGATTAAGAGGCGACTTAATTCAAGTGTTCAAAATCATCAAAGGCATCGACAATATGAACTGTAGTAAGTACTTCACTATCGACCAATCTAATTACACGCGGGGAAACGGTTGCAAAATTATTGGTAAATCTTTTAACTCGCACGAATCTAAGAATTTCTTCTTCAATCAAGTTGTCAACTTGTGGAATGGGCTTCCCCGTGACGTTATAGACTGCAGCACCGTTGATTCATTTAAATTCCGCCTAGACAAATATCTCGCATCAAACCCGCGACTGACTGCGTTTGTAAATGAATAACTTTATCCTCCCTCAGTTACTAACCCATCTGTCCCCTACTAACTTCCTAGTCCTGCCACGTTAGTGGCAGGGCAGTAGTTCCCTTTCCAATGTTCCCTTACCCACTCTAAACCACTGTTTGGACACTTGATCCTCAGTGTTTTGGAGGACAAGCAACCTAGAAGGGTCACTAGATCTGTTGTTGCTTGATTTCCTTTGTACTCCTTTGTACTTTGTACTCTCTCTCTCTCTCTCTCTCTCTCTTTTCCATGTATGCCTCTATCAAAATCAATGTGCTACATCTATATACTCCCACTCTCACTCTCTCTCTAAATTGGTTTAAGGGGGGGGGGGGGTTTCTGGACCTCTTGCTCATACTTAGCCCCATTAGTTTTGAGATTATAAGACATTTGCCCTATTACTTTGACGATTGTAAGACCTTTTGTGCCATGTAGGTGTCGAACCTGGCGAGCGATAGCGAGCCTGCAATTTAAGACGAACCGCCCTTTGGCTGGAATATTGTACTACCGAAAAATGCACAAATTTACCCAGGGAGCATTTTTGTTTTTCAAAGTTTGATGGCGGTTTAGGGAGTTAACTTAAAATATAATAATACATGAATACATAAATATAATAATAATTGAATACATAAATATACAAAGATATGCAAACCTCCCCTTACCCCCTTCTTTACCGGCTACGTCTGTTTATAACTTTATTCTGGCAAATATTAGACGATTTTATCCACTTTAGAAAGGGTCTCCAGCAATTATAACAGGCTTCGAACTATCTCGCTTAACCCTTTTTACTACGACTGATCCTTCTTAAACAGCACAACCTCGTTTAAATACAGCTACAATAAAAATGAAAGAGACGTCGCCGGTACAAAAGGGGTTAACACCATGAAGTGCACCAGTCTCTATATGAATACAATACGCAACCATGGCTGGAAGTTGGAGCCGCACAAAATAATCAATAGGAGGATTTTTTTTCAGATATAAGATCTGCTCTAATTGAAAGTAAGTTCCCAGAGACTACCTAAATAATTCTTCTGCCTAACAGTATAACAGTATAACAGTTATAACAGTTATAACAGTGTATTCTGGCTATCATGCGACGATTATATACAGCTTAGAACTTATCTGACGGACTTATGGGGGGTGACCTGTTTTTTGTGATTTCTCTCCTTTTCTCTCTTTCTCTGGCTTGTATCCATTCGGCCCCATTCAGCCAACTATTTTAAGACGTTTATCCCCATCTAGGTGTCGATTTCTTCCTGGCGAGCGATAGCGAGCCAGCATTATATGAAGAAATCCGGCTTCGCCGGAGACATTTTTCTATCGAAAAATGTACAAATTTAGCCTGCTGTCAAACAAAAATAAAAAAATATGCTGGCTCGCTACCGCTCACCAGTAAACAATTGACACCTGGATGGGGATAAACGTCTTAAAACAGTAAGCTGAATGGGGCCAAATGGGTACAACGCAGAGAAAGATAGAAAAGGACAGAACAAAAACAGGTCACCCCCCCTTAAAAGGGTAAAACCTGTCTAAAAAAAAAAACAACCCATTGATTTCCATACAGCCTTCCTAATCTGAATATAATCGTCTAATAATAGCCAGAAACCAGAAAAAGATGCATCATCGTAACTTGAAAGGGTTAACAGTTTTTTGTCTATGTGTATGAAGGAGACAATAGGCAAAACTTCCTGTAACAAGTGTCCTCCTCACTCAAAGTTGAATGAGAGACAGAGGTCCTAATTATAATTATGTTATGTCAAAAAGAAGTGTCGTGCGTTTGTTTAGTGTATTTAAGTTAATAGGAGGAGGAGGATGTGTTTGTGAGAGTTAACTGGATTACTCTCTGCGTATGTGAGGCACAACTAGACACAGTAGGGGAAGCCAGACAAATGAAACAGGAATTCCAGCAACTCCTTATCATTTGTCTATGTGGCCTCCCCTGGGTTAACCTGCTGGATTGGTGCCTACAATCTCCCAATCCGATAGGTCCTACTGTACTCACTTTGCATAGAGTGTGTTGCATTACACTGGATAATATACATTGTTCACTTAAAGTATCTCCCTCGAATGGGCCGCAAGGTATTTGATATACAACATTCCATTGTATCTCCTTCTAACTCTCCCTCTCTCTTTCTCTCTCCCTCAGACACACACACACACACACACAAGGGTCGGGTTAGCCAAGGTGCTCTACGCTCACTGTGAGGTCGAGGGTTCGATTCCCAAGCATCCTAAAGGTTTCTCGGCTATCCCGATGGAAAGGAGTGCCTCGTGGTCCCTCCCTAGTCAAGCTGCTCAGCTATCAGCTTGTGTTAGCTTACACATATTTCTCATCAACGCATCTGCGTATGTACTATGGTGGGAACCGGGCACCTCACGGTCGCCAAAGGTCGCTTGCGACCTCGTAGTTAAGGTACAATAAGCATTGTATTGTACCTAGGTTAAGAACACATCTGTAGATTTTCAGCCTCACGGCTGCAAGTAAACAATAAACCGACTATCATCATCATCATTATTATTATTATTTTCATTCTAATTAGTATTATTATTATTGCACACACATACATATACACACAGACCCATTAATACACTGGGCTGGTAACCCCCCCCCCCCCCCCCGCCCCCCACATACACACACAGACACACACACACACACACACACGCACACAGAACCATTAATACACTGGGGCCGGAACGCACGCAACGCACGCACACTTGTTCAAACAGCAGGCCCGGACATAAATCACAAGAGATGAACATTACAATATTTGACCTCTGTTCATTAGCCACTTGTGACTGTTGTTACTGGGGGTAGGGGGGGAGAGGGGG
>CM064552.1:1871108-1876108 GCA_032716605.1 Paralithodes platypus | reverse complement strand
GGTTGATAGTGTGGTAGTTGTGGTAGTTGGATTAGTTTCTGTAAGTGTTGTTGAAGGAGTTGTGGTAGTGTGGTAGTTGTGGTAGTTTTGGTAGTGTGGTAGTTGTGGTAGTGTGGTAGTTGTGATAGTGTGGTAGTTGTGGTAGTTGGATTCTGTAAGTGTTGTTCAAGGAGTTGTGGTAGGTGTGATTGGTCGTGTGTGTGTGTGTGTGTGTGTGTGAGATATGGTTTGTGGTTGGATGCTGTGAGTGTGTGTGTGTGTGTGTGTGTGTGTGTGTGAGATATGGTTTGTGGTTGGATGCTGTGAGTGTGTGTGTGTGTGTGTGTGTGTGTGTACTCGTGTACTCGTGTGTGTGTACAAAGGGGTACAAAGGAGTACAAAGGAAATCAAGCAACAACAGATCTAGTGACCCTTCTAGGCTGCTTGTCCTCCAAAACACTGAGGATCAAGTGTCCAAACAGTGGTTTAGAGTGGGTAAGGGAACATTGGAAAGGGAACTACTGCCCTGGAACTAATATCCGTGGCAGGACTAGGAAGTTAGTAGGGGACATATGGGTTAGTAACTGAGGGGAAGATAAAATAAAGTTATTCATTTACAAACGCAGTCAGTCGCGGGTTTGATGCGAGATATTTGTCTAGGCGGAATTTAAATGAATCAACCGTGCTGCAGTCTATAACGTCTCGGGGAAGCCCATTCCACAAGTTGACAACTCGATTGAAGAAGAAATTCTTAGATTTCGGTGTGAGCATCCTGGATTCGAATCCACGGACTGCCACATGTGTTTGTAAATTTCATTAATCGATTTTAGGAGTATAGTTGGTTGTTGGAGGGAACATAATAATTCGTGTGAGTTAAAAGATTTACCAATAATTTTGCAACCGTTTCCCCGCGTGTAATTAGATTGGTCGATAGTGAAGTACTTACTACAGTTCATATTGTCGATGCCTTTGATGATTTTGAACACTTGAATTAAGTCACCTCTTAATCTGCGCTGGGTTAAAGGAAATAGATTTAATTCTCTAAGACGCTCTTCGTATGGTTTGTTCTTTAGGCTAGGTGTGTGTGTATACGTACTCGTGTGTGTGAGTGTGTGTATTGGTGTGTGTATAGATGCGGTGTTTGTTTGTGTGTGAGTGTGTAAGTGTGCGTATCTCATTTCCTCACACAACAATATATGAATAATTCACCTATCTTCATTTATAATTTAGAGTTCATCATATTGTGTGCGTCTAACTACTTTATGTAAACAAATATGTCTCTTATGCTGTTCCGTATCTATAACATATACACCAATAATTGCAAACTCGACGACAATTTGTTATCAATCTAATTGTGCGTGTCAATCTCTCTTTCCATGTATACCGTATATATATATTTGGTTTCTTTTCTGTACATGTATGCAAATATACTGTACATACATGCATAAGCGATAGACAATCCATGTATAAGCGATAGACAATCCATGTATAAGCGATAGACAATCCATGTATAAGCGATAGACAATCCATGTATAAGCGATAGACAATCCATGTATAAGCGATAGACAATCCATGTATAAGCGATAGACAATCCATGTATAAGCGATAGACAATCATGTATAAGCGATAGACAATCCATGTATAAGCGATAGACAATCCATGTATAAGCGATAGACAATCCATGTATAAGCGATAGACAATCCATGTATAAGCGATAGACAATCCATGTATTGATCTTCTGATCACTGTCTGATACAGGCCACCTGTCTATCACCTACCACACCTTCCCACTCTGAACCTGTTTTGGTGACTAAATGGCATTACGATAGGGCAGACTGGGAGGGTCTTCAAGGTTTCTTTATTGATATTCCCTGGACCTCTTTCTTTTCTAATGATGCACACTCCACCTTGAGCCACATACAAGATTTTGTAAAAATTGGAATGGAAACTTTTATTCCTCATCAAAAGTACAGTAAAGATCTAATTCACCTAAATGGTTTGACCATAATTGTGCTAGAGTAACTGAACAAAAAGCAATAGCCTACAATGCATACACAAGATCAAAAACACATGAAGCCTTTAATTACTTTAGAAACATCAGAAATCATGCCAAAACTGTATTAAACCTAACTAATCAAACTTTCTCCACAAGCGGCAAATAAACTTCTAAATAATCCAAATGATACAAAATATTTTGGTCTACTCTTAACTCATTTAAATCCAACTTCACTACTGCTTCATCCATTCCACCATTAAAATCTCCGACTGGCAATCTTGTAAGTGACCCACGAGGAAAGCTAACCTTCTTGCGGATATTTTTCTCCACCAACTCAACCTTAGATGCAATAAATCAAGATGTCCCTGTACTTAATTTTAATTCGCCTGAAATTCCCTCACTTAAGATCCACACCAGACATGTCAAAACTATTTTGCAGAATCTCTCGGTAGATAAGGCTCCTGGTCCAGATGAAATTCCTTCCAATAGTACTTAAGAATTGCTCCTTGGTGCTCGCTCCTGTATTGGCAAAATGTTTCCGTCTGTGTACTCATACCTCATGCTTCCCAGTACCCTGGAAAGAAGCAAACATCCATCCAGTTCCTAAAAAATGTGCCTCTTCAGATCCATCAAACTACAGACCATTCGCTATAAATTCCACTCTTGGTAAAGTCTTTGAAATTATATTAAATAATCACATAATTAAGCATCTTGAGAATAATAAATTAATCAGTGATAGGCAATATGGTTTTAGACGATGTCGATCAACTGCAGACATGCTATGCCTTCTTACGCATCAAATCAACCAAGCTACAGACCAACATGGTGAAACGCCATACAATAGCACTGGATATATCAAAGGCATTTGATAGAGTCTGGCATCAATCCTTATTGTCGAAGATGTCACACTACGGCCTTGCATCATTATTTCCACTAATTTCTTCTTATCTTCATATCATAAAAATACGTGTAATGGTAGATGGCCTTTATTCTCAATTTCACTCAATAAATGCTGGTGTTCCCCAGGGATCAGTTTTGGCCCCAATTCTGTTCCTCATTCATATCCATGATCTCATATCTACCACTCATAATCCAATACATTTCCTACGCAGATGACTCAACACTCCACAGTTCCTTCACATTTACCAATTCTTTCACCCAACCCCGATCTTATAAATTCAAAAATAAACACTGCAATTTCTCTGAACCAGGACCTTTCTAGAATTGATGGATGGGGACAAAAGAATCTAGTTTCCTTTAATGCACAAAACCAAGTACATTCAATTTTCTAACCGACAGAATCTCACTGACTCCCATATATTTTTTAATGATGTCAATATTCCCACTTCCCCTAGTATTGACATTCTCGGTGTAACATTAACTACTAACTTGAGCTGGACACATTATGTTAGAAGCATTGCTAAGAATGCCTCTAAAAAACTGGGACTCCTGTACAGAGTTCGAGAATTCTTCACTGACGAGCAGTTGGCCGTGATATATAAAAGTCATGTGCGTTCTCAGATGGATTACTGTTCACCTCTGTGGGGTGGAAGTGGAGTGGTTGCATTGAGGCAGTTGGACAAAATTCAAAATAAAGCGTAAAGATTATTCAATAACCCTGCAATCACACAGGACCTTCCTACATTATCCATACGAAGAAACGTTGCATCCCTTGCATTATTCTAACAGACATTTTCACAGCAATTGGTTCCGGGGACCTTGTTTCATTGGTGCCGCCTCTCCACAATCTTTCCCCGTAGAACTAGGGCAGCTGAGAGCGCCCATGAATTTACACTTTCTCCTCCACAATGCAGAACTTCTGCTTATCAGAATTCATTTATCCCCAGAGCTACTACTCTTTGGAATTCACTTCCCTCGATTTGCTTTCCACAAACTTACAATCTACAAATGTTTAAATCCAGTTGTTACAAACATTTTATGAATGGAGGATGCCTTTAGGCACATGGACCTTTTTGTTTTATCTGTGTTTTTCCTTCCTCCGTTCATTGTCTCTTAAAAAAAAAAAAAAAAAAAAGTATAAGCGATAGACAATCCATGTATAAGCGATAGACAATCCATGTATAAGCGATAGACAATCCATGTATAAGCGATAGACAATCCATGTATAAGCGATAGACAATCCATGTATATAGGTATCATATTTTAATTGTATCACTGACGGTAAAACATTCTCGAAGAAAAGAATACCGTTCTTTTTGTAGACTCTCTGTCTCTCTCTCTCGCTCTCGCTCTCTCTCTCTCTCTCTCTCTCTCTCTCTCTCTCTCTCTCTCTCTCTCTCTCTCTCTCTCTCTCTCTCTCTCTCTCTCTCTCTCTCTCTCTCTTTCTCTCTCTCTCTCTCTCTCCCCCCAGGCCGCCATGTCAGACCTCCTCCCCTCGACACGCCCCTCACACTTGTGGTGGGCTGAGGGGAGAGAGAGAGAGAGAGAGAGATGGGGGGGGGGGGGGGGCCGGGGGGGTTAGAAAGAAGTAAAGCGGATAATGATGGATATGAGATGAATTATTAAACTCTGTTTTTTTTGAGCTGACGATAAATGTAAAGCTGCTAAAATACTTAATTGACCAATATGAAACTACCAAGTCTCTGGATCATACTAAGACCAGGTTTATATAATTAGCATCATATTTCACCACAAAGTCTTCAAAATAACTGAGAACTCTTGATGGGAACTTTGCAATTTACCGTCAGTTGAAAAGAAAATCAGTTTATTTTGCAAGTTTTACATTATAATAGAGAAGGTATGAGAGAGAGAGAGAGAGCTGAAATGTGTACATGGGCCTAATAAAACAAGTTATTAGAGTCTGTAATTCAAATGTAAGCCGCGTAATGATGTATTACAAATAGGTTATATATTGAACAACAAAATCATTATTTTTGTGAAAGTCATCTTACAGATACCTATTTAATGCTAACTGAAGCTAAAATTAGAGTACACATATTTGCAAATATGTGTGTAATAGTACTTAAATAAAATCGTATCATTTCAAAATAGTAATTAAATTAAA
>CM064552.1:1853608-1868608 GCA_032716605.1 Paralithodes platypus | reverse complement strand
AGGAGGGGGTCGTAGGGTGGGTGGGGAGAGAAGGAGGGGCTGAGGGGGAGCAAAGGGAGAGATGGGGGGAGTAAAGGGGAGAGGGTGGAGTGGGGGGGGGGGGGTAGTAGACCGGGTAAGGACCTTTAATTAATATATCTGCTCTCAGTGGGGGGGTTACCAGTCCCTTGGGGGTGTGAGAGGGAGGGAGGGGGGGGGGGGGGGCGGTGTATGGAGAGAGAGAGAGAGTATATTTTATGAAAAAATATAGAGACGTGTAATATAGATATAGTTACATCACCAAATATATAGTAACTAGCTAAATAAATGTATAAGATATTTATAATTTTCGATTAATGGATTGGTAACTAAATGTTTGATATAAGGAATTCTAATAAGCAAATACAAAATACTAAAACCAGGATCCCTGTATTTAATGGCATCCTCCGGGTAATTGAAGATGCATTTCAGTGACCTATGTTTGTTTCTGAAATACGCAAAGGGAATTTTAAAACGGTATCATAAATATAAACATATATGAACTAGTAACTATAAACAATGCGTGTATACCATATGTATACAAGTGGATATATGAATACATACAAATTGGGCCTCTTTAACCATTGCAAGAAATAGTTAAAACACTCATACTTGAAAATCCTGTGTATATATCTTGTTTTCATTCACACATATTCATAATGTATAGGATTATACAGTATATACATATATAAATATTATATATATATATATATATATATATATATATATATATATATATTCTCTCTCTCTCTCTCTCTCTCTCTCTCTCTCTCTCTCTCTCTCTCTCTCTCTCTGCCACCCTATCATACGGAAACATTATTTGTAGGATTGAATAAACACAGGCTACATCTGTGGTCCTGAGGGGGAGGGGGGGGGGGGCAGAGAGAGAGAGAGAGAGAGAGAGAGAGAGATAGTGAGAGTGAGAGAGAATGAGAAGATCAGCAACTTTCTAGAATGTATTAAGTGGATAAATACTCGCGTTTCTCTTCTAAAACTGAAAATATCCTTGCAAGTAAGTGAGCCTGTTTTATATACCAAAGCAAAATATACTGTAATTGTATGGAGAGAGAGAGAGAGAGAGAGAGAGATAGATTTACATAGATACACTGACCACACAGACCTTACGATCCCAGCGAGGTGGTCAGGACTTAATTCTAGTAGAGATAGCTAACACGAGAGTAAGGTACGGTGGAAGGAAAGGATAGCAGAGAGAGAGAGAGAGAGAGAGAGAGAGAGAGAGAGAGAGAGAGAGAGAGAGAGGGAACGAGAACGAGGTGGGGGAGCATATAAGCGAGGGAGGGAAGGTTTCATAAAAGGCAGTGAAAAGATTCGTTCCAGAGGTAGCCATTTGAAGCCACATTAGGTCTTTGTGGCGCCCGGGACTGATGTGTTGGAGCCAGTTGACGCCACTCTGTTAGGCTAATAGGATAGAAGAGTCAGGGGTGGGTGGGTGGGGGGGGGGGGGGATACACACGAGGACTTTTTTCTTCAATTTTAGACCGGGATTGGAGTTTTATATTTTTGTGTATAGTTGTATTTGGATGTTTTTATGGAGCGTAGGAATGATCTGGCCCCAATTTAGACCAGCATTGGAGTTTTCTATTTTTTTTTCTAGTATTTGGACGTTTTTATTGAGCTTAAGAATGATCTGGCCCCAGATTCTGGGGTAGTAAAAAGGGTTGGTCGAGATTATGTGTATGTCTTTTTATTGCTAAATAGCTTTCCTGAACTAAATAAATGTCTCTGACAGTAGCCAGAATACCACAAAAGGACGTCACCGGTACTGAAGGTGTTAACATTAACTTAATGAAGAGTGATAGCGAGCCTGTAAATGAAGAGGAACAGGCCTTCAGTCGGCAAATTTTTCTATCGAAATATTTACAAATTAATCTTGAAGGAAGGTCTTAGGGGTGTTTGTGTCTAAAGTTTGATGGAGGTCTAGGGAAGAAACTAAAAAGATGATAACAATATATATAAATGCTGAAATAAATGTAGGGACATTTAGAAATAGGCCATATAGAAGATAATGGCATGATCATGGTGAGGAAGGTACTTAACCCCTTCTGTACCGGCGACGTCTCTTTTATTTAGTTTGGCTACTATTAGACGATTTTATTCAGTTTACAAAGGGCCTCCAGCAATTACGAGGCTTCAAACTACCTTACTTAACCCTTTATGCTACCACAGATCCTTCTTAAACTTCTCAAAAATGTCTAAATATAGCTACAATAAAAATAACAAGACGCCGCCGTTAAAGAAGAGGTTTATGATCAAGGAAAGATGTAATATTAATACCAAGAATAATGTTGCTATAGCCAAGATAAGAGCGAGAGAGAGAGAGAGAGAGAGAGAGAGAGAGAGAGAGAGAGAGAGAGAGAGAGAGAGAGGCTTGGCAAGGAGGGAGTGAGGCAGCTGTAATAAGGTGTCAATATGTATGAAGGGTCGTGTGGTGAGACAGAATGTGTTAGAGTGTGTGGTAGAGTGTAGAGTGTGTGGTAGAGTGTGCCAGAGTTGTAGATTGTAGTAGAGTGATATATAGTGTGTTAGAGTGTGATAGAGTGATATATAGTGTGTTAGAGTGTGATAGAGTGATATATAGTGTGTTAGAGTGTGATAGAGTGATATATAGATTGTAGTAGAGTGTAGTAGAGTGTGGTAGAGTGATATATAGTGTGTTAGAGTGTGGTAGAGTGAGATAGTACACAGTTATACGGTGTCAATATGTATGAAGGGGGCCGGAGTGGTAAGGCAGGCATAGACAGGTATACGGTGTCAATATGTATGAAGGGGCCGGCACGGTGTCAATATGTATGAAGGGGGCCGGAGTGGTAAGGCAGGGCATTGACAGTTATAGTATGAAGGGGGCCGGAGTGGTAAGGCAGGCATTGACAGTTATACGGTGTCAATATGTATGAAGGGGCCGGAGTGGTAAGGCAGGCATTGACAGTTATACGGTGTCAATATGTATGAAGGGGCCGGAGTGGTAAGGCAGGCATAGACAGTTATACGGTGTCAATATGTATGAAGGGGCCGGAGTGGTAAGGCAGGCATTGACAGTTATACGGTGTCAATATGTATGAAGGGGCCGGAGTGGTAAGGCAGGCATTGACAGTTATACGGTGTCAATATGTATGAAGGGGCCGGAGTGGTAAGGCAGGCATAGACAGTTATACGGTGTCAATATGTATGAAGGGGCCGGAGTGGTAAGGCAGGCATTGACAGTTATACGGTGTCAATATGTATGAAGGGGCCGGAGGAGTGGTAAGGCAGGCATTGACAGTTATACGGTGTCAATATGTATGAAGGGGCCGGAGTGGTGAGGCAGGCATTGACAGTTATACGGTGTCAATATGTATGAAGGGGCCGGAGTGGTAAGGCAGGCATTGACAGTTATACGGTGTCAATATGTATGAAGGGGCCGGAGTGGTAAGGCAGGCATTGACAGTTATACGGTGTCATATGTATGAAGGGGCCGGAGTGGTAAGGCAGGCATTGACAGTTATACGGTGTCAATATGTATGAAGGTGCCGGAGTGGTAAGGCAGGCAAAGACAGTTATACGGTGTCAATATATATGAAGGGGTCGTAGTGGTAATTCATGCTTACACAGTTTAACGATGTCAATATGTATGAAGGGGCCGGAGTGGTAAGTCAGGCATAGACAGTTATACGGTGTCAATATGTATGAAGGGGCCGGAGTGGTAAGGCAGGCATAGACAGTTATACGGTGTCAATATGTATGAAGGGGCCGGAGTGGTAAGGCAGGCATTGACAGTTATACGGTGTCAATATGTATGAAGGTGCCGGAGTGGTAAGGCAGGCATAGACAGTTATACGGTGTCAGCATGTATGAAGGGGCCGGAGTGGTAAGTCAGGCATAGACAGTTATACGTGTCAGTATGTATGAAGGGGCCGGAGTGGTAAGGCAGGCATAGACAGTTATACGGTGTCAATATGTATGAAGGGGCCGGAGTGGTAAGGCAGGCATAGACAGTTATAGGGTGTCAGTATGTATGAAGGGGCCGGAGTGGTAAGGCAGGCATAGACAGTTATACGGTGTCAATATGTATGAAGGGGCCGGAGTGGTAAGGCAGGCATAGACAGGTATACGGTGTCAATATGTATGAAGGGGGCCGGAGTGGTAAGGCAGGCAGAGACAGTTATACGGTGTCAATATGTATGAAGGGGGCCGGAGTGGTAAGGCAGGCAGAGACAGATATACGGTGTCAATATGTATGAAGGGGGCCGGAGTGGTGAGGGAGGGGCCGGAGTGGTAAGGCAGGCATAGACAGTTATACGGTGTCAATATGTATGGAGGGGCCGGAGTGGTGAGGGAGGGGCCGGAGTGGTAAGGCAGATTGGCTACACGGTGACACGTACCGACAATATGGCCGGCCCGAGAGAGAGAGAGAGAGAGAGAGAGAGAGAGAGAGAGAGAGAGAGAGAGAGAGAGAGAGAGAGAGAGAGAGAGAGAGAGAGGAGAGAGAGAGAGAGAGAGAGAGAGAAGAGAGAGAGAGAGAGAGAGAGAGAGAGAGAGAGAGAGAGAGAGAGAGAGAGAGAGAGAGAGAGAGAGAGAGAGAGAGAGAGAGAGAGAGAGAGAGAGAGTTATATGACCAGGGTGATAACTATATTGTTATTTTAGATGCTGAGGTGGTCACTACGGCACCCTCTATTTCCTTCATTCCTTCTATACTTCCTTCATTCCTTCCTTCATTTCCTTCTATACTTTATTCCTTCCTTCCTTCATTTCCTTCTATACTTTCTTCTTTCCTTCCTTTATTTCCTTCTATTCTTTATTCCTTCCTTCCTTCATTTTATTCTATCCTTCCTTCATTTCCTTCTATACTTTCTTCCTTCCTTCCTTTATTTCCTTCTATTCTTTCTTCTTTCCTTCCTTCATTTCCTTCTATTCTTTCTTCCTTCCTTCCTTCGTTTACTTCTATTCTT
Organism: Paralithodes platypus; assembly: GCA_032716605.1. Classification (NCBI taxonomy): domain Eukaryota; kingdom Metazoa; phylum Arthropoda; class Malacostraca; order Decapoda; family Lithodidae; genus Paralithodes; species Paralithodes platypus. The sequence continues at coordinate 1,863,644 of CM064552.1, read as the reverse complement.
TCTTCCTTCCTTCATTTCCTTCTATTCTTTCTTCCTTCCTTCCTTCATTTCCTTCTATTCTTTCTTCCTTCCTTCATTTCCTTCTATTCTTTCTTCCTTCCTTCCTTCATTTCCTTCTATACTTTCTTCCTTCCTTCCTTCATTTATTTCTGTGCTTTGTGTTTCCTTCCTTCTTTTTCTTTGTGTTCTGCCTTTAATTTATTCCTTCTCTACTTTCTTCCTTCCTTCATTTCCTTCTATATTTTGTTTTCCTTCCTTCTCTATTTCTGCCTTCCTTCCTTCATTTATTCCTTCTCTACTTACTTCCTTTCTGTCTTCCTTTATATCCTATTCTATATTTTCTTCCTTCCTTCCTTTCTTCCTTCTTTGTTTTCTTCCCTCATTCCTTCCTTCTCTACTTTCTGCCTTCCTTCCTTCCTTCCTTCCTTCCTTCGGTCTTCTCTCCCTCCCACCTTCCTTTCCTGCAATTTTTCTTTCACTCCTTCAATCATTCATTCGGCCAATCAGTCCTTCTCTCTCTCTCTCTCTCTCTCTCTCTCTCTCTCTCTCTCTCTCTCTCTCTCTCTCTCTCTCTCTCTCTCTCTATCTATCTATCTCCTCCTCATCCTTCTTCTGTATTTCTTCTTCTCTTCTGTTTTTCTTCTTCTCTCCATCAATCATTCCTTCATCCATTCATTCACCTATCCTCCCTCCCTCCCTCCCTTTTCTTGGACTTTTCAATTGTACCCTCCCCTTTTCAATTGTACCCTCCCCTTTTCAATTGTACCCTCCCCTTTTTAATTTCCTTCCTTTCTCTCCTTTATACGCCTAATACACAAAACATTAGCCACGGGGGCATTGTGGTGGGGCGAAGGAAGGAAGGAGGGAGGAAGGGAGGGAGGGAGGGGGGTGGGGAGGAAGGGAGGGGGGTGGGAGGAAGGGAGGGGGGTGGGGAGGGAAGGAGGGAGGAAGGAAGGAGGGATGGGTGGAAGGAAGGAGGGGATGGGATGGAAGGAGGCAAGAAAGATCGAATGAAGGAGGGAGAGAAGAAAGTAAGAGGTGTTGTTTGGAGGTGAAGGAGGAGGGAAGGGAGGTATGGAAGGAAGGAATGTGGAAGAAGGGAGAGCGAGGGAAGTTACCGTATTAAGAATAATACGGAATGTAGGAAGGCAAGAAGGAGGCAGAGAGAGAGAGAGAGAGAGAGAGAGTAAGTAAAAGAAAAAAAGAGAGAGAGAGGAGGGAGACAGGGTGAGGGAGGGGTGAAACTAATTGAGCTAAATCCCTTCTCATGTGTTAGGGGAGAGAGAGAGAGAGTTACAAGGAATGGTTAATATATCATATTTCTTGCGGTCACATCCTAGGAGAGTCCAGTATTTTATGGAGTCTGATGATGAAGAAATATATATTGCAAGGAAAAACTCGGTCGTTGCAAAGTGTGTAATATATATAATAGTGTTGTTACAGACAATAGTGTTTACCCTATCTGGTGTGAGGTGGGTCTTTTGGGGACATTTTAACCCTTTGAAGCTCTGACGCGTTTTAGCAGTTTATTTTGGCTATCAATAGACGATTTTATGCAGCTTAGGAAGTATCTGTGGGTATTAAAAGGGTAAATACTATCTCAATCAACCCTTTGACTTCCATATACCTTTACTAATCTGAATAAAATCGTCTAATAGTAGCCAGAAACAGAACAGACACGCGTATTGGAGCTTGAAAGGGTTAAGGGGAGGTTTTTAGTTTGGTCTCTAGATATCCATCAAGCTTAAGATTACACCCCTTTGAGCCCCTTTCAAGATAAATTTGTACATTTTTCGGTAGAAAAATGTCCCGGCTGAAAGCCGGTTCCTCTTAAATTACAGGCTCGCTATCGCTCGCCAGGATAAAATCGACACCTAAATGGCACGAATGGTCTTAAAATTGACAGAAATGGGGCGAGGGTTCTTAAAATCGCCAAACTAATGGGGCAAACGTCTTTAAATCTCACAAGCAATGGGGCTAAACATGAGGGAGAAAGAGGTTCAGAAAAAAATCCTCCAGGTGGAGATCTCCCCTTAAGCAGTAGCGCCTCATGAGTTTGGCAGTAAGACCCTTTCAGGTGTCTCTTTATTCTCTCGGCGAACGAAAGGGTATTCTATCTATCTATCTATCTATATGCTCAGGCCCAACCCCATTTTGGGGGTAGCCGACTCAAGACAGAGCAAGAACAGGGAAAACACAAAAACAACATAAAACAAAAAATAAACACAGATAAAAAACACAAACTCTCACACATCCAGGTCACCCAGAAGACCCAGAGACCAGGGTTACCAAGGTCGCTCCAGCATACCTATCATAATTTCCCCTTGTAATGGTATATTGACACTAATAAAGTATTCTTATACCAATTAGAAAGGTAAATCACTATCAATATTGGCTACCATCTTATATACATTTGTCATACCCTTTATATACCTTAGAGTTTTGAGCGTGTAAGTTATATATCATATAATCCTCCTACCATACCCACTTAACCCATACGGCACGATGTCGCCTTTTGACCTTTGAGTCTGGCTTATAATAGACGATATTATGCACTTTAACCCCTTCTGTACCGGCAAAGGCTTTTCAATTTTATTCTAGCTAGTTTTTAGATGATTTTGTGCAGTTTAAGAAGGATCGGTGGTAGTAAAGAGGGTTAAGTGAGATAGTTCGAAGCCTGTTAATTGCTGGAGGCCCTTATTAAACTATGGGTAGCTAGCATCAAGTTAAACAGACGTCGCCGGTACAGAAGGGGTTAAGAGAGACCTATGTGATTCAGAGGGTTTATTGGGATAGTATTTACCCCTTTGAGTCCTGGAGGTAGACTATAAGATAAATAATATGGTCAAATGGTAACCAGAATATGATGAGGATGTCTTATAAATTCTTCAATGAGCTGATGTTGCAATCTACGAAGCTTAAGGGGAGGTTTTTAGTGTGTTTCCTAGACTTCCATCAAGCTTGAAATTACACCCCCATGACCCCCTTTCAAGATAAATTGGTACATTTTTCGGTAGAAAAATGTCCCGGCCGAAGGCCGGTTCCTCTTAAATTACAGGCTCGCTATCGCTCACCAGGAAAAAATCGACGCCTAAATGGGTCGAAATGTCTTAAAAGTGACATAAATGGGGTGAAAGTTCTTAAAATCGCCAAACTAATGGGGCGAACGTCTTAAAATCTCAAAAGCAATGGGGCTAAACATGAGGGAGAAAGGGGTAAAGAAAAAAATCCCTCGAGTGGATATCTCCCCTTAACGAAATGAGACATAGAGCTTTCAGCCAATCTTCGTAGCTCAACTCTAATCATTAACATTTTGCCGAGTAAATAACACTAGGATTGCCCTGCATATCCCAGAATTAAATAACACTAGGATTGCCCTGCATATCCCAGAATTAAATAACACTAGGATTGCCCGGCATATCCCAGAATTAAATAACACTAGGATTGCCCGGCATATCCCAGAAGTAAATAACACTAGGATTGCCCTGCATATCACAGAAGTAAATAACACTAGGATTGCCCGGCACATCCCAGAAGTAAATAACACTAGGATTGCCCGGCACATCCCAGAAGTAAATAACACTAGGATTGCCCTGCATATCCCAGAAATAAATAACACTAGGATTGCCCGGCATATCCCAGAAATAAATAACACTAGGATTGCCCTGCATATCCCAGAATTAAATAACACTAGGATTGCCCGACATATCCCAGAATTAAATAACACTAGGATTGCCCTGCATATCCCAGAAGTAAATAACACTAGGATTGCCCTGCATATCCCAGAAGTAAATAACACTAGGATTGCCCGGCATATCCCAGAAGTAAATAACACTAGGATTGCCCGGCACATCCCAGAAGTAAATAACACTAGGATTGCCCTGCACATCCCAGAAGTAAATAACACTAGGATTGCCCTGCACATCCCAGAAGTAAATAACACTAGGATTGCCCTGCATATCCCAGAAGTAAATAACACTAGGATTGCCCTGCACATCCCAGAAGTAAATAACACTAGGATTGCCCTGCATTTCCCAGAAGTAAATAACACTAGGATTGCCCTGCACATCCCAGAAGTAAATAACACTAGGATTGCCCGGCACATCCCAGAAATAAATAACACTAGGATTGCCCTGCACATCCCAGAAGTAAATAACACTAGGATTGCCCGGCACATCCCAGAAGTAAATAACACTAGGATTGCCCGGCACATCCCAGAAGTAAATAACACTAGGATTGCCCGGCACATCCCAGAAGTAAATAACACTAGGATTGCCCGGCACATCCCAGAAGTAAATAACACTAGGATTGCCCTGCATATCCCAGAAGTAAATAACACTAGGATTGCCCTGCACATCCCAGAAGTAAATAACACTAGGATTGCCCGGCACATCCCAGAATTATGGCTGCATTATATAATGTTATAAGATTGAATGTCTTACTCCTTTATTGAATGCTTCTCTTGATATAGAAAAACAAACATATATACAATATGTTCTTGGATTTATTTACTATATGTCTTGGAAAACGTTAGGTCACTGATAATTAGAATGTATAAATCCTTCAATTAAGTCATCATGATATTTCTCAATTCAGGATAATTTAGCCTCACATCTGCTTGGTCGATATATGTCACCTTTCACTTTGCCTCGTACGGCCATTTAACCCTTTCTGTACTGGTGATCCCCTTTTACTTAGATTCTGGCAACTATTAGACGATTTTATTCAGCTTAGGACGTCTATCGATTATAAAAGGCTACAGACTATCTCAATGAATTCTTTTAGCTAGCATATGTCCTTTCTAAGCTTCACAAAATCATCTAATTGTAGCTAGAATAAAATTAAACAGACGTCGCCGGTACAGAAGAGGCTAATGGACCTTTTCACTCAGGTCTTGTAGAACCATGCAGAGTTTTGTCAACACCTTAAGGGGAGATATCCACTTGAGGGACTTTTTTCTGGACCCCTTTCTCTCTCATGTCTAGCCCCATTGCTTTTGAGATTTTAAGATGTTTGCCCCATTAGTTTGGCGATTTTAAGAAGTTTCACCCCATTTATGTCACTTTAAGACCTTTCGTCCCATTTAGGTGTCGATTTTTTCCTGGCGAGCGATAGCGAGCCTGTAATTTAAGAGGAACCGGCCTTCGGCCGGGACATTTTTCTACCGTAAAATGTACAAATTTATCTTGAAAATGGGTCAAGGGGGTGTAATTTTAAGCTTGATAGAAGTCTAGGAAACACACTAAAAACCTCCCCTTAAGCATAGCTCACATGCACTTGGAATGTTAATTAAGACACCTGCAAGCTTAAACAATTAAGACACCTGCAAGCTTAAACAATTATGACACCTGCAAGCTTAAACAATTATGACACCTGCAAGCTTAAACAATTATGACACCTGCAAGCTTAAACAATTATGACACCTGCAAGCTTAAACAATTAAGACACCTGCAAGCTTAAACAATTATGCTCAGCAGACTAACGTGACATCTACCTATCTATCCATCTCTTAATATCTATCTGAGAAACAGAGAGTGGTATTGCCTATGCCTATTAGACTAAGTTTGGATAGATAGATAGATAGATAGATAGATAGATAGATAGATAGATAGATAGATAGAGAGAGAGAGAGGGAGAGGGAGAGCATTCAACAATCAGACATAACCCCCCCCCCAATCCACTAACCCCCCCCCCCCCCTCCCCCAGTGAAGACAGCAGAACATTCGTTACAATCACATCCAACACTACAGTTTTTAGTGTCTTCATGTATATCGTTTTCCTTATGTTGTTGTTTCCTTCCATTTCTTTGTTGTCTTCCATTGTGGGTTTTCTTATGTCTTCCTCTCCTCTGTTGTCTTCCTTGTAGTGTTTTCTCCCCTTTTTGTCTTAATTTTCGTGTTTTTTTCTATTTTTCCTTCGTTTTCGTGTCTTATTTATTTCTTCCTTTTCTTTGTTTTTTTTGTCTTTCTTTCTGTGTGTTTTCTTATTTCTTCCTGCCTCTTGTTTTTTTGTCTTCGTTCTTGGTGTTTATGCTCCTTCTTACTTCCTTCGTTTTCTTTGTTTGGTGTGTGTTGTTTGGTGTTTGTGTTTCTTCTTACTTCCTTTCTTTATCTTTTGGTTTTCTTGTTTTTCCTCACTCTTACATTGTCTTCTACTTAGTGTGTTTTCTCTTGTTTTTTTTGTTTTTTTTCTTCTCGACCATTCCTCCTGTTCCTCATCGTAGTTGCTTCTGCTGTTGTTGTTATTGTTGTTTTTATATATCTCCTTTACGTTCCCCTCTGTCCTATTTCATCCTTCCTGTCTTCGTTTCTTGTCTTTCCTTTCATCTTCCTCTTTCCTTCATTTCTTCTCTCCTTTCCTTCCTTCCTGCCTTGCTTCGTTTCTTGTCCTTTTCTCGTCTGTCCTTCCTTCCTTCCTTTCTTCCTTCCTGGCTTCGTTTCTTCTTCTTTTCTCGTCTGTCCTTCCTTCCTTCCTTCCTTCCTTCCTTCCTTCCTACCTTCCTGGCTTCGTTTCTTGTTCTTTTCTCGTCTGTCCTTCCTTCCTTCCTTCCTTCCTTCCTTCCTTCCTTCCTGGCTTCGTTTCTTGTTCTTTTCTCGTCTGTCTTTCCTTCCTTCGTCCGAATACAAATCGTCCGTCAATGGGCCTGTCTGCTCTCCATCACACCCAACTCATTCTTCCTTAGGTTCATTATTGTGTTTCCTTCGGTCGTTTATTATTCATCTTTCTTCCTTCGTTTTCTATTCATCTATCTTCCTTCGTTTTCTATTCATCTTTCTTCCTTCGTTTTCTATTCATCTTTCTTCCTTCGTTTTCTATTCATTATCTTCCTTCGTTTTCTATTCATCTTTCTTCCTTCGTTAGCGACTGTCTTCCTCTGCTTTTCTATTCGATGTCGCACGAGCGCATTTTTCTGGCAATGAGTTTAACCCCTTCTATACCGTTGCCGTTCTTTTAACTTTATTCTGGCTACTGTTGGACGATATTATTCAGTATAAAAGGTCCTCCAGTAGTTAACAAGCTTCGAACTATCTCCCTTATCCCTGATGACTACTACAGAGTCTTCTTAAGGGGAGGTTTTTTAGTTTATTACCTTAACCTCCATCAAACTTAAAATTAAACCCCCTTGACCCCCTTTCAAGATAAATGTGTACATTTTTCGGTAGAAAAATGTCCAGGCCGAAGGCCGATTCCTCTTAAATTTCAGGCTCGCTATCGCTCGCCAGGATCAAATCGACACCTGAATTGCAGGACAGGTCTTAATATGGGGTGAAAGTTCTTAAAATCGCTAAACTAATGGGGCAAACGTTTTATAATATCAAAAGCAATGGGGCTAAACATGAGGGAGAAAGGGGTCAAGAAAAAAAATCCCTCAAGTGGAGATCTCCCCTTAAGCTGCACAAAATCGTCTAAGTATAGCCAGAATATATGAAAAAGACGTCCCCGGTACGGAAGGGGTTAAGGAGTTTCGCATCGGAAGCGGCAACTACCCCCGACTAACTGTGTTTACGATGGAATAACACCACTATATTTTCTACGCTATCCTTTCTTTTTTCATAATAGCTAGGTAGTTTTTGTTTTCTATGTGGATGAGAGAGACAAAAGGCAGAATTCCTTGGGACGAGTGCCTTCCCCCCGAGTTGAAAGAGTGACAGTTTAGTTACAAACAGCCTCGTAAGGATAAATATATCGGTTGTTGCTTGTTTTCCTATGTATGTGTAGCTAGACTGAAGGTAGATGATAATATGACATTGAAATATTACAAGTTTGAATTCCGAAGTTGCCAGACAATAATTGCTCGAAAATATTGCCGAAGAAAGCTCTAGAGTGTGACAACGCCTGCCTAATGTGAAGAAAATCGGTTAACTGTAGCCAGGAGATAAAGGAAAGGCGAACTCACAAACACACACACACACACTAAATAAACGGAGTAGTATTTGTTATTAGTACACATAAACACGCACTCTCACTCTCTCTCTCACTCTCTCCCTCCCTCTCTCCCTCTCTCTGCTCCCTCCCTCCCTCCCTCCCTCCCTCCCTCCCCCTCTCTCTGTATATCGTTCGAGCTGTACAATAACGTCAGATCAGTATCAAGATTAGAATAATATCGTGCCCGTTGTCTAATTTGCTCATTACCATAATGCCGCTTTATTGAGTGACAGAGAACAGCGGCCCCCGGAGAGAGAGAGAGAGAGAGTGTGTGTGAGTGTGAGAGAGAGAGAGAGAGAGCGAGCAGGCAGGCAAATTGTGTGCATACGAGAGGCATATGGTGGTAATGTCTACACTTATTTGAGTAGGCCCAGAGAGAGAGAGAGAGAGAGAGAGTGTGAGTGAGTGAGTGAGTGAGTGAGTGAGTGAGTGAGTGAGTGAGTGAGAGAGAGGAGTAGGGGGGGGGGGGGGGGGGAATAATGTTGCAATTGTGACATAAAATCCTCTATAAGCGAAAACTATACCAATTCAAAATAAGAGGTATGTTCAAACTACGAACACATAATTGAGAGGAATTATATTAATAACAAATTTTGAGTATTAGCGGGATAGATCATTAACCCTTTCAGTACTGGTGACGTTTTTTATTCGCTTTCAGCTACATTTAGACGATTTTGTAAAGCTTAGGAAATATATATGCTAACTAAAGTGAATACTTGAGATAGTCTGTACATGTTTAATGGGCAAACATCCTTCCTAACCTGACTTCCATCTAATAGTTGTAAAAATACAATGAAAAGGATGTCATCCGTACTGAATGAGTTATTATGAGATATAATGTTATATATATATATATATATATATATATATATATATATATATATATATATATATATATATATATATATATATATATATATATATATATATATATATATATATATATATATATATATATATATATATATATATATATATGTATTTATTAATTCATTTATGTATTTATTTATTTATATATATTTAGTAAATTTTTATCAACCTAGCGAATATTCACTTGGTCACTCTAGCCTTGAAAACTCCACTTGAAGCTGATTGGCTGACGGTATTGTGTCCGAATCACATCTTTCAATTACAAATCAATCACAAAAAATATGATACACAGTATCATCAGATAATCAGCTCTTAATAGAGGTCTCTGGCCCAATGCGAACAGGTGCAAATTCGCCAGGTGAGAAGAAATAGACTATATATTTACAGTATCCTTATTATGGCCTAGTTTTGATATCACTGCAGGTATTTATTAGATCTGGCATAGGTTTGTTCGGACTCATTCAACATATTAACTTCTGATTGCTTTCAGGATTCGGGCTCAATTTCAGAATATAATATCTTCTTCAATAATGTCTGAAGTTGGTGACATCTTTTACCAACTTGTCTAGTTGTGGACAGTCAGAGATGTTCAAAGTTATTTTTACTTACAGACATTTTGAGCTAGTGACTATTTGTGAACACCCTGACATTGTATTAGAGAAGAAAGATGCACATGGATCTATATGGATACACCTGCCACACAGACCTTACAATCCAAGCGAGGTGGTCAGGGCGTATTAATCTAGTAGAGAGCAGAAACTCAAATGAGGACTAATAGAAGACACATTTACACACGAGAGAGAGAGAGAGAGAGAGAGAGAGAGAGAGAGAGAGAGAGAGAGAGAGAGAGAGAGAGAGAGAGAGAGAGAGAAGGGGGCAGAGGGGGGTTGCTACTAAAAGGACAGCGGGGTGTATTTGCATAGGCTAAACAGGGCATTGTGACATATTCAACAAGGGGTGGTTATGGTGGGGAGAGAGAGCGAGAGAGAGATACGGGGGGGGGGGGGGGGGGAGGGGCTGAGTTCCTGCAAGACTGGTATTACTTATTCCTTTCAAGAGTAAGTTCAGATAGATAGATTGATTGATAGATAGATAGATAGATAGATAGATAAATTGAGAGAGAGAGAGAGAGAGAGAGAGAGAGAGAGAGAGAGAGAGAGAGAGAGAGAGAGAGAGAGAGAGAGAGAGAGAGAGAGAGAGAGGGGGGGGGGGGTAAGAGGGATCAAATTATGTGCATAAC
>CM064552.1:1831108-1848608 GCA_032716605.1 Paralithodes platypus | reverse complement strand
AAACTTAAACAAAAATCCATTAGATCCCCCTTGTAGATAAATTTGTAATTTTTTTGGTAGGAAATGTTCCGGCCAAAGGCTGGTTCTTCCAAAATTACAGGCTCACTAGCGCTCGCCGGGAAAAAATCGACACCTAAATAGCACGAAAGGTCTTAATATTGACAAAGAAATGAGGCAAAAGGTCTTAAAATCGACAAACTAATGGGGCAAACATCTTACAATTTGAAAACTAAAGGGCTAAACATGAGGGAGAAAGGGGTGTAGAATAACATCCCATCTCCCCGCTTGAGCATAACTTATCATTCTCTGACCTCCCATGACTCTTCAACAATTAATCTCGAGCTAACCTTTTAATTGGATTTACGTTCTTCCCAGGATTATCAAAACCACCCTACACTTTAGACCAAGGCAATTGCCGACTTGCGAGTTTCGTTCTATAAGGAAGTTGGAGCTGTAGACATCGATATTTAGCAGAATTACCAGCTAAAATACGGTCCTAGTACATTCATAAATACATAAAACCAAATTCAACATAGCTTTTATCCATCAGAAACCTACATTATTATTGTATATATGTTTAATATCGATGTTTACGGCTCTAACTTCCTTATAGCCTAAAACTCGCCAGTGGTTAATTGCCAACCTACTCCATTGTACAGTTGCTCGCATAAGTTCAGTTGCTCAGTGATTTTATACATAGACATATATTGTTGCATGCTTGAAATACCAGTGTAGTTTCTTACACAGGGGTTAAGTCGTCTGATTAGTCAACTGATAATTAAAATATACACTCAATTCAATCACACTATTTTACTTTCATACATAATATCACGACGAGGAACCGAAGTTATGTGGGCAACTGTACATAATAATTTCGAGGTAGATAGACCTATTTCCTTTATAATATACCAGAAATTCGACCAATAGATAAAAATGCAGCCTATCATCATCATCTCGCATGACAACAAAACTGACCTACCTTGACCTGCGATTCTGTCGTCCCGAGCGTGTACAGCAGTTTCTTAGAGTGTGACCAAAGTATGACCTCCGAATATTGACTCAAAATCCAGTTCATGACCCATACCAACTTACCTTTATCCCTGCATGTCCCACAAATCGACGTTTTGTTCATGTATTCGACCTACCGTAAATGAATATATACAGTAAATGATAAATAGAAAATTAATACAAAAATATAAAAACAATCGATAAATATTTAACGATACTTAAAATGTCAACGTACCTTAACTTGCGATTCCGTCATGCCGAGAGCGTAGGCCAGCTTGGCTCGCTCGGGTCCCGCCAGGTATTTTGTCTGCTCGAAGGTCTTCTCCAGGGCGAAGATCTGCTGCCCACTGAAGGTCGGACGAGTGTGTTTCTTTTTACCATCTTTATCCAGCGTCATCCCCGGTAGCCCTGCTGGGGAAGGTGGGGGAGTTAGTGGGGGGGTTCTGGGGAGGTATTGGGGAAGTTAGTGGGTTGTTATGGGGGGTTCTGGGGGAGCTATTGGGGAAGGTAGTGGGGTTTCTGGGAGAGGGGGAGCTATTGGGAAGTTGCAGGAGGGAGACGAGGTAAGGTGCGGGTCTAGTGAACAATGTTTATAGCATCATCGAGTGTCCTGCTGAAAGAGAGCGAGTTATTGGGGGGGGGGGGGGTGGGGGGGGGGGGGGGGGGGGGGGGGGGGGGGGGGGGGTCCTGAGTGGGGAGCTATTGGTAGACTATCGGCAGAGAGCATGAATCAAGATAATATAGTTGAAAAACTAGGCAGGTAGTTAAGGGGAGATTTCCACTTGAGAGATTTTTTTCCGGACCCGTTTCTCCCTCATGTTTAGCCCCATTGCTTGTGAGATTTAAGACGCTTGCCCCATTAGTTTGTCGATTTTAAGAACCCTCGCCCCATTTCTGTCAATTTTAAGACCATTCGTGCCATTTAGGTGTCGATTTTTTCCTGGCGAGCGATAGCGAGCTTGTAATTTAAGGGGCATCGGCCTTCGGCCGGGACATTTTTCTACCGAAAAATGTACAAATTTATCTTGAAAGGGGGTCAAGGGGGAGTAATTTTAAGCTTGATGGAAGTCTAGGGAATCGACTAAAAATCTCCCCTTAAAGATCAGTTGGCCACGGGAGGTCTGGCAAGTGTGGTCTTCTGTTTGTCTGTCCCATTCAGTACCGGCGACGTCTCTTTGTATTGGATTTCAGCTACATTTAGACGATTTTACGAAGCTTAGGAAAGATATATGGTAGCTGAAAAGATTAACTAGCGAGTGTCGGTAACCTTTCGATGAGTAGACGTCCTTCCTAAGCTGAATAAAATCGTCTAATAGCTGCCAGAATTTAATGAAAAATACGTCACCGGTACATAGAGGGCTCTCTCACGCCCTCTCTTCCTTCCTTCCTCATGCCTTCTCACTCCACACTCCCACCTTTCCCTCCTTCCCACTGTATTTTCCTCTCACCCTCCTACTCTTCCTTTCTTCCACCCCACATTCCCATTCCCACCCTTCCTTCCTCCCTTCTTTCACTCTCTCACACTCTTCCTCCCTTCCTTCCTCCCTCGCTTTCTTCCTTCCACCCCAAACTCCCACCTTCCTCCCTCCCTTCCGTCTTTCCCTCTCACACTCTTCCTCTCTCCCACTCTTCCTTCCTTCCTTCCACCCCACACTCCCACCCTTCCTTCCTCCCTCGCTTCCTTCCTTCCACCACACACTCCCACCCTTCCTTCCTCCCTTCTTTCCCTCTGTCACACCCTCCCTTCCTTCCTTCCACTCCACACTCCCACCCTTCCTTCCTCCCTTATTTCCCTCTCTCACACCCTCCCTTCCTTCCTCCCTCCCTCCCGTCTTTCCCTCTCTCACACCCTCCCTTCCTTCCTCCCCACTGTCTCCCTCCCGCTAAACGAATCGGTCACGCCGACTTCCCAACGAGGGGGGAGGAATTAGTAATGAAATAGTCAGGGGGAGAGAACTTGTGGAAGGGAGGGAAGAAAGGGAGGAAGGAAGGAGAAGATGGAAGACAGGGAAGAGGGAACAATTAGAAGGATGGAGAGATGGAGGAAGAGAAGAAAGAAAAACAGGAAGAAAGAGGAGATGGGAGAATCGAAATGATTATGGAAATGAGGAAGGGAATTATTAAAGAAGAATTGTAGAGAGGAAGAAAAGGAATGAGAACAAAATTAAAAGGGTGCAGAAGGAAAAAAAAACAATACGAATCAAGGCATGAATAAGTGAAGAATGGAAACATGAAAGATAGTGGAGGGAGAAGAGGAAGGAACATTTTGTAGACGAGTGTGTGGATGTAAACATGGATGAATTGTGGTTATAAGTTTTAGATCGTGTGTGTGTTTGTGAATAGGAGAGTATTTATATGTGTGTGTGTGTGTGTGTGTGTGTGTGTGTGTGTGTGTGTAATAACAAGGGTGCCAACACACTAACACACCTCTTCATCACACACACACACACACACTATGTACGTACTGTGTGTGTGGGTGTGTAATAACAAGGGTGCCAACACACGAACACACCGCCTCATCACACACACACACGTCTCGCACGTGTTACAGAGATTGGGGGGGGGGGGTGGAAGGGGGAGGAATCACACATGTATACAGTCTATATCCTTATCTATGGGAGAGAGATAGATAGATAGATAGAGAGAGAGAGAGAGAGAGTGAGTACATGAGTGTGTGTGCGTATGTGTGTGTGTATGTGTATAATTAGTATTGTTGATTGTATGTCTGTCTGCGTGTGTGTGTGTGTCAATATAGATAATAGTTACTCTCCCTTCGTTGACACCCCGACCAGAGAGAGAGCGAGAGAGAAAGTTTATTTTTCAGGAGATAAACTTTCCACATTCTTACTCTCAACTTCATCTTCATATTATTTTATTATCTCTCTCTCTCTCTCTCTCTCTCTCTCTCTCTCTCTCTCTCTCTCTCTCTCTCTCTCTCTCTCTCTCTCTCTCTCTCTCTCTCACACATATACACACACCCACACACATACCCCCCCCACAACACACACCCACACACAAACCCACCCACACCCACACCCACACACACACACACACACACACACCCCCCACACACCCCACCCCACCCCACCCACAACACACACACCCACACACACACCACACACACACCAGCACCCACACACCACACCAACCCCATACCCACCCACACACACCCACCCACCCTACACCACCCACGACCACCCACCCACACCCACCACACCACACACACACACACCCACACACACACACACACACACACAGTAAACCCCCCCTTTACCCTGACACGTGACCTATACACGGCCTATTGCTCTTCATTTGCCCTCTTAATCTTTAGAGAGAGAGAGAGAGAGAGAGAGAGATGAATATTTGTTTTAGAATATATAAATATATATATATATATATATATATATATATAATGTGTGTGTGTGTGTGTGTGTGTGTGTGTGTGTGTGTGTGTGAACAATAACAGAGACAGGTAGACATTTATATATACAGATAGACAATGTGAGAGGCAAACACAAGACATATCAAGCTAAGAATATAGAGATAAACATAAAGAAAGGGCATAATAAAGTGAGAGGGCGGGAATACAGAGTGGGGATAAGGAGGAAAGAGAGAATGAGAGAGAGAGAGAAAAAGAGAGAGAGGGAAAGAGTGGAAAAATGAAATGCAATCATAACACGATTACGAGATGGGGGAGATTACTGAGAGAGAGAGAGAGAGAGAGAGAGAGAGAGAGAGAGAGAGAGAGAGAGAGAATATATATATATATAGAATAACACAAATAAATATAAATAGTTAAACAAATAGACAGCATAATATAAAGCCCCATATACAACATACACATACACATACACACGTGCATTCAACATTCATAGATACAAACAAACAAACAAACACTATTTATGTACCTGTATGTGGCTGACTCGAGACATATACGCTCACGACTAGTTTTCTGACAAATTACGCCATTTTCTAATAATTGGTGGGTTGGTGATAATATGAATTCTGACTTGGTGTAGACGACTTTGAAACTACCTCAAGTAATTCCCTTCATACAGTTATAGCGTGATTGTTTGGTAATTTAGCCGAATTGTATCATTAATATTAATAAATAAAGAATATCATAATGTCGTTTGGTCAGAATATATAAGAGGCCTTGACATCAGCCACTGTTATAAAGGTATCACTAGATGGGTATTTATTTCGGTCATCGCGGGTTGCCCTGTGGTGTTTGAGAGTCTGGCAGTTACCGGTATGTTTTATTATTTAATTATAAAATAAATGATTGTAAATAAAACGACATCTGCTAATATTGTTCCGTATATATTCTATATTTTTCTTAATTTCACCACAACGCCAAACACCTCCAATGAAATTAATAAAAGCATATATGTGATATTGTGATCCACCGGGATTCGAACCTGGGTTATCACACACACGTCTGTTACATTCTATTCTAGCTATATTTAGACGATTTTATGCAGTTCAGGAAGGGTCTGTGGTAGCTAAAGGGGCTGATTGAGATAGTTCGAAGCCTTAGAATTGCTAGAGATCCTTCCTAAAGTGAATACAGTTGATTAGTAGTAGCCAAAATAAAATAAAATTACTTCGCCGGTACAGAAAGGGTTAATTAAATATATGAGGGGTCTACGAACTTATATGAGTGACTGTGCGGTGATGTTTGGGAAAGTGTACAGTCGCGCTAATAAGTGATGTCTCTGCACCAAGTATGTTTGGATCAATAATTTATTGGTATCAGCAATATTTAAGCTTCATTTCTTCATATCGAGTGAGATATACAAACATTTTCCTACACTTACCCACCCTATTCAACATCTGGCAGACATTAATACAGCACAGAACAAGCCAAACGCAATGACAGCTGGAACATGACTTATTAGCGCGACCGTACAGTATGGTGGGCTTGTTAGGACCAACCACCAGGAGGGTACAAGGTAAATAGATGGTTTAGTGAGGTTTACATATTAATTTACATAGAGTGGACTAGGGAGAAATAGTGCCTTGCTTAAAACTCTCACATGCACTATTCACACTCATACACACACTCGAACAGATACTAAAATACATTCTCTCTCTCTCTCTCTCTCTCTCTCTCTCTCTCTCTCTCTCTCTCTCTCTCTCGCTCTCGCTCTAATCCCCGGTAACGGCAAGCGGTGGGTTAGGCTTTATTAAACTGGCCCCAGACAATAGCGGTGGCCGGGCGGTAGTGGCGATGGTATGGACTGGCGGGAGAGAGAGAGAGAGAGAGAGAGAGAGAGGGAGAGAGAGAGAGAGAGAGAGAGGGAGAGGGGGGAGTGAGAGAGAGAGTGTGAGTGGCGATGGTATGGACTAGTGTGTGTGTGTGTGAGAGAGAGAGAGAGAGAGGGAGAGAGAGAGAGAGAGAGAGAGTTAGAGTTAGCGAGAGATAGAGAGAGGGAGAGGGGGTGAGTGAGAGAGAGAGTGTCAGTGCCGATGGTATGGACTAGTGTGTGTGAGAGAGAGAGAGAGGGGGGGGGGAGGGAGTGAGAGACTGTGAGTGGTGATGGTATGGACTAGAGAGAGAGAGAGAGAGAGACAGAGAGAGAGAGAGAGAGAGATAGAGCTAGAGCTAGAGAGCTAGAGCGAGAGAGAGAGGCACTATTCTCTGGTAATACCACGATGATTGGCTCACTAGGCTTTGCGGTGATTGGTCCGAGGGATGAGTGGAGCCGTGTGCACAAATCCTATTGGTCGCTCAATTCACCCCAGCTCTCTCTCTCTTGCTCTTGCTCTCTCTCTCTTCTCTCTCTCTCTCTCTCTCTCTCTCTCTCTCTCTCTCTCTCTCTCTCTCTCTCTCCTCCCGGTAGCTAGATTAGGTTAGATTAAGTTTTAGATTAATGAGTTTATAGGTTTTGATAATGGCTAAGTTAGGTTAAGGATGGGTAAGGTTAGGTTAGGTTAGCTTTTGGATTAAATAGGTTATGGTAATGATTTAATTAGGTTAGGTTAGGTATGGGTAAAATTTGGTTAGGTTAGGTTTTGGAATAATTAGGTTATAGGTTATTGTAATGATTAAATGAGATTAGTGTGGACATGGGTAAGATTAGGTTAGGTTTGGATTGCTTAGGTTAGAGGTCATGGGAATAGATATGTTAGGTTAGGTAATGGGTTAGGCTAGGTTTGGATTAATTAGGTTAGTTGTTATGGAAATAGTTACGTTAGGTTAGGTATAGGTAAGGTTTTGGATTGGTTAGGTTAGGTTTTTGGAATTGATAAGGTTAAATTTGGATTGGTTAGGTTAAAGGTTTGGGAAATGGTTAGCTCTTAGTCAGGTTAAGCCAGGTTAGGCTTGCTTTGGTTCGGTTTGGATAGCTTAAGTTTTGGATTGGTTAATTTAGAGGTTTTAGGATTAGATAAGTTAGAATAGATTAGGGTATTGGCTTGGTTGGGTTAGAGGTTTTGGGATTGGGCAGGTAAGATTAGGTTTTGGATTGGTTAGGTTAATAATTATTGTAACGGTTAGGTTAGGTAGTGCTAAAGGTTAGACTAGGTTATGTTTTGGATAGGGAAAGGTTAATTTTTTTTTTTTTTTTGGATTGGTTAGGTTAGAGGATTTGTGGTTGGACAGGTTAGAAAAGGGTTTGGCGTGGTAAGATTGGTTAGGGTACGATTTCACTAGGTTACGTTTAGTGTAGTTATAATGAGAGAGAGAGAGATATATATATATATATACATAGATTTACATAGATACACTGGCCACACACATCTTACGATCCCTGCGAGGTGGTCAGGACTTAGTCCTAATAGAGATAGCAACCCTAAGAGAAAGTGGAAGGAAAAGATAGCAAAGATGAAGGCTCTCTCCCCACCCTCCTCTCCCTCCGGCAATTTGCCGTACATGAAAATAGTTAGAACTTAGAAGTGTACCTTGCAGGGCTTGGAAATCACCTGAAGGAATTTATAGTATAGTTAGAAATGGAAAGGAAAAGGCATGCACACCTTCTTTTATATATATATATATATATATATATATATATATAACATGGTAGCTATGGTAGAGCTGTACTTAGGGGATAGAACATTAATGTTGATGTAATATGTAAGGTACCCCACACTCTCCTTGGACACCTAGACAACCGTTTTCTTTGTTTTAGATTGCATTCTGATATATAGTTATGTATTTTTGTCTAATTGATTACTTTGTTGACTGAACTATTGTGAGGATTAGCAAGATTCAGAAATATATATTGTAAGTTGAGTGCCAATAAATGAGTACAATACGTTCTCTTGTCCCGCAGGTAAACAAAGACGTCGCTGCCGGACGTACGATACCCAGCCTCGTGCCCTGTGAGTATTCTTGAGTTTACACGAGATCTTTTCCGGCAACTTACTTATACCCTGTTCCAAATAGGCAGGTCAGAAATCGTGAATCCTAACCCCCGGAACTAAAACAAGGGATAGTGCGAATGGGCTTTACATTTCCACACCATTTACCCGACTAACCTTTCTCAAATATTAGCTCGATTACTCTAGTCGTTTGTGAGTTATAGTGTTTTGGCCTACTTATTTGGGACAGGGTATAGCAACATATCTGGTCTCCTATGCATTGCCACCACTAACTATATTGAAGGTAGATTATTTAAGGGGGTAGTGCTTGGTTTTTGGTAGGCCTATATATATTTATTTATTAATATATTTTTTAGTTTCCTCGCTAGACCTCCCATCAAGCTTTGAAAAACCCCCCCTAGACCCCCTTTCAAGATAAATTTACAAATTTTTCGGTAGAAAAATTTCCCGGCCAAAGGCCGGTTCCTTCTAAAATTAGAGGCTCGCTGTCGCTCGCCAGGAAAAAATCGACACCTAAAGGGCACGAAAGGTCCTAATAATGAAAAGAAAATGAGACGAAAGGTCTCAAAATCGCCAAGCTAACGGAACGAACGTCTTAAAACCTCAAAACTAATATGCTAAACATGAGGGAGAAGGGGGTCCATAAAAAGCGAGGGCCACCCCCTTAAAGTGGTTGTATTCCTAACTGCATAGCCTAACTTAGCCTAATTCACAATCTGTCAGAATTGCCGTGCAAAGGGATCGTCTGAACCTCATAGTCGCATTTGTATTTGTAATTCTATGTATTATTATTATTAAATCCTCATTTATGATGATTATGAATGTCAAACCAGAATGGTATTTTATTATTGTTGGGTAGGCTACATAACAATTTTATAACTACAGCTTATTCATTTCTAGTTGTTAACATAGCGAAGCCTACATTATTTAAGCAATTTGTGTTACAAAGCTGAATATGGCATGTTTTGTATAGTTGATCATAAACAGTAATTAACCTCGCGAAAATAGGAATAGACGTTTTTAATACACTTTTTTGTAATCAACGTTGCCTTTTGTTTAACAATGTGCAAAATTGATAGATGACTATTATTCATACCACGCAGTATTTTTGTTGTATTGTGTACTATCGTATTTTACACCAGGGTCAGCTGTGTTACCCACTACGCCAGAGTTTAATATAAAACATGTTGGGACAATCATCGCCCAATCGAAGTACCACGAAGGATTACTATTATTTCACCTGCCATTAAGCTTTATTGTAAATATAAAACATGTTGGGGCAATAATCACCCAATCGAAGGGCCATGAAAGATTATTATTATTGCGGCCGCGTAAGCTTCCCCCCCATATTAATGTGACGTATTAATTGCATGTGGTCAGTCGGTATTATTAAAGCTGTAGAGAAGCAGTGCCGGGCCGCTCCCGTATTAGTGTAGTTATACACTGTTATTGTATTAGGGGTGGGGGGGGGGGGGGGGGGGGGGGGGGGGGGGTAGAGAACAGGGTGGGAACAGAAAATTCGGAGGCTAGACAAGATGGTGGCACTACGAGAGGGATTGGAGTGGGGGGAGATAAGAATAGAATAGGTGGTGTCATGGGGGGGGGGGGGGGGTGAGGGAAGTTGGGAACAGAAAATAGCGAATATAGAAAATATGGTGCACTAAGGGTGGATATGGAGGAAAAATAAAGGAAGTGGTTGATATAGGGGGAGGAACGGTAGAAAAGAGAACATAGGGGAAATAGAAAGCGAAATGTAGTGTAGAGAGGGAAATATGTCAGAAGAACAACACATGGGGGTGATAGAAGGATTGGAAAGGCAAGTGTAATACAGTGGCTTGTTTGGTGAATGGGGGAGGCGTGCAGGAAGATCAAATACGGTGAGGTGGCGGAAAGAGGGAGTGGTTAGGAAAGGGGGTGAGAGGGGAGGGGGGGGGGGAAGATGCGTATATAGAGGAACAGGAGGGGATGAGAAAATAAAAAAGAGAATGGAGAGGATGGACAGGAGAAAAATGGCGAAGGGGAAAACATTACACGTGTTTTGGAAGGAGTGGGGCCAATCAA
Organism: Paralithodes platypus; assembly: GCA_032716605.1. Classification (NCBI taxonomy): domain Eukaryota; kingdom Metazoa; phylum Arthropoda; class Malacostraca; order Decapoda; family Lithodidae; genus Paralithodes; species Paralithodes platypus. The sequence goes on along the minus strand of CM064552.1, from coordinate 1,838,213 downwards.
AAGTGAAGAGCATGAAGAGTGATGCAGTTATAGGGAGGGGGAGAGAGGTGATAGGAAGGAAACACACACATCATGGAAAGAGGAAACACGAATTGGTGGATGAAGGGAAGGGGGAAATGATGGAGAGAGAGAGAGAGGTACAGGGGACAAATGAAAGGATATAAAGATAGATTGGAGGCATTGAAAAGTGGGAAGGATGGTCGATGGGGATAGAGAGGGAAAGGAGACATGGTGAGGTAAAAGTTATTGACGAATAGTTTAGGAAAGGTTAAATAAAAGTTGAGGAATGCGAAAGAAAAATGATACACAGCTATAGAATTTGTATAATAGCCTGATATATACCTTATATAATTCGATGCTGTATGTGAAGATTTGTAAAGAAAGAAACACTTAAGGGGAGGTTTTTAGTTTGGTCCCTAGATAGCCATCAAGCTTAAGATTACACCCCCTTGAGCCCCTTTCAAGATAAAAATGTCCCGGCTGAAAGCCGGTTCCTCTTAAATTACAGGCTCGCTATCGCTCGCCAGGATAAAATCGACACCTAAATTGCACGAAAGGTCTTAAAATTGACAGAAATGGGTTGAAAGTTCTTAAAATCATCAAAATAATGGGGCGAACGTCTTAAAATTAGAAAAACAATGGGGCTAAACATGAGGGAGAAAGGAGTCAAGGAAAAACTCCCTGAAGTGGAAACCTCCCCTTAAGTCAAACAGAACTAGAATAATAATTGACATGAAGATAAAGACAAACATTGGAACACATACTAGAGAGAGAGGAGGAGGAGGAGGAGGAGGAGGAGGCAGCTGTGAGAGGGGGGGAAGGGTTAGGGGGGGAGAGAGAGACAGTAGGCGGAGGATGATTGCGTGTTTGTGTGTAATTAAACGAGCCGCGGGTGTTGGTAATGGCGCCCGATGACCAGTGCAGGGCTGCCAACACTACCGGTACCTCCTCCTTCCCTCTCCTACCCCTCAACTAACTCGCTCTCTATCTAACTACTGTTTATGTTTCTCTTTATGACATTTGTTAACTTTATTCTCACCTCTCTTTCTCATTCTCTGTTTCTATATATGACTTGATCAATTTCTTCTCCCCTCTCTTTCTCTCTCTCTAATTAATTAATTAGATTATTTCTATATAATTGCCTTTTGATAACTTTCTTCCCACCTCTCTCTTAATTAGTTGAAATAGGACTTCAGAGGCTATCAACCCTTCTGGATTATTAAGCCAGCACACTGTAAGTCAAAAATAGCGTCAGGACGAGCCCCATTTCGAGAACAAACAATTGACCTCTCCTTAATGTGAGTGTCGCATTAGTTTAATAAGATCGCTTTATATGGTAATTGCGATGAAATGAAATGCATCGACACCAGATTGAAACGATATAGCAATTCATCAGAGGTTGGTAGGCCTGTCACCGGAAGTAAACAAATCGCCGCCATGACAGTTCCAGCCCGCCAAATTTTTCGCGGGGAAATGGAGACTCTGTAATGGACTGATGCCGCAATAAAGACCTCAATATCTGTCCCGGTTAGTGGGGGTGATGCTACTGGTGGTGGTGGTGGTCCGGGGAGAGAGAGAGGGAGAGGGAGAGGGAGAGAGAGAGATTGGGGGCGGGGATAGTGAGTGAGAGATGAAAGTTATCAAGTAATATACAGTATATAGAAACATAAGCAGAGAGAGCGAGAGATTGGGGGCGGGGGTAGTGAGTGAGAGAAGAGAGTTATTGAAAGTCATATACAACACAAGCAGAGAGAAGGAGAGAGAGGCAGGCTGGCGTGTTGAATGCAATGGCTATACTGTATTTTATGTCGTGTTATTTTCAGGAGAATTTCAACAAGCGTTCTTTGGCGGTTTGACCAAAATAAAGAGGCGTATCAGTGTGTATGTGTGTGTGTGTGTGTTTGATTCAATAGACATCAACCACGCAGAAGGCTCTTGTGTTCGAGTTATGTGATAAGTGGCATCAAATGTGGCTCAGGTCTTATATTCGCTCAATGACGCCATCTAAGTTCAACAGGAAGAATTGGAAATAATGTTAACCCTTTTAAGATTATGACGCATTTTGACAATTCATTATGCCTATCATTAGACGGTTTTATACAGCTTAGGAAGGATATGTGGGAATTGATAGGGTAAAGACCATCTCAATTAATCCTCCGACTTCCATATACTCTTCCTGATTTAATTACATTCGTCTAATATTAGACCGAATAGAAAGAAAGAAAAATGCGTAATCCGATCTTGAAAGCGATTTTTGACATTAGTGGGCATCTGTCTGTGGAGTGTCCGCTAAGGCCCATATAAATGCATCAATCAAAATAATCGGAAACAATTGCGGACATGTGTACCGTGTGAGGTCGCCCATTGCAACGTACGGTGTGTCGCGTGTCCAATATCAAAATGGTGTGCGGGACATGCATAATTATACAGAATAGTTTGTCTGTCGAATTTCCTCTGTTCAAAATTTTCTTTCTTTTTCTTTTGTTTGTATCTACTTACTATGGTCTCTTTCATTCTTTATCGCCGTTACCAAGGCATCTGCAATACGTACAGGGGGCGTGTTGAATCGGTGGGAAATATCGTAAATTGTACTATGTCGCTAAAGGTTCATCCTCAACACCGCTACCCTTCCTTATCAAGTTAGGTTAAGGGGAGATATCCACTTGAGGGACTTTTTTATGGACCCCTTTCTCTCTCATGTCTAGCCCCATTGCTTTTGAGATTTTAAGATGTTTGCCCCATTAGTTTGGCGATTTTAAGAAGTTTCACCCCATTTATGTCACTTTTAAGACCTTTCGTCCCATTTAGGTGTCGATTTTTTCCTGGCGAGCGACAGCGAGCCTGTAATTTAAGAGGAACCGGCCTTCGGCCGGGACATTTTTCTACCGAAAAATGTACAAATTTATCTTGAAAAGGGGTCAAGGGGGTGTAATTTCAAGCTTGATGGAAGTCTAGGAAACACACTAAAAACCTCCCCTTAACGTAGACAGAAAGTTGCCATTGTCTCTCCAATTGACCACTAGCGAGTTTCAGGCTATAAGGAAGTTGGAGCCGTAGACATCGATAGTAAATATAAATGCAATAATTATGTAGGTTTCTGATGGCTAAAGAGTACTATGATGAATTGGGTTTCATGTATTTATGAATGTACTGTAACCATAGTTTAGCTGGTAATTCTGCTAAAGATCGATGTCTACAGCTCCAACTTCCTTATAGCCTGAAACTCGCAAGTGGTCAATTAAGGGTTACCATCCCCTTCCTCCTCCCCCCCCCCCCTTTTTTTTTTTTTTTTTTTTTTTTTTTTTTTGTTAACTCAGTCCCTCTTCTAACCAGTCCATGATACCCAGTCCCCCTCCTCACCAGTCCACACTCCCAGTACTCTGATAGCACAGCCCAGTCCACTATCTCGGTACTCACCCACCCATTGTTCCACTTCGGTACAGTATCGGTACTTTGTTTCCATAATCCCTCTACTCTCCACTAACCAGTACAATACGGTTATATGTCGAGTCCAGGGACACACATATACACACACACACACACACACACACACACACACACACACACACATATATATACACACACACACATATATACTGTATATATATACACACACACATATACAAACATACGCACACATACACACACACGTACACACATATACACACACACACACACACACACACACACACACACACACACACACATATTGAACCTCGAGATGTTATAGACTGCAGCACTGTTTATTCCTTTAAACATAGCCTAGACAAGCACCTCGCCTTTAACCCGCGACTGATTGCATTTGTAAATGAAGGATCATTTAACCCTGCCAAGGACATTGGTCTTAAGGCAGTTCTTCCCTTTCCAATTGTCCCTTACCCACTCCAAACCAGTTTTGGACACTTTGAACAGCAGTGATTTAGAGGGCAAGCAACCTCGAGGGGTCCCTAGATTTGTCGTTACTTGACTTACTTTGTACTCCTTTGTACTCGCATCTCACTTAATCTCTTTCCTTACACGTCTTCACTTCATAGCCTAATTAATCTCTCTCTCTCTCTCTCTCTCTCTCTCTCTCTCTCTCTCTCTCTCTCTCTCCCCCCCCGGTCCAATCCAGTCCGGCAGGCCGTTACCGGAGGAAGTCTGTGCCGGGAATGATGGGCGGCCATTAGCGGCGGGGAGAGAGAGAGCGAGAGAGAGAGAGAGAGAGAGAGAGAGAGAGAGAGAGAGAGAGATGAACTGAAGAGGTATAAGCAGATAAAGAGAGAGAGAGAAAGAGAGAGAGAGAATGAAGAGGTATAAGCAGAGAGATTAAGCGAGAGAGAGAGAGAGAGAGAGAGAGAGAGAGGGGGGGTTGAGAGAGACAGGTTATAAGAAGACCAACCTACAGCTTCACTTTCAAATATGTTGATAAATGTGTAATAGTTTATTGGAGAGCGTCTTGGTCTTCCACCTGGCAGACCCGAGTTCAATCCCCCGCTCAGAAATTATGTTTTTTCCCGTACATTGGAAGCCGGTACCATTTACCCTGAGCAAGGAAATGGGTAATAGTCTTTCAGAAATATAGCTATATGTCACTATCTCGGAGCGAGGGCTCGAGATAAATGGCGCTTAAATCTTTCTGTATCGGGGACGTCTTTTTGATTTTATTCGTATCATGATTCGAACCCACTCACTCCAGGTATATTTGGGAGTGTTGGGCACTGTAATGACTTGGCCATGAGCGGAGAGTCGCATAGCCCGCTAATGTATATATAGACAGAGCCATATAGAGCCATATAGAGTTCAGTTGTAGTTGTATAGCCCGGTATTTAATATACAGAAAAATACATATAATAATATAGCCGTAGTCATAATGCTATATAGAGCCGCCATAGAGGCATATACAGCCGCAGTAATAGAGCTATATAGAGCCGCAGTAATAGAGCTATATAGAGCCGCAGTCATAGCAAAATAGAATCACATAGAACCGTAATAAAGCCATATAGAGTCCGTAATAGAGCGATATAGAGCCGCAGTCATAGAGTCGCAGTGGTAGAGCCGCAGTCATAGAGCCGCAGTAATTGAACCATATAGAGCCGAAATCATAGAGCCATATACAACCGCAGTCATAGAGCCATATAGAGCCGCAATCATAGAGCCATATACAGCCGCAGTCATAGAGCCATATAGAGCCGCAATCATAGAGCCATATACAGCCGCAGTCATAGAGCCATATAGAGCCGCAATCATAGAGCCATATACAGCCGCAGTCATAGAGCCATAAGAGCCGCAGTCATAGAGCCATATAGAGTCCGGCAATGAAGAGCCACCAGCAGCAGAAGGTCCGGCCTAAATTGAGATGTTTAGCCGGGCAATTGTGGGGGTGGTTTGCTAGGGGGGGGGGGGGATATGAGGTAGTTTAGTAATTGCTGTGGATAGGGGGGCGTGGAAGGGGGGGGGGGGTCAGCGGAGGGAGAGAGAGAGAGAGAGAGAGAGAGAGAGAGAGAGTGAGTGTGAGAGATAGAGTGAAAGATGTGATGACTCATAATGATCCTAACTCAAACTCACACACACTCTCTCTCTCCCACTCACACACCAGAGAGAGAGAAAGGTTTGTGTGTGTGTGTGTGTGTGTGTGTGTGTGTGTTGTAATGGGTTGTGTGGGTCAGTGTGAGTGTCTCCATCATACCAACCACTGGACACCACCATGGCAGCGGACACCCCAAATGAACTTACTTTAATGGCCCGCTATTTGGGGGGGCCGGCGAGAGAGAGAGAGAGGTTGGTAAACGTATTGCATCTATTATTTTTAAGCTGTTATGTATCTGATGTCAAAATAACACAAAGAGAGAGAGAGAGAGAGAGAGAGATTGTGCAATGTACTAGATATGGTTGATAATGTTAACAGTAATAATGACTCATCAACAATATAACCCCTTCCCCCAAAAAATAAAATAAAAACACACATAAAACTAATCAAACACAAATGCCAAATAATAACAAACCCCGTCCGTCCTTCTCATAAAAAATAATAAAACACAAATCACAAATAATAACAAACTCCATCCGTCCTTCTTCCTGTCTCCCCTCACAACTCTCCTAAAAACTTGTCCCCCTGACCCAAGCCTGTGACAAACCTTGGACCAACTCACCGTCAACTCCGGACCTTCTACAGTATATTATAAGTTGGTGTCCCTCTCCACAAGGGACTGGGGTTCTCGAAAAGAGGCTCCAGTCCTGACGTTATTCTTGACTTACAGTGTGCTGACTTAATAATCCAATAGGGTTGATAGCCTCTGAAGTCCTATTTTAACTAACTAACCCTGTCCACAGGGGTTTTACACCTCTTCACCTGGATTCTACTTTGGTCTGGGCTTTAATAATAGTTAAAATGATACTACTACTACTACTACTACTACTACTACTACTACTACTATTTAATAATAGTTAAAATGATACTACTACTACTACTACAACTACTAATAATATTTCAACCGTCCTAAAAACTTATATTAGTTAACCCTCTGACAAGCCCTGGACAAACTTCCCAAATGTCCCACCTTCTATACTTGCTTGCATTTCACCTGACGGCAAATTGAATCCCTTCACACCTGATTTCTTCCGATCGTCTTAATGTAGATGGAAGCAAACGCAAAACACGTCACCGGTACTGAACGGGTTAAGTGAAACCCTACCCTTAAGGGGGAGGTAGTCGCTTTTTCCGGACCCCCTTCTCCCTCAAGTTTAGCATATTAGTTTTGAGATTTTAAGACGTTCGTTCCGTTAGTTAGGCGATTGTAACACCTTTAGCTCCATTTCGTTGTCCATTTTAAGACATCGTGCCATTTAGGTGTCGATTTTTTCCTGGCGGGCGATAGCGATAGTGAGCCTGAAATTATAAGAAGAACCGGCCTTCGGTCGGGAAATTTTTCTACCGAAAAATTAAAAAAAAAATCTTTGAGGGGTGGTCTAGGGGGTGTTTTTATATGTTTGAGGGAGGTCTAGCTAGGAAACTAAAACATACATGAATTAATAGACCAAGAAAACAGCCACTAGCCCCTTATGGGGAGATTTCCACTTGAGGGACTTTTTTCTTGACCCCTTTCTCCCTCATGTCTAGCCCCAT